>CM035164.1:40513306-40964374 GCA_020205615.1 Panax quinquefolius
GTTTGGTGGGCATCTTTAACATGTGCTAGATACTGAATTCAGATGCTTGGATGCGTAGGAAGATGTGGAAAAAATAAATAATATTAATTTATTAAATTGTCTACTTTGGTGTTCTAAGCATTTTCCTTTAAATAGGTTGCTTAGGTTATAATTGAAAATCACACCAGAAACTGAAGTTTTTTCTCTCTATATTATCGAGCGTATTTTTGTGAGTATTTAGATATCTTGAGTGTTGCTATACTATGCAAGTTCGTTCAAATAAGTTATATCGACATTCCAATCTTCGCTCTTTTGAAGTAAGGGATAGTAAGGGATTTTAAGGATTATTATGTTTTTTAGTTTCAAATTTTTTCGAACCTTCAAAAATTCTGGAAAAATTTGAAATGATATTTTGATGAGTTTTGTAGATTGTGTCCAAAAATGACGATTTTTGGATGTATAGATTAGGAGTTATGGATTTTATGAGAAAAGACTATTTTAAAAGTAACCGCTTATAACTCCTTGTGATTAACTCCAAAATTGATGAAATTTTTTATACCGTGTAAATTTCAGAAATTTTGGATAAAAGTATAATTTATGATAAATGTTTAAATATTCGGTGGTTTTGGACATATGAAAAATAGTAAATGAATTTTTAAAATTTTGAGAAAAATATATGTTCAATATGGGACTATGTTATGCTAAATCCCGTAAAAGAAATATTTTGGAACCGATTTGGTATTTTCATGAAAATGTTCTAGTTATGAGTAAATGAATTAAATATGTTATGTGAAGTAAGAAAATTAAAAAATATGATTTTATGGCTTGAGAATCATATATGAGGTATATCTGATTTTTGATGAGGGTTTTGGTAATTGGTGATGAAATCTTATGAGTTTGGCATTTTATGATGATTAAATGCATTAATTAGTAAAGTGTAAACAATTTAATTAAATTATTTATAAGTTTTAGAAATTATTAAATATTGTTGTAATATTAAGAATATTAAGATTTTGATATTATTAAGTGATTTTATAACATTTGGAGTAAGGTGTTATAAATATTGATATGGATTTTATTGTGAAAGTTTATTTTTTTTGTCGGAGTTACTATTCACGTATACGGCACTATTCACGAATATGGCACTATTCACAGAAAAATAAAATTTTTCTTTTTATCCAAGATGTTTATTATGGTTATTATTGATTGAATCCATGGTTTGATAATTTTATTTTTATTATCATATATAACATTTTTATAATCCTGGTGAAGAAATTTCTCTTTGACTTGAGTGTAAAGATGGGTAGATTATTGGTATGATTATGACTATGAGTTCTCTTTGGCCAGTAGTGCAAAGTTGAATCATTAACTGGTATGATCATGACCATTGAATTTACAATTGAATATTTTTAGCTTAAGTGCAAAGGCGAATTGATCAACATGATTATAATTATGATTTATATAAATTTTGAAATGATTATGTATTTATTTGAGATATGAATATCTTTGGCCCGTAGTGCAAAGATGACTTGTTGTTGAATATCTTTAGCCTGTAGTGCAAAGATGCATTATTGATGAATATCTTTGGCTCGTAATGCAAAGATGACCTGTTGTTGAATATCTTTAGCTTGTAGTGTAAAGATGGACTGTTGATGAATATCTTTGGCCCGTAGTGCAAAGATGAATTTATTAGTATGATTATAAACAGAAAATGTGATTTGGTATAACCATGATCTTTGATGTTTTAGGTAAAGACAGGTGATGAAAATTATCTTCGTCCTGGTTGAGAAGAGGAATTTAGAATCACAATTATGATTATGAGTTATTTATATGATTGTGGAAAGGAACTGTTGATTGATGTTACAGGGATAAAACATTGTTGGTGGACTTTTAACGTGGAGAAGACAATAGACTTTATAGTCTATTTGACTCTTTTAATGGATTGCTCGTTCCGCTGCAACTATGGTTGAAAAGTTTTATCATCTACCATATGTTCTAAATCTCTGATTTATTACTGATGAAGGCTATTGATAATTTAATTATCTTTAGTCATGATATTCTTTACTGAGCTATTTGTGCTCACCCTTTTGCTTCACAATTCCTTTCAGGTAATAAGAGTGTAGTTGGGTTGAGCGGGGATAACAAGGGAATAGAACGGTGGTCTATAGTTGTTGAGGTTCTCCCTAAAGAGTATGGAAATAATTTTATTGAGGACTTTAGTGTGTTGTATTTTATACATCATTTAATAGTTATATTTGGTGAATCAAATAGGGTGAGGCGAACCCAACTTTGGAAGGGTGTTTTGTCACTATCATACAAGATGTCTAATGACATACAAACTCGTGTTATCATAAGACAAGGTTGTGCACATGCACTTGCTGAGTATATCTACGAGCACTACCTACATGATCTTGGAGTTTATTTGAAATATAATTTTCACTTGAAGACAATGGAGATAATTATATTTCAAGAGAAGACTCACCATTGGAAAGAACATGATAGTAATCTTCTCATTTTTCTTTGGGGTCTATTAGGTCAACCAAGGATAATTCTGTGGGCATATGATATCTATTATAACCTAGACGCATGGCCTCCCATGTACGAAGGTTTTCTTGAGCACTTCCCAAGGATTTTAATTTCTAAAATAGTTATTGACTGTACTTTTATGTAGTATCAATGTGAGGTGTTGTCCATAGTTGGGACATGAGTCACAGTTGGTATTAAAACTCACAGTACATGTATTGTTGTATTTTGCACAAAAATTGTGACAATGAAGTTGTAGTTATTTTCTGTACCATGTATTTGGCGACTCAGAATAGGTTGGATGGATTGGACCTATTTTGGGGGCGTCACAATAATACAACTGGTAGCAGTCATCGAAGCGGTGACAACAAACGTGGGGGGAATCAACATGCCAGAAATGGTAACCACTTCGGTGGTAATCATGATCAAGACAATAAGAATGGACATTTCAAGAAGAGGAGATTCAACAATGATGGAAAGACGTCAGCATCATCACCCGTGGTTAAGGAAGGAGAACGGCCACCTATCATATACTTCAAATGCGGAGGGGAGGGACATATCAGTCCAAACTGCGCGATGCCATCCAAAGTGTGTTATAATTGTGGAAGAGAAGGTCACCTAGCCCAATTTTTTCGTGCACCGAAGACAAGTCCAGTTGGAACGGTGACACAAAATACCGTCCAAGACAAGTCAAAACCAGTAGTTCTAGGGAGAGCTTTTGTTGTGACCTCCCAGAAAGCAAGGAACCTGAACGAGGTCATCACGGGTAAGCTTATCATAAACTCTAGCGAAGTGTATACCTTATTTGATACCAGTTCTACCCATTCTTTTATTTCTCCTACTTGCGCTCAACGATTAAATTTGACTCCGGAGAAATTAGACTTTGACTTATCTATGGAAACTCCGTTGGGAGAAACCTTCATTACATCCACTGTTTATAAGTCTTGTTTGGTTCAAATCGGTACCCTTACATTACCTGTCGATCTTATTTCATTAAAAATACTTGCATTTGATGTGATTCTAGGGATTGATTGGTTAACTACTCATCATGCAAAAATTGATTATTTTTGTAAGGTTGTTAGCGTTCATATTCCTAACCAACCTATTATGCGAATTCAAGCAACCAAACCATTAAAATCAATCACTGTCATCTCAAGCCATAAAGCTATTCGTTTATTGAAAAATGGATGTCAAGCTTTCTTAGCTCATGTCACAGATTTAAACAAAAATACGTCAGATTTGAATGATATTTCTATTGTTAATAAATTTCCTGACGTATTCCCTGAAGAACTTCCTGACCTACCCCAAGAGCGTGAAATTGAATTTTGTATCGACCTGGAACCCGGTACAAAACCCATTTCTAAAGCCCCATATCGAATGGCTCCTATTGAACTTTAGGAGTTAAAGACCCAATTGCAGGAATTGTTAGACATTGGTTTCATTCGTCCAAGTACGTCTCCTTTGGGTGCTCCTGTTCTATTCGTGAAGAAGAAAGATGGGAGTATACGACTTTGTATTGATTATCGGGAGTTGAATCATGTCACCATCAAAAATAGGTACCCATTGCCACGTATTGATGACCTGTTCGACCAGTTGCAAGGAGCCAAATTCTTTTCAAAGATTAATCTTTGTTCCGGATATCACCAATTGAAGATTAGAACTGATGACATTCCAAAGACGACTTTCAGAACTCGGTACGGGCATTATGAATTTCTAGTCATGTCCTTTGGATTGACTAATGCTCCTGCTACCTTCGTGGATATGATGAACCGAGTATTCAAGGAATATTTGGATCACTTTGTGGTCGTCTTTATTGATGACATCCTTATTTATTCCAAAAGCCATGAATATCATGAGCAACACTTGAGGCTGATACTCCAAAAGCTTCGTGAATACAAGCTTTATACCAAGTTGAAGAAATACGAGTTCTGGCTTGAGGAAGTAGCATTCCTTGGGCACGTAGTATCAAGTCATGGAATATCTGTTGACCCGACAAAAATTGAAGCAATTCAAAGCTGGGAGCAACCTAAATCGATGGACCAAGCACGTAGCTTTCTCGGTTTAGCTGGTTATTATCAGAGATTCGTGGAAGGATTTTCTCGAATCGCTACTCCATTAACTCGGCTGACTCGGAAAGATACAAAGTTCGGTTGGAGCGAAGAATATAAAGAGAATTTTCAAGAACTCAAGAGGAGACTCATTTCAGCACCTATTCTGACAATACCATCTGGCTTGGAGGGATTTGTCATCTATAATGATGTTTCGGGCAAAGGGTTGGGATGTGTTCTCATGCAACATGGGAAAGTCATAGCCTATGCCTCAAGATAACTCAAAGAATATGAGAGGAATTATCCTACTCATGATCTAGAGTTGGCAGTTGTTGTCTTCGCACTTAAAATTTGGAGGCATTACTTGTATGGGGAGAAAGTGAAGATCTTTACGGATCATAAAAGCCTCAAATATTTCTTCACTCAAAAGGAACTCAACATGCGACAACGACGTTGGCTTAAACTTTTGAATGATTATGATCATACCATCCTGGAAAAGCGAACGTGGTAGCTGACGCATTGACTAGAAGATCATATGCAAGTATGAGTGCGATATTGTCAACGCCAAGGCCCATTTTGTGTGACTTGCAAAGGATAGAGATAGAGTTAAAGACTCCAGGGACCAATGTGTTGATGGCGAATATACGAGTAGAACCGACTTTAATTGATAAAGTTAAAGCTGCTCAAGCTACAGACCTGGAGCTGATGCGTATGAGGAAGAAAGTGTAAGAAGGTGCTATGCCGGAAGCAAGAATCGATGAAGAAGGAATACTTCGAGTCAACTCCAGACTTTGTGTTCCTAACGACCCTGATTTAAAGTATAAAATCATGATGGAGGCGCACAACACACCGTTTGCAATCCATTCTAGGAGTACCAAAATGTATCATGATCTTCGTCATACATTCTGGTGGAGCAATATGAAGAGAGAGATAGCGCTGTTTATCTCAAGGTGTCTAACGTGAAAATGAGTTAAGGCGGAGCATCAAGTACCAAAAAGGTCCATTGCAACTACTTGAAATTCCAGAATGGAAGTGGGAGCACATTACCATGGATTTCGTTACTGGTCTTCCCAAGGTTTCTCAAGGCATAGATGCAATTTGGGTCATTGTTGATAGATTGACCAAGTCTGCTCACTTATTACCTATACGAGAAACTTATACACTTGAATGTCTTGCTCGTATATACATAAAAGAGGTTGTAAGATTGCATGGTATGCTAGTATCAATAGTTTCTAATCGAGACCCAAGATTTACTTCATGATTTTGGGTTAGTTTGCAAAAAGCTATGGGCACAGACTTATGATTTAGTTTGGCATATCATCCTCAGATGGACGGACAATTAGAGAGGACTATTCAAACTCTGGAAGATTTATTAAGACTCTGTGTCCTTGACTTCAAGGGAAGTTGGGACAAGTTCTTACCATTGGTGGAGTTTTCATACAACAACAGTTATCAAGCAAGTATTGGCTTGACTCCATTTTAGGCGCCAGATGGAAGAAAGTGTCGATTCTCCAAAGATCTTTGGGATGAGGTGGGTGAAGCAACGTTGTTGGGATCGGAGTTGGTACGTATGACTACAGAAAAGATTCAAATAATCCGATAACGTATAAAAACATCACAAGATCGACAAAAGAGTTATGTTAATCTTCATCGAAAGGACATGGAATTCGATATAGGAGATCATGTGTTGTTATGTGTTACTCCTTGGAAGGGAGTTATGAGATTTGGAAAGAGAGGAAAGCTCAATCCTAGATTCATCGACCCATTTTTAATCCTCGATCGAGTAGGAACGGTGGCCTATAGACAAGCTTTACCGCCAAGTATGTCTCGTGTTCATAACGTTTTGCACATATCCATGTTACGTAAATATGTGGAAGACCCGAACCACATTATTGAGTTAGAACCGGACAAAATAGCGAAAGATTTGACGTATGAAGAGGTTCCTATTCAAATTTTGGATAAGAAGGAACATATTCTATGCTCCAAGGTTATACCTCAAGTCAAAGTTTTGTGGAGAAACCACGATGTTGAGGAAATGACTTGGGAGTTTGAATCTGAAATGAAATCAAGGTATCCTTACCTCTTCGACATGCCAGGTACGTACCCTAATTTCGAGGGCGAAATTTCATAAGAAGTGGAGGTTGTAAGACCCCAAGTTTTTTTTTATAATGATGAATTTTCTATAAATATCATTTTTAAATATTATGAAATGAATTTGATATAATGTTATAGTTGTGGGTAATATTTATAAATTTTGCAAAGTACGCAAGTTGTTATATAATATTCGATTGGTCGGGGAATATTCGTTTTAACAGGGAATATTCGTACAACGACACAATCATTGGTGGACCCCACAACGGAATTATTATCGGATTGAGAAAATGACAAAAATACTTTATGAAAATAACGGCGAAAGTTTTACCGTTAACTGTTGAAACACTCGGTGTTAAAAGTACAGTAATACGTGTGGTTGCATAGTAGCACACGGTATTGATTATTGATGCTTACGTGAGAAGTAACTCAGTTTTGTTTAATTATTATTATAGTAATTATTGCATAGTATCTCACGTTGTTTGATTCAATTATTGTCAATATTTTATAATCAATAATTGAGATGACAATGTAATTAATATTATTATTTGCAATATTAAGGATGTCTAGAAGTTCTGTCAAGGAGAGGTTTGGTCACCTAATTGCGCGCCAATGGGGAGAAATCCTTATTGGAAAGCCCCCTCTTTCCTGGGAACGACCTTGTCAATTATTATTGTGAATTATAATAATGATCATAAATTTTGTTTTAACAATATTATTAATGTAATAAAACAGAAAAACTTTTTATATAAAACAGAATACTTTTATAAAGTTATTTATTTTATTAGACTATAAAAAGAATATATAATATTCTATTATGCATAGTATTTTGCATAGTAAAATCTTTTATATATAAAAGCAGAATACTTTTATAAAGTTATTTGTTTTATTAGACAAAAAATTAGAATATATTATATTTTATTATGCATAGTGTTGCATAGTGCTCAGATAGTGTTTTGCATAGTAAAATCTTTTTATATAAAATGTAATACTTTTATAAAGTTATTTATTTTATTAGATTTTAAATAATATATATATATAGAATATATTATATTTTATTGCATAGTGCAACATATTATCCTTTCTATTTTCCTATAAATATGATGCTTAGTTAGAATTGAAAACCACACCAGAAGTTCAGAGAATTCTTCTATAATCTTGAGTGTATTTCTTTAGAGTTTTAAGAAGCTTTGAGCGTAGTGCAAGTTTTCTTAAAGAATATTCTCGTCCTACCAGTCGGAATACTCTTCTTTTACAGTAAAAGATATTATTTGTTGTACTCGTAAGTGGTATTCTTTCTTTCTTATTCGTGAAGAGAACTTTTGTTATTCCATTATTTATTATTCTGTTGGAATAACCTGTATACGCGGGATACCCTATACTTGGTGAAATTCTTCTGTTATTCTATTCTTTATTATTCTGTTGAAATATCTCATCTGCAAGCGTCACGCTGCGTGACTCGGTTTCATTATTTATTATTACGTTGGAATATCACATTCTTGGATTTACGCATGACTTTGGTTCCGTTGTTAATTATTACGTTAGAATAACCATGCATCTTGGTCTATCGCATGCCTGGTGATTTCTTTTGTTATTCCATTCTTTATTATACTCAGTTGGTTAAAGTTTTGACTTCTATACTCCATGAAATTAGTGGAATATCCTTGATATTTGTGCTTCATCCAGTATCTTTTCATGGAAATATTCTTTTGAGCATTCTTGAATCTTACTTAACAAAGAAGTATCATGTTGATAATTTGGACACTATTGGTTCCTGGATAAATTAATTCTTGAACTTGTTTTATTGAATTCTTATATCATTGTCGTCATCCTCATGTTTATATTATGTTGAAAGTCATCTGTGACCTGTAGTGCATAGATGGACTTGGTATGATTATGACTAGGGATTATTCGGTATAATCATGACCGTAATGTTACAAATGATGTGGTAAAAGTCTTCATTGGCCGTAGTGCATTGATGGACAGTTGTTGGCATGATCATGACCATTGATGAATACACGAATATCCTTGGCCCGTAGTGCATGGATAAATTGTGGTCGTGATACTAATGAATATCCTTAGCCGTAGTGCAGGGATGATGTGGATTATTTATTAAGGTGAGTCTCAGCGATAAAAGTCATGAAAAATCTTTTAAATCATAGAAGATAGTAGATTTTATTCTCTACTTGACTCTTCTAATGGATTGCTTCATTCTACCGCAGATTAAACTTGATGTTTGTTATATTTTATCAGTTTAACATTGTTGAAGGCTAATGATAATTTATTTTGCATTATCTTATTCATAATATTTCTTACTAGGCTAGTTGAGCTCACCCTTTTGCTTTCATTGTTCTTTTCAGGAAATGAGAACATAGCAGGGACTAGTCGGGGAACGGAGTGACGGTCCAGATGATAGCATTAGTAGTTCTCACTATTTAATAAAATAGTGTGATAATAAATGTATTGATGACTTATTTTGAGTTTGAATACTGTCTAGAAGATAATATTTGTATTAAAACTTACAGCTCGTGTTGTATATTTAAAGTTGTATTTGTATTATGTACCATGTATTTGGCGACTCAGAATAGGTTATGTATATCTATTTTGGGGGCGTCACAATACTTATAATTAATAAATAATTATATATATATATATAAATTAATTAACAAATTAGAAACATCATTTTATGTAATTTATTTATTTCCATTAAATTAAATAAGTCATTTAGTTTAATTATTTTTTAAATATTAAACAATTGATTTAATTTAATTATTTACTTAAATTAAATCCTTCAATAAAATTATCATTATTCAATTTAATTACTAAATTAATTCACCACAATTATCCATTATTTATTTTCCTTAATAAATAAATTATTTAAAATATTTATTTAATTCAATAAATATTTAAATTAAATTACAAATTTCTCGATCGTTACAGTAGCAATAATTGAGTATAACTGAGTGACTTCTCACATAAGCATCGATAATCAATATCGTGTGCTACTATGCAACAACGCGTATTACTATACCTTTACCACCAGGTATATCAACAATTTAACGATAACACTTTCGCCATTATGTTTATAAAAAGATATTTCTGTCGTTTTCTAACTCCGACAATACTTCTGTTATGGGATCCACCAATGATTGTGTCGTCGTACGAATATTCCCTGTTAAAACGAATATTCCTCGACCAATCGAATATTTTATAACAACTTGTTTACTTTGAAAAATTTATAAATTTTACCCACAACTATAACATTATAACAAATCCACACCATAATATTCAAAAATATATTTCAAGAAAAATTATTCTTTATTCATAAAAGGACAAAGATTATTGATTTGTACTTTGGTTTATCCAAGTTCAAAAATACTCCATAATAATCAATTGTAGGAAATTTATTTTTTTTGTGAATAGTGTCATATTCATGAATAGTGCTGTATACGTGAATAATGTCGTATACGTGAATAGTTACGTATACGTGAATAGTAACCTCGACATTAAAAGGTAAAAATTTATAATAAAATTCATACAAATATTTCGGTATAATGACATTGAAAGATATAACATCATTTACAAAAAAAATAACATCCCTTACCTCAAAAGAACAGTACTTCTGACTGGAATATCAGATATGATGTTGAAGAAAACTTGCACTGAATAGAAACTCTCAAAGTATCTAAATATTCGTAAAAATACGCTCGATATTATAGAGAGAGAAAACTTCTGATTCTGGTGTGATTTTCAATTCTAACTAAGCACCCTATTTATAGTAAAATTCCAGAACGCCAAAGTAGACTAAAATTTAATAAAATAATATTTTAATAAAAAAAAATTCACGCACACCACTTGACCAAACTCGGCACACCAGAAGTGGGGCCCACCAATTTTAGAAAATTCCATAACAACAAAAATTGTGGCCCACCCATGTTTTTTATAAAAACATTTATTTCTAAAACTTCAGTAATTCATAGTAAATAGCCCTTTTATCAGAAAAATATGAATTTTATGTCTATTCTATAGGTAATTTAATTCTCTACAACTTTGTAGAAGAGAGTTTTTCCAAAATCCAAACAGAAAATGACCGAAATCCACATACATATGATTTTTAATACCTCCATTCTGACAAAATACTGATAAAACACCTCAGCATTAATTTCCTTTATTTATATCCACATAAAATAAATATTTTTTTATCATATAAATCAATATTTAATTATTCACAATTAATATTACAGAATCACAATAATGACAACTAGGTTGTTCCCAAGAAAGAGGGGGCTTTCCGATAAAGATTTATCCTTACTGGCGCGCAATTAGGTGACCAAACCCCTTTCCTAGATAGAACTTCCTTAGATATTGCAAATAATGCTATCTAATAATATTATTCAAATGATATGAATTATTGATCTGATAATGGGAAATACTGTGCAGTGATAATTATTGAAACAACAATAATATAAAATATTAACATAGCAATTATTGAATTAATAAAATAAAATATTGAACAGTAATTACTGTAACAATTATTGAGTAGTGCCTTATTACGTAAGAATCAATAATCCAAAAATAATGTGCAATACAATTGTGCTCTTTGTGTAACCACGCCAGACATTCTTGTATTTTTAACCACCGTGTATTCCAACAAGATAATCTGTGAATAACTACTGCGTTATTTATAAAAAAACTCAAACTTGTCATTTTCTTCATCCGACAGTTTTTTGTTATGGGCCCACAAATGGCTGCGCCATCGTACGAATATTCCCCAACAACGAGAATATTCCACGACCAAATGAATATTCCCCGACAATAATGATTATTTTATAACCACTTGCTTACTTAAAATATTTGCGCATTTTACACATAACAAACCACATTAATAAAATCAACCCCTTATTATTCAAAATAATAATTAGAGAAAATTTAATTTTATTTATAAAAAGTTGTGGTCTTACAACCTACCCTCCTTATAAAATTTCGTCATCGAAATTGACGTACGTACTTGGTGTTTCGAAAAGGTGAGGGTACCTCACTTTCATTTCCGATTCCAACTCCCAGGTCATTTCCTCAATAGCATGGTTCCTCTACAAAAACTTTGACTTATGGTATAACCTTTGTGCATAGGACAAGCTCCTTTCTATCCAAGATCTTGACAGGTACCTCCTCGTACGTTAAATCTTCGGTTATCTCGTCTGGTTCTAACTCAATAATGTGGTTTGGGTCTTTCACATATTTACGAAACATAGATATGTGAAAAAAATTATGAACACAAGACATGCTTAGAGGTAATGCGAGTATATAAGCCATATTTCCTACTCGGTCAAGAATTTCAAATGAACCAACAAATCTCTTCCCGAATCTTGTAACTCCCTTCCATGGAGCAACACGTAACAATACATGTTCCCCAATATTAAATTCCACGTCCTTTCGATGAAGATCTGCATAACTCTTTTGTCAATTATGTGTCTTTTGTATACGTTGTCGGATTATTTTGATCTTTTCTTTAGTCATGCGTACCAATTCTGGTCCCAACAACGTTGCTTCACCCACCTCGTCCCAGCATATTAAAGAGAGACACTTTAATCCATACAACGCATCGAATGGAGCTATGCCTATACTTGCTTAATAACTGTCGTTGTAGGAGAATTCCACCAATGGCAAATACTTCTCTAACTGCCTTTGAAATCTAAGACACAGAGTCTTAAGAGATCTTCAAGAGTTTTAATAGTTCTTTCTGATTTCCCGTCCGTTTGAGGATGGTATGCCGAACTAAATTGTAAATCCATGCCCATAGTTTTCTGTAAACTACACCAAAATTATGAAGTGAATCTTGGATCACGATCCGAAACTATGGATATTGGCATGCCATGCAATCTCACAATCTCATTAACGTATATACGAGCAAGACGTTCAAGGGAATGTCTCCCGTATTGGTAAGAAATGAGCAGACTTGGTTAATCTATCAATAATAACCAAAATCACATATATGGCTTGAAAAACCTTGGGAAGACCCGTAACGAAATCCATGGTAATGTGTTCCCACTTCCATTTCAGAATCTCAAGTGGTTGCAATGGACCCTTTGGCACTTGATGCTCCGCCCTTACACGTTATAAGTTAAACACCACGAGATAAAATCCGCGATCTCTCTCTTCATATTACTCCACCAAAATGTATGTCGAAGATCATGATACATTTTGGTATTCCCAGGATGGATTGCAAACAGTGTGTTGTGTGCCTCCATCACGATTCTATGCTTCAAGTCAGAATCGTTAGGAACACAAAGTCTGAATTTGACTCGAAGTATTCCTTCTTCATCGATTCTTACTTCTGGAATAACACCTTGTTGCAATTTCTTCTTCATACGCATCAGCTCCAGGTCTGTAGCTTGAGCAGTTTTAACTTTATCGATTAAAGTCGGTTCTACTCATATATTTGATATCATCACAGTGGGTACATGGAGCCTTTAACTCTATCTCCATCCTTTGCAAGTTATACAAAATGGGCCTTTACATTGACAATATCGCACTCGTACCCACATATGATCTTCTACTCAATGCTTCAGCTACTACGTTCGCTTTTCTAGGATGGTATTGGATGGTTTGATCGTAATCTTTCAACAACTCGAGCCAACGTCGTTGCCGCATGTTGAGTTCATTTTGGGTGAAGAAATATTTGAGGCTTTTATGATTTGTATAGATCTCCACTTTCTCCCCATACATGTAGTGTCTCCAGATCTTCAACCCAAAAATGACTGCTGCCAACTCTAGATCATGAGTAGGATAATTCCTCTCATATTCTTTGAGTTGTCGTGAGGCATAGGCTATGACTTTCCCATGTTGCATGAGAACACATCCTAAACCTTTGCCCGCTGAAAGTAGTATGCACACAAGCCAATCATGTTTGATGATAAAGCATATACTTTGTAACAATCTTATTCATTTATTAATAAAAAGTATTAATTTATTAAAGGCTTTTAATTATCTACATGATGCTATTTTATAATATGTGATAAACCCATAGTTTTAAGCAATGCTTTTCGAATAATGATGATGATCATTCTAATGAGATCTAAATTCTTAGAAAGCTTAAAACTAAAATAGTTCCCAATCGTTGGATTACTAAATTGGGGATTAGTGAATCCAGGATAGATTGGTACATCGTTGCTTGCTCATTGGATGAGGATGATTGATCTCATGATCATTTGTGTGGAGACACTAAAGCAAGTATGTAGGTGCTTATTAGAGAATAAGTTCATCGAACGCGTGGCTCGCTAAGGAATACCTAATGGAGTTTTATTTGCCTGTCAATAGGAATTCCTGTAGTGATAGTAGTACAAGTGATTCTTGGACTTGAGATCATCAAAGTATCTTGTGTATGATGAGTTATACTTTGACTTATTCCTTAAGACCCTTAGGGTATATCAAAGGGTATGCTTGGGTATAATAAGTTGTACATGGAGATAATGTATGATCAATAAAGAATCTACCACTTCTAATAAAAGAAGAGAAATGTCCTATGTGATTCGATAAATGACAACCCAGTAGTCCTTGGCCAAGGCATAATGAAATTAGAAAGGAGTTTCTAATTTGCATTATTTGGAGTTGTGCATTTAAGGATCGAAATACATATAATTAAATAAAATAAGACTTGTGATGAATTCCATGTCTTATATTTAATTGGGACATTGTATGGTGGAAGGATTGAATTATCACAGTAACTATTTACTCAAAGGTTCTTTTATGATTAATATTGAAATTTATATTATCCGGAAAAGTCGTTAATCGCTAGGGAGGCTTATCCCTATTGTAGAATAAATATTATTTATTTAAATAAATTAATTGTTTAATTTATTTATTTAAATAAGATTAGAATTGTTCTAGTTGATTTATTCACAATAGGTTTAATATGGAGAACCTAAAAGGGTCACACCATAAAAGGAAGAATAATTATTTAAGAAGTTAATGGCATAATCGTAATAATATGTTATGTATATTTAATTTAATCTATGGTGATAGAATAAATTAAATAGCTTAATATTATTATTTAATATTTTAGAAATATTAAATATAAATTAATAAGAGGAGTCTTATTAATATTATTACAATTATTATTATTTTAATTTCTAAAAGAGTTTAGGAATTAATTTAATATAAGTACTCTCATTTATTCCTAATTGGATTAGGAAGGAAAATTAGTTAAAGGAGTTTAATTAATTATCCCTAATAAGATTAGGGAGCTTAATTAATTAAAAGAATTTAATTAATTAAAACCCAATTCCTTAATTGTTAAGGTGGGTTGCCCACATCTATAAATAAGAGGAGTCTTATTATGGGTGATATGGGTTGTTGATTTTTCAACATACGTAATAATTCCAATAGTTGGGAGAGTACACCTTTTCTATAGAGATAGAAAAACTAGGGTTTAGCCAACCACCCTTCTTCTTGAATTCTTTTTCTTCCTTGGTGGATCACCTCTAGAGGCCAAACATATGGGTGGCTAACGTTGATCAAAGGAAGGAACCAAACCCGGTGGATTCAAGTTGAACGCGAAAAGGATTAGAGGTGAACTTGTACCTGAGGTAGCTCGATCTTCAAGGGTATGATTTTATTCTTTATCTTTTCGTTTAATTAATAATTATGCATAAAGGATGATCCGGGTATATGGTTTGTAAATTTTTAAACTCTGATTTTTACTCGCTTCCGCTTATTTTTGCAATTTGATTGCGTTCATGAATATTACAAACCTAACAGTGGCATCAGAGCCAAACCATTATGCGAATTATTAATTGTTTTTATTTGATATGTATATTGATATGTGTTTAGAACAATTTAATTGGGCATAAATTTATTGTATAAAATTTAAAAAAAAAAAAAAGGATTCGGCAGTTTTTTTTTTAACCCACGTTAAAAAGGGATTTGTTTTTTGAAAATTTTAACCCACATGATCCTTGTAATAACCGAACATGATTCGCTGCCATTTGTCCAACTGGCTGCTAATTGTATCATAAATATATATATTATTATATATACTATTACTTGCCACGGTTTTTTGATAATTCATTAAAAAGCGGCAGAAGCATGTTAACTTTTTTAAAAGAAGGGCTGTGCACGTTATATATATATATACTATATAAATATATATATATATATAGATGACTCACGAAATTTTGAAAAAGAAGGTGCACGGATTTGATTATATATATATATATAATATATATATTACGAATATATATATACATATATATATATTCTTAATTATTATATAATTAAAATAAAAAGTTTATTTTAATTTTAAAATAAAAGGTTTATTTTAATATTAAAATATAAAGTTTTATTTTAATTTTAATAATTTTATAATTAAAATAAAAGGTTTATTTTAATCTTAAAATAAAAGGTTTATTTTAATATTAAAATAAAAGATTTATTTTAATTTTAAAATTAAATTTCATGCTAACTAATTAGAGTTGGAATTGGATACCATGATAACTAATTGGAGTTGAAATTGATCTTTCCTTAAATAAAGGAGTTTATTTAGATATGAAATTAGATTTCATATTATTCAAAATAAAGGAGTTTATTTATGAATAGGAAAGATAATTAAGTGTTTCCTTTAATAAGATTTTTTTTTTTACATGGAATTGGATTCATAATTAATTAAAATAAAAGAGTTTATTTTAATTAAAGATTTTTTTTTACATGAAATTGGATTCCATAATTAATTAAAATAAAGGAGTTTATTTTGATTAATGATTTTGATTAAAATAAAATAGTTTATTTTATTCAAAATAGGATAAATTAAAATAAAATAGTTTTATTTTGATTTAAATTTGGATTTAAATAAAGGAGTTTATTTTTATTCAAAAATAGATTTTATACTAACTAAATTTGTCCATTAAATGATATCAATATATATATTAAATGTTTATTATTCATGAGATGAATGTTATTTATTGATGCATATGGTGATGTGTATGATAATAAATGGGATTGATTATGGACTATCAATTAACTGATTGGATTTTATTTTAGTTGGATGCATGAATGTATGGGTTTTATTAAATGGGGTCTGCGTACCTCGTCTTCTCTAATTTTTTTCTTAATGTAAATTCTATCTCCCTCCTATGTACTTCCCTCGATCACGATCAAGGTTTCTATTTATTTTAAATAGTTTTGTAATAGGAATAGTTAGAATTAATTTTGAAAAATTGGAGATCAAAGGAGCAAGGAGCGTGAAGACCCGTTTGTTATGGAGCAGGGTTTAAATATAATAGTTATATTTAAATATTATTTCTTGCACCCCTAGGGTTTGACCTTTTGGTTCACTTGGTGGCTCTAGTGAACCAAACTAGAATAAAAGTCCATAATCAATAAAGGGTAGAATATAGTATTCTCTATGTGCATGCTTATACTATATATATATTATATATTATGCAAACATGCTTCGCATGTTCATTAATATACGCGCGTATTTTATATATATATATATGTAAATGCGCTTAAACAAGATGAGACAAATTAATAACAAAACCCTCAATTTTTATATTAAGTCCTAAGCGTTCAAAGATATTTGGAATATCGAAGCGTCGCCTTCTAGCATGATAAAATTAATAGAGTATTAAATATTTAATATGAGTTTGTTGTGTCACCACAAGGCAAGTATTAAGTATTTAAGATGTTAATTTATCACATTTGATGCTTATAAAGAAAATTGAACAATATTGTTTTTGTTGTGTCACCACAAGGATGATATTTTTCTTTTTGAATATATGGAGTGCTAGGTCGGACTTAACTTGGATAATTTTGATTCGGATGTGCCACCACTTGATCAAAATAATCTAAGAGGCAAAATACAAGGAGTTGCATAGTTGATGTAATTGACAAAAGTTGTCTACCTATTTATTTATATATAGTTTTTTGTGTCACCACAAGGCTATATACATTTGAAATGGGATCCTTATTCTCACTAGCAAATCTTTAATTAGATTTTGCCGAACTATATAAGTGAGGGTAATATAGTTTGAAAAAAATAGTGGGAGATACCAATTTAAAACAAGACCTAATTTATTTTGGTAATTAATAATAGAATGTATGTTAAAATGTTGTTAATTACAAATTCATTTCTGAATTTTACAATGTCTAAAATTACTATCCTTGCGAAGCATATTAGATGCTAAATTAACGGAATAATCAATTAAGCGGATTGGTTAAGGAATTTGAGAATAGTTCTCATGGTTGAAGAGCTATCTTATGTCCTTAATACGCCTTTCCTCAAGAATGGTTGCGCACAATGCCTCGAGGAAGACATTGCTACTTTTAGAAAGTGGCAAGATGATGCACTGATTGGCTCGATGCATCATGGTCGTATCCATGAGTAACAAGCTTCTTGACGTCGACTGAAACTATGGATACTTCTACTATACTCCCCGCACGTCAAGTAGTTGATGGTGAGGAAAGTGGGGACCGATAGATATCGGATATCTAAGGAGATCTTCCGATCTAGAATGACCAGATGACATTACTGAAGATGGAAAAAGTCCTTAACATTATCAATTTGATTGATCAATTAGACAATTTGGTTTTGTCATGGATGGAGAGTTGAGCCAAGATTTGATCTTGCACTCACTCCGGACTCCTTTCACAATTGTTGTGAATTTTTCATATGAACAAGCTAGATATCGACTTTCTTTGATTTGCTTAACTTTATGTTGAAAATGTTGAGAGTGACTATCCAACCAAGAAAAACCAAGTCTTACTTGGTAGGGCAAAAGGATCTTCTAAAAAAGAAGAACGATTCAAAAGAAGGTAAATAGAAAGGCGTAAACAAAGGATAATAAGAACAAAACTGATACGGATAGCAAAGGAGTTTGCTTCCACTACAATAAGCCTGGAAATTGCAAAGAAACTGCGACAAGTATCTTGTAGAGGCTAACCAAAGAAGCTTAGTGAAGTTTCGGTTATAAATACAAATTTGTTCATGATTTAAAATAAAATTTTCTTTAAGTCAAGGTTCTACTTGGGTATTGGATACCGATTTTGGTTATCATAAATATAGATTTATGAAGGGACCAAGCAGAAGTAGAAAGCTAAACAAATATAAGTAATTCTATGTGTGGAAAATGAAGCAAAGGTTGCGCGATTAACAATAGAAACTTATAGTTTAGCAATACCTACGAGAAAATCTATTAAGTTAATAAGTTGTTATTGTATTCCGGTTCTTCTTAAAATATTATTTCCATTTTATTGTTGGACAATGAAATCTTTGGTATTATAATTAAGAACAATTGTTGTTCTATTTATAATAATAATGTTTTGTATAGAATTGGAATATTACTTAATAAATTTTGTATACTTGACTTACATGAAAATAATTTTGCATATTGAACAAATTAGTATAAGAAAAGGAGATGATCATTCAAAGAGTTGAATGTGTGTATTTGCTGAAATACAAGTATGAATTATTTGAAAGGTTCAAACAATTAAGAAGTGAAACAAATTGACAATGTATTAAGATTCTTTGATTAGATCAAGGAATAAATACTTGTGCAATAAGTTTCTAGATCATCTCAAATGGTTTTCTCATAATGGACACCTCTCGATACATAATAATTGATTGATGTATCTGAAAGGAAAAATCATACCTTGTTGAACATGGTACGGTCCATAATTATTTTACCGACATTCCAGTATCCTTCTAGGGTTATGTCCTAGAAATGGCTTCATATCTACGAAAATGGTAACCTCTAAATCCGGCCCCAAGACTCCATAAAAGTTATGGACAGGGAGGATTCCTAATCTTAAGTATGTTAAGATAAGGGGTTCCAACTTATGTGAAAAGGTTTCAAAAGGATAAGCTTGGGACAAGATTTGACAAGTGTCAATTTGTGGGACATCCTAAAGTAAGTTTAGGGTATATGTTCTATAATTCTACTTAGCAAAAGGTGTTTGTTGCGAAACACGCTTCCTTCTAAGATAAAGGTGTTTATCATTGAAAGGGCTAGTGGGAGGATAATAGATCTTGAAGAGTTCAAGAACCACAAAACACTATAAATCAAATAAGAGGAACCTATAGATATACCTATTGTACCACAAACCGAATCGTAAATCGGAATAGTACCAAAGATACCTAGGAGGTATGGATTCATCATAGATGATGATGATGAGGTACACATCATAGAAGATGATGATCCAGTTACATACGATGAGTTAAGAGTTGTAGACACTCAGAGAAATTGATTGAAGCAATATTCTCAAAAATGGAACATTCGTTTTGATGAAACAAATCAAAAGAGTTTGATTTTATCAAAAATAAGAATGAACCTAGTGTGTACAAAAGGGTCAGTGGGAGCGTCGTGACATTCCTAGTACTATATGTTGATATACTACGGATAAGGAATGACATACTAATGCTACAATCAGTAAAGATAAAGTTGTCTAAACATTCCTCCATGAATGGTTTGGGAAGAGTATCTTAATTGGGGATAAAATCTATATAGATAGATTTAAGAGGATGCTCGACTTAACCCAAGGAACGTATATTCATTTGATGCTAAAGTCGTTTAGCATGGCAAACTCCAAGAGATGTCTCATGTCGATGAGCTATGGAGTGTATCTCTCTTAATAGTCCCCACAGACTCCTGAAAAGAGAGGTCGCATGAGTGACAATCATGTATGCAATGATATATACGAGACCTGATGTTGATCGGTCATATTCTGGAGAAGATCACTGTAAGACAGTGAAAAACATCTTAAAGTGCTTAACCGGCACTAAGGATGTGATCATATTCATGGTGGGTCTAAATTAAAACTAGAGGGCTTAACAGACTCAAGTTTTTCAGACAGACCAAGACGACAGAAAAATCCACTTTAAGGTAAAGGGTAACCTTGAACAGTGGTGCAGTGAATTGGAAAGGTTTCACACAGCAAAGAGTTGCTGGTTTAGTGATAAAGATAAAGTAAATAGCTATAAATGAAGCTGCAAGTTAATTGTTTGGATTAAAAGTTCATTACAGAACTAGGAATAGTTCCTAAGTCTCATCTTGGATCTAAACATGTGTTGTGGCACTTTTATTTGATTATTAGAATCATTGAAAGATGGGAAATCACTATAGAGATAGTGGACTCTCATGAACAACATTACATATCCATTAACTAAAGCTTATCCAACAATGGGATAATCGTCACTTAGAGAAGAAGAGTATGAGTTACCATGACGATTGACTTTTAGTGCAAGTGGGAGATTGAAAGTAGTATGCACACAAGCCAATCATGTTTGATGATAAAGCATATACTTTGTAACAATCTTATTCATTTATTAATAAAAAGTATTAATTTATTAAAGGCTTTTAATTATCTACATGATCTTTTTTTATAATATGTGATAAACCCATAGTTTTAAGCAATGCTTTTAGAATAATGATGATGATCATTCTAATGAGATCTAAATTCTTAGAAAGCTTAAAACTAAAATAGTTCCAAATCATTGGATTACTAAATTGGGGATTAGTAAATCCGGATAGATTGGTACATACGTTGCTTGCTCATTGGATGAGGATGATTGATCTCATGATCATTTGTGTGGAGACACTAAAGCAAGTATGTAGGTGCTTATTAGAGAATAAGTTCCTTCGAACGCATTGGCTCGCTAAGGAATACCTAATGGAGTTTTATTTGCTGTCAATAGGAATTCTGTAGTGATTGTAGTACAAGTGATCCTTGGACTTGAGATCATCATAGTATCTTGTGTATGATGAGTTATACTTTGACTTATTCCTTAAGACCCTTAGGGTATATCAAAGGGTATGCTTGGGTATAATAAGTTGTACATGGAGATAATGTATGATCAATAAAGAATCTACCACTTCTAATAAAAGAAGAGAAATGTCCTATGTGATTCGATAAATGACAACCCGGTAGTCCTTGGTTAGCGGTAGAATGAAATTAGAAAGGAGTTTCTAATTTGCATTATTTGAGTTGTGCATTTAAGGATCGAAATACATATAATTAAATAAAATAAGACTTGACGGTAATTCCATATCTTATATTTAATTGGGACATTGTATGGTGGAAGGATTGAATTATACGGTAACTATTTACTCAAAGGTTCTTTTATGATTAATGTTGAAATCTATATTATCGGAAAGTCGTTAATCATTAGGGAGGCTTATCCCTATTGTAGAATAAATATTATTTATTTAAATAAATTAATTGTTTAATTTATTTATTTAAATAAGATTAGAATTATTCTAATTGATTTATTCACAATAGGTTTAATATGGAGAACCTAAAGGGTCACACCATAAAAGGAAGAATAATTATTTAAGAAGTTAATGGCATAATCGTAATAATATGTTATGTATATTTAATTTAATCTATGGTGATAGAATAAATTAAATAGCTTAATATTTATTATTTAATATTTTAAAATATTAAATATAAATTAATAAGAGGAGTCTTATTAATATTATTACAATTATTATTATTTTAATTTCTAAAAGAGTTTAGGAATTAATTTAATATAAGTACTCTCATTTATTCCTAATTGGATTAGGAAGGAAAATTAGTTAAAGGAGTTTAATTAATTATCCCTAATAAGATTAGGGAGCTTAATTAATTAAAAGAATTTAATTAATTAAAACCCAATTCCTTAATTGTTAAGGTGGGTTGCCCATATCTATAAATAAGAGGAGTCTTATTATGGGTGATATGAGTTGTTGATTTTTCAACATACGTAATAATTCCAATAGTTGGGAGAGTACACCTTTTCTATAGAGATAGAAAAACTAGGGTTTAGCCAACCACCCTTCTTCTTGAATTCTTTTTCTTCCTTGGTGGATCACCTCTAGAGGCCAAACATATGGGTGGCTAACGTTGATCAAAGGAAGGAACCAAACCCGGTGGATTCAAGTTGAACGCGAAAAGGATTGGAGGTGAACTTGTACCTGAGGTAGCTCGATCTTCAAGGGTATGATTTTATTCTTTATCTTTTCGTTTAATTAATAATTATGCATAAAGGATGATCCGGGTATATGGTTTGTAAATTTTTAAACTCTGATTTTTACTCGCTTACGCTTATTTTTGCAATTTGATTGCGTTCATGAATATTACAAACCTAACACCCGCAGCATCGTTGTAGATAACAAATCTATTCGAACCAGATGGTATTGTCAGAACATGTGCTGAAATGAGTCTCCTCTTGAGTTCTTGAAAACTCTTCTCACAATCCTTGCTCTAATCGAATTTTGTATCTTTCTGAGTCAGCTAAGTTAACGGAGTAGCGATTCGAGAAAATCCTTCCATGAATCTCCAATAATAACCAACTAAGCTCAAAAAGCTACGTACTATGGTCACCAACTTCAGTTGCTCCCAACTTTGTATTACTTCAATCTTCGTCGGGTCAACAGATACCTCGGGTGAATAGTACTCGAGTGAATAGTACCCCCGTGAATAGTACTTCGTGAATAGTACTTCGGCATGAAAAGATTAAATTTTAATAAGAATGTTCAGAAAAATATTCTTATGAAACGATACTAGATGAAGCGCAAATTTCAAGGATATTCTACTAATTTCAAAGAGTATAGAAGCAATACTTAACAGAATGAGTGTTGAATTCAGAATCTGAAACAAAATAATATTACTTACATGCTATAGAGTATGGAAGAAAATATTATTTCTTACGAATATTGAACAAAAATAATATCCCTTACATTAAAAGGAGAGTACTTCTGACAAGTATGGCGGTGATATTCTTGAAGAAAACTTGCACTGTTTTCTACACTCAATGCTTCCTTAAACTCTAAAAAAATATGCTCAATATTATAGAAGAAGAATTATCTGATTCTGGTGTGATTTTTATTTCTAAACTAAGCATCCTATTTATAGTAGAATGACAGGGTACTATTTGAATTAGAAAATCACGAGTGCACAGTAAGAATCACGGACGAATTCTTCATGGACGAATTTTGAAAAATTTTGATTTTACTATGTTGCACTATGCAGTACTATACAACAATATGCAGTACTATGCATAATACAATATAATATATTCTATTTTTTATAAAAAACAAAACTTATATATATATATATATATATATATAACAAACTGAGATAACTTTCTACCGACTATTTTGAAAAATGGGTTAGTGGGGGTCCATATAATAAGCTAAATTTATAACAAATACTTCATAAAAGTTACCTTTATTTATCTCAATTCACTTGGCTTCATAAAACACATTTTAAATAACATTTATTCATCATTTATAACTCACAATATTAACAACCAGATCATTCCTAGGATAATGCAAATAATAATATGAATAACTTTGTCGTCTCAATTATTGATTTAATAATATAAAATGTTGTGCAGATGATACTATGATAATAATTGAATCAAAATATGAGATAATATGCAGCAATTATTGTGGCAATAATTGAGTATAACTGAGTGACTTCTCACGTAAGCATCAATAATCAAAGATATTATACAATACCGTGTACAGTAACAACCAAACATATTACTGTACTTTATCACCAGTTATTTCAACAGTTTAACGGTAAAACTTTTGCCATTACTTTTATAAAAAGTTGTTTTTGTCATTTTCTAACTCCGACAGTAATTCCGTTGTGGGGTCCACCAATGATTGCGCCGTCGTATGAATATTCCCTAATAAAACGAATATTCTTTGACCAAATAAATATTTTATGACAACTTGCATGTGACGCTCCCAAAATAGGTATACATTACCCATTCTGAGTCGCCAAATATATGGTACATAAATTATGAGAGCCCCAAATCCGGGTCCCAAATCACCACGGATCTGATACAATCATTCTATAACTATTGCAGAAGATATAAACATAAATTGTTTATATAATAAACTTTACACACTTTTCCCCAAGGTCGAGTAACCTTCACTTAATATACAATTCATAACTTATTTGACTTACAATAACATTAATATACAATACAGTTACAAATCTAACTACACACGTATACTAAAGCTGGAACTATCTTTGACCTTTCCTTGTATCCGACGTATTCGTCTTAATCTGTAATGTTTATCATGATATAGCATGGGTGAGCAATGAATTTGCTCAGCAAGTATAAGTTCATTTAAGGATATATCGTGATTGAAAGAATTTGAATAATAAGCTGGCTAGAATTCAACAATATAGTTGTGAATTAACATGAACAAATTTTTATGACTGAACAAGCATTTAACATGAACAAATATATCTGGACCGAATGGTAATGAAGGTGATCAACCTTTCATACCTAATGAACACATGCAATATGCACAGAGTGCAATTAAACAATTCTTAGACATGGCAATCAACAATGATTAACCACAAGTTATATTTGAATAAACATTGCAAAGTTGAGTTAAGGAAAACTTGTTTGAACTGTTGATTACCGCTACACAATTTATTAAGCTTTATCTGAAGACCTAATATTAAATAATATCGATATACAAATTAGAATAATATCATCACAATATTTAAAATAACCAAACACATTATCACATAATCCTATCAATCTATAACACACATAAGACTTAACCTCAAGTCAAACGTTTACAGTCTGAGTCGAGTTCGGCACAATTTTGACATCCTGACGGACTAGTAGGACAATCGTAGAGTTTAAGTTCAATTAAACTTTGTCTAATCACTTAACAATTACCTTAGATAATTTTGTTATCAGTCAAAATATTTTAAATAATCTCATAATAATTTTCAGATAATTATTATCATTTATCCTGAATTTTCAATCATTAATATCATATTTATATGAATTAAATACCACATAATTCCTTTATCATTATTATTTATTTAATATCAAATATTAATGAAATACATGCCATAATATTATAATATATCAAAGTATTTTAATACCTTAAAATCATATTTATATGATTTTAAACCTTTAAATCCATTATCATATAATTGCTATTAATATTAGAATATTAATATTTTCATGACAAAATATCAAAAGTTATATTTTATAACTTAAATTTTTTTATAACACTTAAATAATTTTTATATGATTTTTAAATCATTAATTCTATTTTTCACAGTTTATTTAATATACTCCCTCCGTCCCATAGTTATAGGCTGATTTTTTTTGGCACATAGTTTAAGAAAATCAGTTTAAGTGACAATTTTTAACATAAATTTTCCACATATATCCCTTAATATGGAATTAATGAATAAGTTAATTACTCCTTACTTATTACACTAGAACTCTCAACTTCATTGATTGACGTGTACTTGCCATTAAAGTCCATAACCATAGAACTTTAACCAAAGAGAATACAACAACATTAAATGTGGTGATAAAAATAATGACATTGAATGTTGTTTCTGAAAGTAGTATGCACACAAGCCAATCATGTTTGATGATAAAGCATATACTTTGTAACAATCTTATTCATTTATTAATAAAAAGTATTAATTTATTAAAGGCTTTTAATTATCTACATGATGCTGTTTTATAATATGTGATAAACCCATAGTTTTAAGCAATGCTTTTAGAATAATGATGATGATCATTCTAATGAGATCTAAATTCTTTGAAAGCTTAAAACTAAAATAGTTCCCAATCGTTGGATTACTAAATTGGGGATTAGTGAATCCGGATAGATTGGTACATACGTTCTTGCTCATTGGATGAGGATGATTGATCTCATGATCATTTTGTGTGGAGACACTAAAGCAAGTATGTAGGTGCTTATTAGAGAATAAGTTCCTTTGAATGTGGCTCGCTAAGGAATACCTAATGGAGTTTTATTTGTGCATCAATAGGAATTCTGTAGTGATAGTAGTACAAGTAATCCTTGGACTTGAGATCATCATAGTATCTTGTGTATGATGAGTTATACTTTGACTTATTCCTTAAGACCCTTAGGGTATATCAAAGGGTATGCTTGGGTATAATAAGTTATACATGGAGATAATGTATGATCAATAAAGAATCTACCACTTCTAATAAAAGAAGAGAAATGTCTATGTGATTCGATAAATGACAACCCAGTAGTCCTTGGCGAGGCGTAATGAAATTAGAAAGGGTTTCTAATTTGCATTATTTGGAGTTGTGCATTTAAGAGTCGAAATACATATAATTAAATAAAATAAGACTTGTGGTGAATTCCATGTCTTATATTTAATTGGGACATTGTATGGTGGAAGGATTGAATTATGCAAGTAACTATTTACTCAAAGGTTCTTTAATGATTAATGTTGAAATCTATATTATCCGGAAAGTCGTTGATCATTTAGGAGACTTATCCTATTGTAGAATAAATATTATTTAAATAAATTAATTATTTAATTTATTTATTTAAATAAGATTAGAATTGTTCTAATTGATTTATTCACAACGGGTTTAATATGTAGAACCTAAAGGGTCACACCATAAAAGGAAGAATAATTATTTAAGAAGTTAATGGCATAATCGTAATAATATGTTAAGTATATTTAATTTAATCTATGGTGATAGAATAAATTAAATAGCTTAATATTATTATTTAATATTTTAGAAATATTAAATATAAATTAATAAGAGGAGTCTTATTAATATTATTACAATTATTATTATTTTAATTTCTAAAAGAGTTTAGGAATTAATTTAATATAAGTACTCTCATTTATTCCTAATTGGATTAGGAAGGAAAATTAGTTAAAGGAGTTTAATTAATTATCCCTAATAAGATTATGGAGCTTAATTAATTAAAAGAATTTAATTAATTAAATAAAACCCAATTCCTTAATTGTTAAGGTGGGTTGCCCATATCTATAAATAAGAGGAGTCTTATTATGGGTGTATGGGTTGTTGACTTTTACAACGTAATAATTCCAATTTGTTGGAGAGTACCCTTTTTTCTATAGAGATAGGAAAAACTAGGGTTTGAGCCATAAACACCCATCTTCTTGAATTTTCTTCTTCCTTGGTGGATCACCTCTAGAGGCCAAACATTTGGGTGGCTAACGTTGATCAAAGGAAGGAACCAAACCCGGTGGATTCAAGATTGAACGCGAAAGGATTTGGAGGTGAACTTGTACCTGAGGAAGCTCGATCTTCAAGGGTATGTTTGTTCTTCATATCTTTTCGTTTAATTAATAATTGTGCATAAAGGATGATCCGGGTATATGGTTTGTAAATTTTTAAACTCTGATTTATCACGCTTCCGCTTTATTTATGCAATTTGATTGCGCACATGAATATTACAAACCTAACAGTGGCATCAGAGCCAAACCTTTATGCGAATTATTAATTGTTCAGATTTGATATGTATATTGATATGTGTTTAGAACAATTTAATTGGGCATAATTTTTATTGTATAAAATTTAAAAAAAAAAAAAAGGGTTGCATACGGAAATCAAGTGCATGATCAAGAAGAAACATAAAAAAAATAAATTTTAAAAAATTTGTGCCGTTTTTGTTGCTTACGTAATTAGCATCTTTTTTTTTTTTTTTTTTTTTTTTTAATTTAAAGCGCCGTGGCAATTTAAAGCGTAAATAATTTTTTTAAGGAATAAGCATTACGGATTTCAAGGCGAGAATCATGGTGACTCTAATTTTTATTATTTTTTTTTTAATCATGCACTTTAAATCGAAAAAAAACAAAAAAACAACAACAATGAGATTAAAATGAAAGGAATCATAATGATTTCATGTTGCAAATCATAAAAGGAACAGTATATATATATTATTATATATAACACGGTTATATATATAAGCTTAACATACGCTTTTTTTTAAAGATACTGAGGATTCATTAATTTATTATATATATATATATATATATATATATATATATATATATATAAGAAAAGGTTTTGTAATATATATTATATATATAAATATAATATATATATATTATATATATATAATTATTTAATCTTAAAATAAAAGTTTATTTTAATTTTAAAATAAAGGTTTATTTTAATCTTAAAATAAAAGGTTTATTTTAATCTTAAAATAAAAGGTTTATTTTAATTTTAAAATTAGAATTTCATGCCAACTAATTAGAGTTGGAATTGGATTTCATGCTAACTAATTGGAGTTGAAATTGGATTCTAATTTTTCCTTAAATAAAGGAGTTTATTTAGATATGAAATAGATTTCATATTATTCAAAATAAAATAGTTTATTTGTGAATAGGAAAGAATATCCGTGTTTCCTTTAATATTTTTTACATGGAATTGGATTCCATAATTAATTAAAATAAAGGAGTTTATTTTGATTAAATATTTTGATTAAAATAAAATAGTTTATTTTATTCAAAATTAGATAAATTAAAATAAAATAGTTTTATTTTGATTTAAGTTTGGATTTAAATAAAGGAGTTTATTTTTATTCAAAAATAGATTTTATACTAACTAAATTTGCCCATTAAATGATATCAATATATATATTAAATGTTTATTATTCATGAGATGAATGTTATTTATTGATGCATATGGTGATGTGTATGATAATAAATGGGATTGATTATGGACTATTGACCAATGCGATTGGATTTTATTTTAGTTGGATGCATGAATGTATGGGTTTTATTAAATGGGGAATCACTGCGTACCTCGTCTTCTCTAATTTTTACGAATGTAAATTCTATCTCCTCCTATGTACTTCCCTCGATCACGATCAAGGTTTCTATTTATTTTAAATAGTTTTGTAATAGGAATATTTAGAATTATTTTGAAGAATTAGAGATCGAGGAATAAGGAGCAGCGTGAAGACCCGTTTGTAATGGAGCAGGGTTTAAATGTAATAGTTATATTTAAATATTATTTCTTGCACTTTAAGGGTTTGACCTTTTGGTTCACTTGGTGGCTCTAGTGAACCAAGCTAGAATAAAAGTCCATAATCAATCCGGGTAGAATATAGTATTCTATATGTGCATGCTTATACTATATATATTATATATTATGCAAACATGCTTCGCATGTTAATTAATATGACGCGTATTTTATATATATATATGTAAATACGCTAAACAAGATGAGACAAATTAATAACAAACCCCTCAATTTTTTATATTAAGTCTAAGCGTTCAAAGATATTTGGAATATCGAGCGTAAGCTTTCTAGCATGATAAAATTAATAGAGTATTAAATATTTAATATGAGTTTGTTGTGTCACCACAAGGCAAGTATTAAGTATTTAAGATGTTAATTTATCACATTTGATGCTTATAAAGAAAATTGAACAATATTGTTTTGTTGTGTCACCACAAGGATGATATTTTTCTTTTTTGAATATATGGAGTGCTAGGTCGGACTTAACTTGGATAATTTTGATTCGGATGTGCCACCACTTGATCAAAATAATCTAAGAGGCAAAATCTGAGGAGTTGCATAGTTGATGTAATTGACAAAAGTTGTCTACCTATTTATTTATATATAGTTTGTTGTGTCACCACAAGGCTATATACATTTGAAATGGGATCCTTATTCTCACTAGCAAATCTTTAATTAGATTTTTGCGAACTATATAAGTGAGGGTAATATAGTTTGAAGAAAATAGTGGGAGATACCAATTTAAAACAAGACCTAAATTATTTTGGTAATTAATAAAAGAATGTATGTTAAAATGTTGTTAATTACAAATTCATTTACGTAATTTTACAATGTCTAAAATTACTATCCTTTGCATAGCATATTAGATGCTAAATTAACTTAGGACCTAATTAAGCGGATTGGTTAAGGAATTTGAGAATAGTTCTCATAGTGAAAAGCTATCTTATGTCCTTAATATGCCTATCCTGCAATGGTTGCGAGATAATGCCTCGAGGAAGAGATTGCTACTTTTAGAAAGTGGCAAGATGATGCACTGATTGGCTCAATGCATCATGCTCGCATCCATGAGTAATGTGAGCTTCAGCGTCGGCATGAAACTATGGATGCTCTTACTATACTCCCGCACATCAAGTAGTTGATGGTGAGGAAAATGGGACCGATAGATATCGGATATCTAAGGAGCTCTTAGATCTAGAATGACCAAGAAGGCACTACAAGATCTGAGACACATGTCCTCACGATAATCAATTTGATTGATCAATTAGGACAACTGGTTTTGTCATGGATGGAGAGTTGAGCCAAGATTTGATCTTGCACTCACTCCCGGACTCCTTTCACAATTGTTGTGAATTTTTCATATGAGTAAGCTAGATATCAGCCTCGCTGATTTGCTTAACATGTTGAAAAATGTTAAGAGTCACTTTCCAACCAAGAAAGACCATGTCTTACTGGTAGGGGCCAAAGGATCTTCTGAAAAGAAGAACGATTCAAAGAAGGTAAACTGAAAGGCGTAAACAAAGGATAATAAGAACAAAACTGATACGGATAGCAAAGAAGTTTGCTTCCACTGCAATAAGTCTGGACACTGGAAAGAAACTGCGAGAAGCGTCTTGTAGAGGCTAACCAAGGAAGCTTAGTGAAGTTTCGGTTATAAATACAAATTTTGTTCATGATTGAAATAAATTTTTCTTTAAGTCAAGGTTCTACTTGGATATTGGATACCGACTTTGGTTATAATAAATATAGATTTATGAAGGGACCAAGCGTAGTAGAAAGCTAAACAAATATAAGTAATCCTATGTATGGAAATGTAGCAAAGGTTGCCACATTAGCCATAGAAACTTATAGTTTAGCAACGCCTACTGAAGCAAATCAATTAAGTCGATAAGTTGTTATTGTATTCCGGTTCTTGTTAAAATATTATTTCCATTTTATTGTTGGACAATGAAATCTTTGGTATTATAATAAAGAACAATTGTTGTTCTATTTATAATAATAATGTTTTGTATAGAATGGAATATTACTTAATAAATTTTGTATACTTGACTTACATGAAAATAATTTTGCAAATTGAACAAACTAGTATAAAAAAATGAGATGATCATTCAAAGAGTTGAATGTGTGTATTTTCTGAAATATAAGTATGAATTATTTGAAAGGTTCAAAGAATTCAGAAGTGAAACAAATTGGCAAAGTATTAAGATTCTTTCATTAGATCAAGGAATAAATACTTGTGCAATAAGTTTCTAGATCATCTCAAATGGTTTTCTCATAATGGACACATCCTGATATGCAATAATTGATTGATGTATCTAAATGAAAAATCGCACCTTGTTGGACATGGTGCGGTCCATAATGATTTTACCGACATTCCGGTATCCTTCAGGGTCATGTCCACAGAAATGGGCACGATATCTACTGAAAAAGGTAACCTCAAAATCCAGCCCCAAGACTCCATAAAAGTTATGGACATGGAGGATTCCTAATCTTAAGTATGTTAAGATAAGGGGTTGTCCAACTTATGTGAAAAGGTTTCAAAAGATAAGATTGGGACAAGATTTGACAAGTGTCGATTTGTGGGACATCCTAAAGTAAGTTTAGGGTATATGTTCTATAATTCTACTTAGCAAAAGGTGTTTGTTACGAAACACGCTTCCTTCTAAGATAAAGGTGTTTATCATTGAAGGACTAGTGGGAGGATAATAGATCTTGAAGAGTTCAAGAACCACAAAATACTATAAGTCAAATAAGAGGAACACGTAGATAGACCTATTATACCACAATTTGAATCGTGAAATCCGGAATAGTACCAAGAAGATACCTAGGAGGTATGGATTCATCATGGATGATGATGATGAGGTACGCATCATAGAAGATGATGATCCGAGTTACATTCGATGAGTTAAGACTTCTAGTGTGTACAAAAGGGGGTGGGGCGTCGTGACATTCCTAATATTATATGTTGATATACTACGGATAAGGAATGACATACCAATGCTACAATCAGTAAAGATAAAGTTGTCTAAACATTCCTCCATGAATGATTTGGAAGAGTATCTTAATTGGGGATATAAATCTATATAGATAGATTTAAAAGGATGCTCAACTTAACCCAAGGAACGTATATTCATTTGATGCTAAAGTCGTTTAGCATGGCAAACTCCAAGAGATGTCTCATGTCGATGAGCTATGGAGTGTATCTCTCCTAATAGTCCCCATAGACTCCAAAGAAGAGAGATTGCATGAGTGACAATCATGTATGCAATGAAATGTACGAGACCTGATGTTGATCAATCATATTCTGGAGAAGATCACTGTAAGACAGTGAAAAACATCTAAAAGTTCTTAACCGGCACTAAGGATGTGATCATATTCATGGTGGGTCTAAATTAAAACTAGAGGGCTTAACAGACTCAAGTTTTTCAGCATGCACCAAGATGATGAAAATCCACTTTAAGGTAAAGCGTTATCTTGAGCGGTGGTGCGTTGAATTGGAAAGGTTCCAAACAAGAAAGAGTTCTTTGGTTTAGTGATAAAGACAAAGTATATAGCTATAAATGAAGCTGCAAGTTGATTGTTTGGATTAAAAGTTCATTACAGAACTAGGAATAGTTCCCAAGTCTCATCTTGGATCTAAACATGTGTTGTGGCATTTTCATTTGATTATTAGAATCATTGAAAGATGGGAAATCACTATAGAGATAGTGGACTCTCAAGAACAACATTACATATCCATTAACTAAAGCTTATCCAACGGCCGGGATAATCATCACTTAGAAGAAGAGTATAAGATACCATGACGATTGGCTTTTAGTGCAAGTGGGAGATTGAAAGTAGTATGCACACAAGCCAATCATGTTTGATGATAAAGCATATACTTTGTAACAATCTTATTCATTTATTAATAAAAAGTATTAATTTATTAAAGGCTTTTAATTATCTACATGATCTTTGTTTTATAATATGTGATAAACCCATAGTTTTAAGCAATGCTTTTAGAATAATGATGATGATCATTCTAATGAGATCTAAATTCTTTGAAAGCTTAAAACTAAAATAGTTCCCAATCGTTGGATTACTAAATTGGGGATTAGTGAATCCGGATAGATTGGTACATACATCGTTGCTTGCTCATTGGATGAGGATGATTGATCTCATGATCATTTGTGTGGAGACACTAAAGCAAGTATGTAGGTGCTTATTAGAGAATAAGTTCAATTGAACGTGGCTCGCTAAGGAATACCTAATGGAGTTTTATTTATATGCATCAATAGGAATTCTGTAGTGATAGTAGTACAAGTAATCCTTGGACTTGAGAGCATCATAGTATCTTGTGTATGATGAGTTATACTTTGACTTATTCCTTAAGACCCTTAGGGTATATCAAAGGTATGCTTGGGTATAATAAGTTGTACATGGAGATAATGTATGATCAATAAAGAATCTACCACTTCTAATAAAAAAGAGAAATGTCTATGTGATTCGATAAATGACAACCCAGATAGTCCTTGGTTAGCGGTGAATGAAATTAGAAAGGGTTTCTAATTTGCATTATTTGGAGTTGTGCATTTAAGAGTCGAAATACATATAATTAAATAAAATAAGACTTGACGGTAATTCCATGTCTTATATTTAATTGGGACATTGTATGGTGGAAGGATTGAATTATACGGTAACTATTTACTCAAAGGTTCTTTAATGATTAATGTTGAAATCTATATTATCCGGAAAGTCGTTGATCGCTAGGGAGTCTTATCCCTATGTAGAATAAATATTATTTAAATAAATTAATTATTTAATTTATTTATTTAAATAAGATTAGAATTGTTCTAATTGATTTATTCACAATAGGTTTAATATGGAGAACCTAAAGGGTCACACCATAAAAGGAAGAATAATTATTTAAGAAGTTAATGGCATAATCGTAATAATATAGTTAAGTATATTTAATTTAATCTATGGTCATAGAATAAATTAAATAGCTTAATATTATTATTTAATATTTTAGAAATATTAAATATAAATTAATAAGAGGAGTCTTATTAATATTATTACAATTATTGTTATTTTAATTTCTAAAAGAGTTTAGGAATTAATTTAATATAAGTACTCTCATTTATTCCTAATTGGATTAGGAAGGAAAATTAGTTAAAGGAGTTTAATTAATTATCCCTAATAAGATTAGGGAGCTTAATTAATTAAAAGAATTTAATTAATTAAATAAAACCCAATTCCTTAATTGTTAAGGTGGGTTGCCCACATCTATAAATAAGAGGAGTCTTATTATGGGTGTATGGGTTGTTGACTTTTACAACGTAATAATTCCAATTTGTTGGAGAGTACCCTTTTTCTATAGAGATAGGAAAAACTAGGGTTTGAGCCATAAACACCCATCTTCTTGAATTTTCTTCTTCCTTGGTGGATCACCTCTAGAGGCCAAACATTTGGGTGGCTAACGTTGATCAAAGGAAGGAACCAAACCCGGTGGATTCAAGATTGAACGCGAAAGGATTTGGAGGTGAACTTGTACCTGAGGAAACTCGATCTTCAAGGGTATGTTTGTTCTTCATATCTTTTCGTTTAATTAATAATTGTGCATAAAGGATGATCCGGGTATATGGTTTGTAAATTTTTAAACTCTGATTTATCACGCTTCCGCTTTATTTATGCAATTTGATTGCGCACATGAATATTACAAACCTAACAGTTTCTTCAAAAAAAGAGTAATGGTTGAATATTTATTATAAGGGCATAAAAGTAAAACAATGAACCAACTAAATTTTATAAATAGTAAGTAGCCTATATATTGAGACATCTCAAAATGGAAAATCAGCCCATAACTATGGGACAGAGGGAGTAGTTATTAAATAAATTAATTATAATTAATATTTATTAATTAATGAAATTCATCACAAAATACCAAAAGTTATTAAAAATAACTTAAAATATTTTCGTATACCATAATATAATTTTTCATGATTTTTCATGTATTAAAATTATTTTTAAATAATTTATTTAACATTGTAATTAAATAAATTAAATACCATTTATATTCCAAAATTTTTAAATATTTATGAAATATACTAAAAAAAATTAAAAACTAATTTTTAGACTTTAAAATAATTTTTAGGAATTTATTTTATATTTTTAATAATTAAAGACATTTGTTATCTATTTAATAATTAAAATAATTAATTTTCTAAGAAACTGTTGCTAAAGGGTGTCTATAGCGACATGACTGTCGCTATACGTGTTCTTCGTGTTCTTGAGTGAAACCCAGAAACTCATGGGCAGTTAACCGGTTAGCTAGTTTAGCCAGTAATAGATCTAGGTTCTTGTTGCTTCTGGGCTGATAATTTGTATTAAGATTGTAGTATAAGTGTAGCACTACAACTAGAATCAAGTTTCATGGCTAATACATCACATAACAGCAAGATATAGACTTCTAAAAAGTTTGACAAAGCTGTTCTTCATTTCTGGGTTTTCCAGAAATGAAGAACAGTTGCTACTACCTACTTTGGATCCTTATTACTTTCATTCTGGTTCTGTTTTGTGTAATCTAATGGTTCCCACTTGTAGTCCATATGTCAAAGAACATATAAAACACATCTGGTTATCCTAACAACATTACATGAACAAGATTCGGCATAGTCAAACCATGCCAGAAAACTGTTCTTGAACGAATTTTGGGTTTTCCAGAAATTCCTAAGGCAGTTGGTCAACGCCGTTTTGACCGCTCACACTTTGATTATATGTCAGATCTGGGTAAGCCAAGCATTAGACTACAATACAAAAACAACAACATGGCCAAACGATCAAACGACTGCAAGATCAGAGGCTTGCAAAAGCTTGTCAGGAATTCTGGGAAATCTGGAAATTTCTGGATTTTCCAGAAATAGTTATCGAGATCGGACAACATAGTTTGACTGATCATATCATTTAATCAAGACATGATCCAACCCTGATTCAAGTTGCAGATTAAAGACTACATGGCATACTACAAATCTATAACATAACACATACATAACATCTAATACACAGATATCTAGAGGCCCTGCCATTCGGTTGTCAGGCCGAAATTTTCAATTTTTCCAGATTTTTGTAGACTCAATTTTCGAGCACTTTGCTGTTATGGATCCATGATCCAACAACCCAGATCATTAAAATACACCTTAATACATAACTTTAAACAACAACTAACATCAAACAACATGGATCACATGATTTTCAAAATTTAGGGTTTATACCTTTTCTAGTTTGACCTTGATTTTTTTATCCTTGATCCTGTTATAGAAAGCTATGATCTGATCATGGTTTATCTTTTGGTCTCACTATCTTCCATAATTTCGAAAATATAGAGATAGAAAGTCTTGGTTGCTTTTCTAAATAAAGTAAGAGAGACTTTTTAAATTTCTAAACCTTGATGAAATGAATAAGGTTAATGTAATGGTTGATTGCTGAGATTTGTAGCACATGGATAAGGCTAGGGTTGGTGAACAACCAAGAGTAGGGTTAGATCTATACTCCACCTTATAAAAATACAAAAAGGCTAGTTTGGTCATTTGATTTCTAAATTTAATGGCATTTTAGACAATTGTCCAAACCCTTAAGGTTTAACCCTAAGGTTCTAACCCTTAGGTTTTAAAATTCTAATTTCTAGGATTTCTAATTTAGGTTTTCAAAATAAAAAATTAATATTTTTAAATTATAATTAGGATTCTATAATTATATTAAAGTTTCTAATCATAATTCAAGCTTGCTAATTAGGATTATTATTTCTTAATTAAAATTTCTATTTTAGCAATTAGGGTCATAATTGTACATTAGGGTTTATAACCCAAAAATTAGAGTTTTAAATTGAAAAATAATCTTTCTAATTTAAAAATTAGGTTTCCTAATTAGATTAGGGTTTTCTAATTACTTATAACTTGAAAATTAGGATTAATGTTTCCTAATTATCATAAAAGTTATTAAATTAACAATTAGGTTTTCCCTAAATATAAATTAGGGTTTCCAATCCAGAAATTAGGGTTTTCTAAATCAATTAAGGTTATCCCTAATTAGGTCATTGTTAATAATGGTTAAACCTTATACTAGCATTTGAATTCCTAAATCAAGGTTTTAAACTTCTGAATTAGGGTTTTAGATTCCCGGAACTGAAATTAGGGTTTCCAGAACCGATTTTAGGGTTTCTTATAAATCGTAAGAATTTTCTAGCTGAATGCTGACGTTCTTAATATAATATTAGGGTTTGCCACTGTTATAGATTATCTTATCAACCCTTAACCCTTAACCACATACTGTACACATATAATACCATATACACAGAACATAATCACTTATATCCTTAATCTCGAATAATTCACCACCGAAATTTAAATTCACAAAATTCATTCTCAGAAATCTCAAATTCATGCACTTATTTTATGTCTAGGTTTATTATTTAACCTTAATTCAATATTTTAATATTCTATAAATATCCAAATTCTTGGGTTGTCACATTCGCCCTTTCTTCTAAAAATTTCGTCCCCGAAATTTACCTTACACCCTACACCCTACACCATTCACCATTCCTTCTCATCATCACATGCTACCCAATACATTCTTCACAATAATAAAAATTTTCAATTGTGTTGAGGGGTTATATAGACTATTGTCTGTCATTTTCGTAAAGGTTTATGGAAATTTATCTACAAATCGTCATAATTTATGGACATAGTGGGTAATTAGCCCAGTTTGCCATGTACTTATTAAGTACTGATGGTCGAATATGTTTCTCGTCTCTACCATAGGCACAAAAAAATTACCTCAGTCTTATCGGATTCTGCACCAAAATAATTTGGTTCGGGAAAATTTTTAAAGAACGCTTAAAATTTTTATAAACGTTGGTCTAGCCGAATCAAATAGCTCAGACTCATATCAATAATCAACTTTAATCGAATTACGAATGTGTGTAGCCAAACCCCGTTGGCAAATTAAAATTTTAGTAAATTGTTTGAAAATGATGTCATGATGTCGTACTGTATTAACAGTCCATTTAAGGATGTCGTCATTGTATGACTTTGTCATAACACAACATACAATAGTGGAACAAAGATTTTTAGATCGAATTCACACTAAGTATTCCTGCATTTACAACTCCATCAACTTTTTATCATCTCTGCACCAAGTAACATGGTACATAAGCGATAAATAAAAAAATATATTTGATATTTCAAATAATTATCGTTTAGCTGAAACATGTAGCATAGACTATTCTTTAAATCATTCAAAAATTCATTTCAAATCTGTTTTATCATCTCAACGGGTAACGATTGTGTCGGTGGCTCGAAGTCCACCCATACACAATGGTCACCAAGAGCTGAATAATAAAAAAAATCATTTTCAAAAAGCACATAGTGCGTATTTATCTTGATGTTAAAAAATTTGAAATCTAACACAACTAGGAGATTTGAAAAACTTATGTCTCCACTAATGATCAATTGCTTAGAAATGTATCTATTCCTATAATCCTCAATATTCCATTTACACATAGTTCTGCCCAGTTCGTCAAACCACATTCATGAGTTCAGGAACTTTCCATAATCATATGAGTTTAAGAACTTGTCCTACTCAGACCTTTGGCGTCCATTCGCTGAGAGCTTCATAAACATTTCATATAATCATGAGTCACAAACGTATCATAAGTATGAGTTTTAAGAACTCGTACTTAACCTGATATTCTCTACTTATAACATATCTATCTGTTATACACATGAGAAAGGAATCACCCTCTCAACATGCATATAGCAAATAGCGTGACACAGACATTTCAATGATTACCAGTGTAAGAAACTAAGTGGTTGTTATACCAAGTACAATTCCCCGCCCATAACAAGGAATCATACAACTCAGATGCAGACATGAGTCCTCAATTGAAATCCCCACATAATCTTAACTCCCTTCTCAATACGAATTTCATTTAAGCCGTATTCATAATCCTTTCCTGAATTCGTACCCATTCATATACACACATCAATCTTGCCATAAACTTTTCAATCATTCACTTGACCCTTCTTCATACTATCACCTTATCAGATCACGGGGTGATCTCATCGTATATATTACGATTCATTTCTATTCTATGATCGTTTTGTTTTTCGATCTTCTACCACTGTACTTTTAGTATTTTAGACTCTATCTATTCACCACTACTGTTCAACTTTATTATCAGAGTTAGGGAACTCTGTATCTTATACCCCATCGAGATTCGTCTTTGAATCTTACTGATTGCCTAACTCTATGTGAGTTAGATCTTATCTTAATCACTGCGGTTATTAGTCTAAGGTATCAATACCCTAGGTTTATAACCAACAACTTTGATACCAACTGTGAGAGCCCAAAATGTGACGCCCCCAAAATAGGTATACATCACCCATTTTGAGTCGCCAAATACATGGTACAGAATTCAAATACTAACTTAATTATACAACATGAGCTGTGAGTTTTATTACAAATATTATCTTCTAGACAATATTCAAACTCAAAATATGACCAAACATAATCTGAGAGTTTTAACATGAATATTGTCATCTAGACAATATCCAGACTCAAATTCAATCTTATTACATTTATAATCACACTATTTCATAGAATAGTGAGGACTACTAATGCTATCATCTGGACCGTCACTCCGTTCCCCGACTAGTCCCTGCTACGTTCTCATTTCTTGGAGAGAACAATGAAAGCAAAAAGGGTGAGCTCAACTAGCCCAGTAAGAAATATTATGACTAAGATAATGCAGAATAAATTATCGTTGGCCTTCAACAGTGTTAAACTGATATAATATAACAAGCATCAAGTTTAACTGCAGCGGGACAAGCAATCCATTAGAAGAGTCAAGTAGAGAATAAAATCTACTATCTTCTATGATTTAAAAGGTTTTTCATCACTTTTATCGCTGAGACTCAGCTTAATAAATAATCCACATCATCAAATCATCCCCGCACTCTGTGCCAAGGATATTCTTTAGTATCACGACCACGAATTATTCATGCAGTACGGGCCAAAGATAATCGTGTTTTCATCAACGGTCCTGATCATGCCATAAAACAATTCATCTTTGCACCATTGGCCGAAGAGAATCCATAGCCATAATCATACCAAAAACTGTCCATCAATGCACTACGGGCCAATGAGGACCTTTTTTCACATCATTTGTAACATTACGGTCATGATTATACCGAATAATCCCTGGTCATAATCATACCAAGTCCATCTATTCACTACAGGCCACAGATGACTTTCAACATAATATAAACATGGGGATGATGACAATGACATAATAATTCAATAAAACAAGTTCAAGAATTAATTTATCCAGGAACCAATAATGTCCAAATTGTCAACATGATATTTCTTTGTGGAGTAAAAATTCAAGAATGCTCAGAAGAATATTTCCATGAAAAGATACTGGATGAAGCGCAAATATCAAGGATATTCCACTAATTTCATGGAGTATAGAAGTCAAAACTTTAACCAACTGAGTATAATAAAGAATATAATAACAAAAGAAATCACCAGGCATGCGATAGACCACACAGACAGGTTATTCCAATAGAATAATAAATAACGGAACTAGGTCATGCATAAACGCACAGACAGGATGTTCCAACAGAATAATAAATAACGGAACCAGGTCATGCGTATGCGTAGCGTAGGCGGGATGTTCCAAATGAATAATAAAAATGGAATAATGAAGAATTTCACCATGTATGCGGTACCCGCGCAGATAAAAGTTATTCTAACATAATGATAAAAATGGAATAATGAAGAATTTCACCAAGTATAAGGTAAGCAGCGCGTATCTGAGTTATTCCAATGAATAATAAAGAATGGAATAACAGAAGTTCTCTTCATGAATACAAAAGAAATAATACCCCTTATGAGTACAACAAATAATATCCCTTACCTTATAAAGAAGAGTACTCCGACGGGTAGGGCGGGGATATACTTGAAGAAAACTTGCACTACACTCAAAGCTTTCTAAAACTCTAAAGAAATACGCTCAAGATTATAGAAGAAGAATTCTCTCTCTAGAGTTTCAGTGAATTCGTAAGAAATAATGAAGGAGTGAGCTTCTATTTATAGGAGAATGGACTTAATAGTAACTAATTCATGAACGGTCCAGATTGATTTACTTTTAAACGGACGGTCCATATTGATTTACTATGCAGAACACTATGCAGGCACTATGCAACACTATGCATAATAAAATATAATATATTCTAATTATTGTCTAATAAAACAAATAACTTTATAAAAGTATTCTATTTTATATAAAATTATTTTACTATGCAAAACACTATGCATAATAGAATATAATATATTCTATTTATAGTCTAATAAAACAAGTAACTTTATATAAGTATTCTGTTTTATATAAAAAGCTTTTTTGTTTTATTACATTAATAATACTAATAAAACAAAATATATATATATATATAAACTTCCGTGACTTCATAAAAAGACACCTTAGTATATTTAACAACATTTATCATCATTATTATAATTTACAATATTAATCGACCAAGTCGTTCCCAGGAAAGAGGGGGCTTTCCAATAAGGATTTCTACCTATTGGCGCGCAATTAGGTGACCAAACCTCTCATTAGCAGAACTTCTAGAAATCGTTAATATTGCAAATAATAATATTAATAACTTCGTCGTCTCAATTATTAATTTAATAATATATAAAATATTGACAATAATTGAATCAAATAACGTGAGATACTTATCAAAGAATTACTATAGCAATAACTCGAACAAAACTGGTGACTTCTCGTATATACGCATCAATAATCAATACCATGTGCTACTTATACAACCACGCGTATTCTTTGTACTTTTACTCACAAGAGTAGTTCAACAGTTTTAACGGTAAAACTTCTGCCGTTATTTTCATAAAAATATTTTTGTCGTTTTCTCAATCCGGCAATAATTCTGTTGTGGGGTCCACCAATGATTGCACCGTCGTACGGATATTCCTAGACAAAAAGAATATTCCCCAACCAATCGAATATTATACAACAACTTGCATACTTTTAAAAATTTATAAATACTACCCACAACTATAATACTATCTCAAATCCACACCATAATATTCAAAAAAATATTTCAAGAAAATTAAATTTTTATTCATAAAATCTAGGGTCTCGCACCAAATCTAGGTCCCAAATCACCACGGATCAGGTACAATCATTCTATAACTATTGCGGAAGATATAAACATAAATTGTTTATACAATAAACTTTATACACTTTCCCCCAAGGTCGAGTAACCTTCACTTAATACACAATTCATAACTTATTTGACTTACAATAACATTAATATACAATACTGTTACAATTATAACTGCACACGTATACTAAAGCTGGAACTATCTTTGACCTTTCCTTGTATCCGATGTATTCGTTTTAATCTGCAATGTTTATTATGATATAGCAAGGGTGATCAATGAATTTGCCCAGCAAGTATAAGTTCATTTAAGGACATATCGTGATTGAAAGAATTTGAATAATAAGCTGGCTATAATTCAACAATATAGTTGTGAATTAGCATAAACAAATTTTTATGACTGAACAAGCATTTAACATGAACAAATATATCTGGACCGAATGGTAATGAAGGTGATCATCCTTTCATACCTAATGAACACATGCAATACGCACAAAGTGCAATTAAACAATTCTTAGACATGGAAATCAATAATGATTAACCACGCGTTATATTTGAATAAACAACTCAAGTTGAGTTAAGGAAAACTTGCCTGAACCGTTGATTACCGCTACACAATTTATTAAGCTTTATCTGAAGACCTAATATTAAATAATATCGATATACAAATTAGAATAATATCATCATAATATTTAAAATAACCTAAACACATTATCACATAATCCTATCAGTCTATAACACACATAAGACTTAACCTCAAGTCAAACTTTTATAGTTTGAGTCGAGTTCAGTACAATTCTAACATCCCGACGGTCTAGTCGGACAATCGTCGAGTTTAAGTTCAATTAAACTCTGTCTAATCAATTAACAATTACCTTAGATAATTTTGTTATCAGTCAAAACATTTTTCATAATCTCGTAATAATTTTCAGATAATTATTATCATTTATCATGAATTTTCAATAATTAATATCGTATTAATATGAATTAAATACCACATAATTCCATTATCATTAATATTTATTTAATATCAAATATTAATGAAATACATGCCATAATATTATAATATAATTATAATATATCAAAGTATTTTAATACCTTAAAATCATATTTATACGATTTTTAAACCTTTAAATCCATTATCCGATAATTGCTATTAATATTAGAATATTAATATTTTTATGACAAAATATCAAAAGTTATATTTTATAACTTAAAATATTTTTATAACACTTAAATAATTTTTATATGATTTTTAAATCATTAATTCTATTTTCCCACAATTTATTTAATATAGTTATTAAATAAAATTAATTATCATTAATATTTGTGAATTAATGAAATTCATCACAAAATACTAAAAGTTACTAAAAATAACTTAATATATTTTCTTATACCATAATATGATTTTTCATGTATTAAAATCATTTTTAAATAATTTATTTAATATAATAATTAAATAAATTAAAATACCATTATATTCCAAAAATATTAAATATTTATAAAATATACTCAAAATAATTAAAAACTAATTTTTAGACTTTTAAAATAATTTTTAGGAATTTATTTTGTATTTTTAATAATTAAAAACTATTTTTATCTATTAAATAATTAAAGTAATTAATTTTCTAAGAAATTGTCGCTAAAGGGTGCCTATAGCGTCAGGACTGTCGCTATAGGTGTTCTTCGTGTTCTTGAGTGAAACCTAGAAACTAATGGGCAGTTAACTGGTTTGCTAGCTTGACCATTAATAGATCTAGGTTCTTGTTACTTCTGGGCTGATAATTTGTATTAAGATTGTAGTGTAAGTGTAGCACTACAACTAGAATCAAGTTTCATGGCTAATACATCACATAACAGAAAGATATAGACTTCTAAAAAGTCTGATAAAGCTGTTCATAATTTCTGGATTTTCCAAAAATGAAGAACAGTTGCTACTACCTACTTTGGATCATTATTACTTTCATTCTGGTTCTGTTTTGTGTTATCTAATGGTTCCCACTTGTAGTCCATATCTCAAAGAACATATAAAACACACCTGGTTATCCTAACAACATGACATGAACAAGATTCGGCATGGTTAAACCATGCCAAAAAATTGTTCTTGAAAGAATTCTGGGTTTTCCAGAAATTCCTAAGGCAGTTGGTCAACGCCGGTTTGACCGCTCACAACTTTGATTATATGTCAGATCTGGGTGAGCCAAGGACATAATTGTGTAGTCCTCATGTCAGACTACAATACCAAAACAACAACATGGCTAAACGATCACACGATTGCAAGATCAGAGGGTTGCAAAAGCTTGTCAGGAATTCTAGGAAATCTGGGAATTTTCTGGGTTTTCCAGAAACAGTTATCGTGATCGGTCAACGTAGTTTGACTTATCATATCATGTAATCAAGACATGATCCAACCCTGATTCAAGTTGCAGATTAAAGACTACGTGGCATATTACAGATCCATAACATAACACATACATAACATCTAATACACAGAGATCTAGAGGGCTTGACATTCGGTTGTCAGACCGAAATTTTCAATTTTTCAAGATTTTTGTAAACTCGATTTTCGAGCACTTTGTTGTTATGGATCCATGATCCAACATCCCAAATCATTAAAAGACACCTTAATACATAACTTTAAACAAAAACTAACATCAAACAACATGGATCACATGATTTTCAAAATTTAGGGATTATACCTTTTTTAATTTGATCTTGATTTTCTGATCCTTAATTCTGTTATGGAAAGCTATGATCTGATCATTGTTTATGTTTTGGTCTCACTCTCTCCCAAAATTTCAAAAATATAGAGATAGAAAGTCTTGGTTGCTTTTCTAAATAAAGTAATTGATTTTCTTACTTTTTAAATTTCTAAACCTTGATGAAATGAATAAGGTTAATGTAATGGTTGATTGCTGAGATTTGTAGCACATGGATAGGGCTAGGGTTGGTGAACAACCAAGAGTAGGGTTAGATCTATATTCCACCTTATAAAAATACAAAAAGACTAGTTTGGTCATTTGATTTCTAAATTTAATGGCATTTTAGACAATTTTCCAAACCCTTAGGGTTTAACCCTAAGGTTCTAACCCTTAGGTTTTAAAATTCTAATTTCTAGGATTTCTAATTTAGGTTTTCAAAATAAAAAATTAATATTTTTAAATTATAATTAGGATTCTATAATTATATTAAAGTTTCCTAATCATAATCCAAGCTTGCTAATTTTGATTTTTATTTCCTAATTAAAATTGCTATTTTAGCAATTAGGGTCATAATTGTACATTAGGGGTTTATAACCCAAGAATTAGGGTTTTAAATAGAAAATAATCTTTCTAATATAGAAATTAGGTTTCCTAATTAGATTAGGGTTTTCTAATTACTTATAACTTGAAAATTAGGATTAATGTTTTCTAATTAACATAAAAATTATTAAATTAACAATTAGGTTTTCCCTAATTATAAATTAGGGTTTCCAATCCAGAAATTAGGGTTTTTAAGTCAATTAAGGTTATCCCTAATTAGGTCATTGTTAAAAACGTTTAAACCTTATACTAGCATTTGAATTCCCAAATTAGGGTTTTCAACTTCTGAATTAGGGTTCCAAATTCCCTGAACTGAAATTAGGGTTTCTAGAACCGATTTTAGGGTTTCTTATAAATCGTAAGAATTTTCTAGTTGAACGCAGATGTTCTTAATATAATATTAGGGTTTGCCACTGATATAGATTATCTGATCAACCCTTGACCCTTAACCACTGTACACATATAATACAATATACACAGAACATATTCACTTATATCCTTAATCCTGAATAATTCACCACGGAAATTTTAAATTCACAAAATTCATTCTCAGAAATCTCATATCCATTCACTTATTTTCTGTCTAGGTTTATTATTTAACCTTAATTCAATATTTTAATATTCAATAAATATCAAATTCTCGGATTGTCACATAAATCAAATATAAACTTCCTTTATATAATACGACAACAACGTAGCTTAGAGTTTTTACACGAATATTTTCTCATAGACAGTATTCAAACTCAAATGAAGTCCTCATTACATTTATTATCACACTATTTTATAAAATAGTGAGGACTACTATAGCCACCATCTCGAACCGTCACTCTGTTCCCCGACTAGTCCCGACTACATTCTTATTTCCTGAAGAGAACAATGAAAGCAAAAGGGTGAGTTCAACTAGCACTACAAAAAAACTGTCATTGCCGACGGCCACTACCGTCGCCTATGACTATAGTGCCGTCGGCATTGAGGTCATTCGCGACGGCATATGTCGTCGGTACGACCGTCGCCCCACAGGTCATCGCCCCTGGTTCCCATCGCCAGCCGTCGGCATCCTTGTCATTGGCGACAGGAGTCATTGGCGACGGCTCAATGTCAAAGACGACGGCTATAGCGACGGCAAGTCCGTCGGCAAAGACTTCATAATGTTTTTAGGGGGAAACCTCATTACCGACGTCGTGGCCATCAGTTATGACTTTTATGGCCGTCGACAATGCCTTTAAATCATGCATGTCGTTATATGTCATTGGCAACGACAATGTCGTCGCCATTACCCCCGTCGACAATGAATATATATATTTTGATTTTTTTTTATAATTTCAAAATTTCCCTGTTCATTTACAAATATAAACGTACACCTTTACATATATCATACAATTCACCATTGAAATAGTAATCCAAATCAAATATATAAATCTAAAATATAATGGTCATTCCAACTAAAAAAAAAATCATGTACAAGTACATACATAACATAAAACCTCGAGGAATGTAACATAAACTAAACTAACTACAACCTTCACATCACCCTCTATGACTATATCCCCAAATCACGGTACTTCATTTCCTCAAGATTTGGTGTTCATTAATAAAAACATTCATTTATAACTACCTAATTATAATAAAATTGAATAATAAAAACCTTCCCATACCTGATTATAATAACTTAAATAATAAAAATCTCGATAAAGGTTATAAAAACCTTTAACCTTTAACAACAATCATTCAAATCACGAAAATTTAAATAAACTTCATTACAATCTTTAAACCAAAGTGCGATAAGTAAACTATCAAAATCTATTACAAGTCTTTAATATTTATTCATCTTTCCTTTTTCTTCTTTGGTGCTAGATCGTCACCGGTTTCAACTTTAGTGTAAGAAATTTTACAAGCAAGAGTGAGCAAACAAGGCCCACTTGAAATAACAATAAATAAATCTTTAAACTTTTACATCAATTGCCAATATTAGGCTCGATAGAATGAACAATATATTCTATTAACTTTCTAAAAATTATAACATTCTTTGAGGGTCTAATGACCACGAATCATATCCACAGTTATAAGTAATCTTTTAACTTTAACAGTCATAAGACTATAAGGACTCCACGTACTTAGGGGGATCAACACTTCGTACAATGTATTGTGCACAACCATTTCAACGCTAAGCGTAAACCTCTATTAAAAGAGTTGTTCATCTCAATATTTAGAATACAAGTCCGCACCAAAGTAAGTTTGGTTTGGATAAGCTTTCAAGAAAATTAGGAATTTAACAAACATCGACTAAGGAGTAGTTGAATAAGACCAATAACACTATACTATAGAATAATAGTGATTGAATCAATCATAGTAAACTAAATTCATGCATTAGGAATAATCTAATAGCATACAATTTGAATAACTATAGCATACCTTGCTTGAATAATACTAAGCCAAGGTTAATTAGAATTGAATACTAAACATGCATAGCAATTTAGTTATGCACGTTAAACAACAAGTGAAATACAAGAATAACTTGTTCAACATCAAACTAAAGTTTAGACAGCTTGCATCGTTATAAGGAAATCAAATTGAAAACAATAATTAGTTCAATAAGATAAAGGATTAAAAAAATTACTCAATTATATGAATAGAGTTAGAAAACTTGCCTTTAGCACAAGCTAAACCTTACAACTTGAATCAATACCCTATACATATGTCATCATGACATAATTAGTCATTACCAACATTTTATATCTATATAAACAAAATGTATACATCATATAGGTTAAATTACCAATTCACATAATCAGACTACGTTAATACCAATTAACTCTTGATAACATGCTCATTCGTAGTTTAATAATACTGAAATCATCATTTAACATTCATATTATTAACACATAACATTTATTTTCAAAATTTGTATACTTAAAACAAAAGCTATCGAGAACCTTACGCTAACTTTCATATTTCTTATGGCCACAATTTTTACTTGTGGTTCGCGTATTTGTTATGCGTTGAGAGTTAAGCGTTGCGATGACTCAGTCATGAGGCCCTGGTTGGTTGGGGTTATGTGGCTTTGACGAGATTTGTCTTCTTTGACCATCTACTTTGGCTGGCGGACTCGAGAATCTGGCGACAAGCTCGAAACCATGAGTATGAACAAAAGCCAAATTGGCCTAAAAGCTCGAATCTAATTGGTGATTAACATGTAATATACATATAGACTTCATATAAACATATTGTGAAGACTTCTAACATGTTTCTACTCATAAAATAACATAAACATCAAAGTTACAACACCCGATTTCAATGTTTTTGGCAAAAACTCCATTGTTGACATTTTTTTAAAAATCAACACTTTGTGATTTTGTTTTTCAATCAAAAGCGAAATTTCAAAACATCATAGTTATGATTATACATACTCTATCAATTTCCATAATCAATTTATCAATTTAACAACTAATTAAACCTTAAATTTCTATTTTAAACTAAAGCCGTATTCATATATATATTTTCATGTAAACACTCTGTAATATACTTTCTTTCACACAAAACACATATATATATATACATGAATTAATTTATCTATAATCATATATAAACTCATGGAATAACCTTATAATCAATAATCATACAAAACTATATACATAACAACAATTTATCTTTTATAAAAATTTCACGAGAGAACTTTTTGGAAGAAGAAGAAAACTAACTTTTTTTAAAGAAAAGATTAAGCTCCTACCTTTGATTAAGAAGATGATGGTTATTCTCAAGCTTCTTCTCTCCAATTCCTTTTTCAAAAACACATTAGAATTACTCACACTCTCTCTAGAGTTTTTTCTCAAATTTTTCTCTGTTGTTCTTCTTCTTCTTCTCTCTTCTCCCAACTCTAGTTTACGTAATAAAAATATAACATATATATATGGATATAATATATTAAATATTAAATATAATAACTTAAGCGACATCTAATTTTGAAAATCGCCATAAGGCTTATTTTTATTTTTAATAAAATAACCCTTTAATCCTTAAGGCTTGTTTGGCTAACCTCTAAAAATAATCAATTAAATCCTTATACCTTGTTTGTAAAACACAATTAGATTAAAGACTTAATAGGCATTAAGCCTTGTTTGGCAAAAACTAAATTAAACTCTTTTAATTTATTTTAATAACTCCTTTATAGCAAGGTTATTTGTCACACTTCTATTTAATTAAATAATCAATTTAATCAATTCAAATATTAATCTATTAAATTACTTTAATACATAAATCATTATCACAAAACTATAATTTCTTTATAATTATAATTTTATTTAATCAACTAACACTTTATTTTAATCACACAATTCCAATTAAAATATTATAATTCATTTAATCATTATAAGCTCTCTAACTTAATTATTAAATTAAATTAGTATATAATCCTCATAACAATTAATTTTCTTAGCTCCTTAATTATTTATTCAACAAATAATTAACTAAACCACATCAACTCAAATTGCCATTAAATACTTATATAATTGATAAATATTTAATATTACAAATAAATATTTAATATTAATATTTAATTATTTATTCAACAAATAATTAACTAAACCACATCAACTCAAATTGAACAATTATTTATTCAACAATAAACATATCCATTAAATACTTATATAAATCAATAAATATTTAATATTACACTTTAAAATTACGGAATGTTACATCATTTCCCTCCTTACAAGGATTACGTCCTCGAGAATCACAACTCAAACAAATCATTCGTTACATTCTTCCCTACTTACAAAGATTACGTCCCCGAGAATCGAAGACCACATTAAACAAATAACTCGAGGTACTCTTTCAACATTTTTCTCTTGAGTTCCCACGTAGCTTCTTGACGTTGTGGTTCCTCCATATCACCTTCACAGAAGGTATCACTTTATTCTGAGCACTTGTTCTTTCACATCGACTATACGGATAGGAACCTCTTCATAAGACAAATCTTTCTCGAAGCGCAGCGGTTTCATACTCGATCACATGTTTGTAGTCGGGTTTATATATGGTCGTAAACAAAATGTGAAAAACATTATGAATGTTTTCCAACTCTGGAGGTAGAGCTACCTCGTAAGCCACTTCTCCCACTCTTCGTTGCACTTCAAAGGGTCGATAAACCTCGGGCTTAGCTTTCCCTTTTTTATCAAAACAAATTTTCCCCTTCGAGGAGAAACTTTTAGGAATACAAAAGTTCTACGTCGAATAATGCGATCTTGTCTGTGTTGATCGACATACTTTTTACATCTGTCTTGGTTGCTACTAATCTTGTCTGATGAGTTTGACAACGTTAGTAGTTTGTTGCACCGATTACTGGTCCTAACGATTTGGCGTTCACCAGACTTCATCCCGGCCACGGTGGAGTTACGCACTTTCGCCGTCTGATGCCTCGTAAGGTGGCATCTGCCGATCTTTCAGCGTGATAATTGTTGTTGTAAGAAAATTCCACCAATGGTAATTATTGTTCTTCCCGGCTTCCTTTAAAGTCCATGACACATGCTCTCGGCATATCTTCCAATGTCTACGAATTGTTAGATTCGCTTTGGCCATCTATTTGTGGATGATAAGCCGTACTCATTCGCAATTATGTCCCCTATGCATTCTTGTAGTCTCTTCAGAAATTTGGATGTGAATCGCGGATCTCTATCGGACCTGATTGATAATTGGCACTCCATGCCTCGAAAGCGATCTCTTTAATGTACAATCTTGCTGGTGATCAAGATTGAATCTAATCTTTATTGGTAAAAAGTGCGCTGATTTTCGTCGATCATCACTATCACCCAAATTGCATCGCATCTCTCTACGAGTAGTTGGAAGACCCACCACAAAATCCATCGTGATGTGTTCCCACTTCCATTCCGGTATTTCCAGCGGTTGAAGTAATCCATTTGGGTCTTTGATGTTCGGCTTTTTACTCTTTGACATGTAAAGCATTTCGCTATGCATTTATGACGTCCCCTTTTCATGTTTGGCCACCAAAATGTCGGCGCAAATCTTGATACATTTTTCGTGCTTCTGGATGAATTGAATATTTTGAGCTATGAGCTTCGGTCAAAATTTCTTCTTCGACTACGGTGTTCTTTGGAACCCAAATTCTTCCCTCAAATCGTAGTAGTCCTTCGGTGTCGATCTTGTATTTTACATCACCGCCTTCAATCAGATTCTCTTTGATTTTCCTACACTCTTCTTCTTGTAGTTGAGCATTCTTCAATTTGTCCACTAAAGTTGGACCAGCTTCTATCTGGAATAGTTGTTCGTGAGATTTTTTTGGAAATTTGATTTCCAACTCTAGTTTTGTCATTGCTGAAATGAGCTCCTCCTGAGTTGTTATCAACATCAACTTTTCCCGATCTTTCCTGCTTAAAGCATCTGCCACCACTTTCGCTTTGCCTGGATGATAAAAGATTTCACAATCATAATCTTTTATCAATTCCATCCACCTTCTTTGACGCATGTTCAAATCCTTCTGAGTGAAAATATACTTTAGACTTTTTGTGGTGCCGTGTAGATCTCACATTTCTCTCCATAAAGATAGTGTCTCCATATCTTGAGCAAATACAAGCTCTGACCCAATTCCAAATCATGAGTGGATACCCTTTCTCATAATCCTTTAGTTGTCTTGATGCATACATACACAATAACTTTGCCATTTTGCATAAGAACACAATGACCCTTTATGTGAGGCATCACTTATACACCACAAAATTTCTTGTATTATCTAGTAATGTCAACACGGGTGCCACACTTAACTTCTTCTTCAAATCTTGGAAACTCTCTTCACATTTCTCCGTCAAGCGAATTTCTGACTTTCCTTGTCAAATTTGTTAGCGAAGTGGCTATCTTAGAAAAATCTTGAATAAATCTTCTATAATAACCGGCCAGTCCCAAGAAACTCCTCACTTTTGACGGTGTTCTTGGTTGTTCCCAATTGATTCTGACTTCCACTTTTGATGGATCCTTTGAAATCCCATCTTTGTCGATCACATGACCAAAAAAATTGTACGATCGAGCCAAAATTCAAACTTAGAGAATTTCACGTACAACTTTTCCTTCCTTAGTGTTTCCAATGTCAAACGTAAATGTTCCACGTGTTCTTCTTGAGTTTTGGAATACACCAGAATGTCATCAATAAATACCACTACAAACTTGTCTAAGAATGGTTTAAACACCCTGTTCATCAAATCCATGAATGCAGCAGGGGCATTAGTTAAACCAAAAGACATCACCGAAACTTCGTAATAATGTCGTCTGCAGGAGTTACGAATGCCATTCTAGGTATATCCTCCTTTCTTACCTTGATTGGTGATACCACTTCTCAAATCAATTTTGAGAAATATTTAGCACCTTAATTTGATCAAACAAGTCATCTATTCTGGCAGCGGATACCTATTCTTAATAGTGACTTTGTTTAACTCTCTATAATCAATCAAAGCGCATTGTTCCATCCTTCTTCTTAACGAATAAAGCTGGCGCTCCCACGGCGATCGCTTGGTTGAATATATTTCTTGTCTAGCTGAACTCTTGCAATTGTACCATCGGTTCCTTCATTTCACCGGAGCCATTACATGCGGGGCCTTTGATATCGGTGTTGTTCCGGCGCTAAAGTCGATCACGAACTCAATTTCTCTGTCGGTGGAAGTCTGGCAAATCTTCTGAAACACGTCTTTGAATTCTCTCTCTCTAAGGTATTTCTTCTAGTTTCACACCTTCTTACGAGTATCGACTATGTAAGCTAAATAGCCCACACAACCTTGACTCAACAATTTCTTGGCTTTGCATAGTCGTCGAGGACATTTCATTTGTCTAGGCGACTTGCTACCATAAAATACTACCTTTGATGAGTCATAAGGTTTACACACTTCTTGTGACAATCGATTCTTGCTCCGTATTTGAGCAATGATCCATCCCAAAATTACATCAAATTCCCAAAGTCTAATCGGAATCAAATCTACTGACAAAATATTTTCCTTAATGTTCACCCTACGGTTCTTGTATATGAATCTAATGAGGATTACTTCCTTATTCGCAATTTCTATGTTCAAAGGAAAATTTAGGTTCTTCTCTAGGCAATTCTAACCTCTTAGCAAATTCATCCCGATATAAGCGAACAAGTAGCACCGAATCAAATAATACATAAGCATTTATATCATTGATTGGGATAATACGACACCACATCTTTTGATTGCCTGACATCTTGCGGTCGTGTTGAAGGTTACGGGCGTGGGTTTGTTTGATCTTTGCGAGTCTGCAATGGCCCATGTACCTCCATTGTTACCTCCATTGCTTACGGTTGTCTCCTCCAGTCCTTCTTCTTAGGGCATTCACGAGCAAAAGTGATCCTTGATCCCTTACGTGAAGCATACATTCTTCTTTGGTTGAGTCTGACTTTGGGCGATGTGACCCTCTGGCCACAATTGAAGCATACTCGCTTCCCCCATTAACACGCACCCTTATGAAATTTCCGCATGTATCACACATGCTTCAAACTTTTTTTTTTTGTTGGTTACCTCTTTGGTTTCCGGCACCCATGTTCCCATTCCACTTCCTCTTTAAGCTGTTGCTGCTGTTGTTGTTGTTATTATTGTTGTTTCCACCACTACCACTCCCATTCTTAGTCTCATTCTCATTCTTCTTCTTCTTTTGTTCCTGGTTGAACTTTGTCTTTTTGCCTCGCCTCCACCTTGGTGAGTCTTGCTTTCTCCATCACATTGCAAATGTCTTCAAGCTGGAGCAGGGGAAACCCTCTTGTCTGACCGGGGCTTGGTCCTGTTTCAAATCTCTTTGCCTTACGGCTCAAATGCATCTTTGACTTGATATGGCACATGAAACCTACGCTAATTCATTGAATTTTTGCGGCATACTCGGATACCGTCATCGTTCCTTATTTTAGTTCGAAGCGCACTTCTAGGTGACTCTTGAACTCTCCGGAAATAAGTCTCGAAGAACAACTCCTTGAACCTATCCCGGTCATCCTCCACGGCCCTTCACGAGTTTTATTGGCACGCCACCAATAACTAGCTTACGCTTTCAACATGAATGTTGCGAAAGCGATCTTACGATCATCCCCTACCCTAGCGACATCGAACATCTTTTCTATCTCCATAATCCAGTGTTTGTGCTTATTTGGATTCATAGACCCACGAATTTTAGGTGGTCCAACAGCCTTGAAATCCTTAAACATTATACCATGGTTTTGTGGTTGATTCTGCAGCGCTCCTATCGATAGTGTCACTAGTTGTTGAGCAGGGGTTCTGAAATCGACATTATCGTTATTGGTAGTTCTCTCATTATTTCTCTGTCGGGGTGGTTCACATCGGGAGGCATTTTACATTAAAACAAAACATCTATTAGACTATTACTAAACTTCTTTAAGTATTTCTAATTAACTTGCCTCCATAAAAAGAAATAACCACATAACACATAACACTTTGAATAAAATAATAACTTTTATTTATTCATCATTACTTGAAAAACATAAAAACAATAGCATCTTTGCTATTTACATTCCTTTTCTGAACTACAAAAGTTTCTGAGGACAACATCATTATTATCATATCCCATGGTTACTTAACACTGAGGATTTTTACATTATTTAATACTTATTACGTGCATTACGAGGCACATTTTCTACGATGATCTATTAAGATACTTCTTAGCCTATCACGTTCTTCCTCCATGACTCGAAACATTGTTCTGCGATCTAACACGAATGATGGCGGCGTCTCGAAGCCGAATCGGATATCCATGACCCGATCTTGAGCTCGATTAATTGCGGTGTCAAAAACTTTATCCATCTCTTCCATCTTCATCCTCTTCGCTTTGTGAGTCCTACTTTGCTCTTCCGGTTCGTTGATAAGCTTCCTCGTATGCATCTTGACTCTTGCCCTCTTAGCGACTTCTTCTCTAAACTTGTTCTTGAGTTCAATGACCATCTCGATCAATTGTTCTTTCTCTCCTTGATTTGTACTAGTTTCTCCTCGACATTTGTCGATTCGTTCTTCACGATCCTGGATCTCGTAGTCTTTTTGTGTCATTGCGATACATTGTTGACTACTATCTCCTGTAACTCCTCAAGCTGTATCACGAAGTTCCACGTTACGGTCATACACCTCATCATATATCTGACCGCTTATCGAGTTAAGTGGAATCCTTTCCTCCTCGTCCTCGTCATCCTCATCCTCTGTGGTAACTCAGCGGGATCCTCCTCATCTGTCTCCACATCATCATCCTCATCTTCAACTCTTTGTGACCAGCAGGTGACTCCGTGGCGATAGTTGTTCCCAAACACCTGAATGTCATGAGGCTCCTCCTCTATAGGCATTTGAGGTCCCTCCTCCCTAACTTTGTTGGATTCTCAGGCATTAGTCATCCTGACAACAAAGTTTTAAAGTTTTAATTATTAATCATTATTACTCGACACTCACGAGTACATAAACTATAAACACATAAGCACATAAGTGTTTTATTACTTCTTTCTTAAAACTCGATAAGAGTTATCTCCACTATCTTTTCAAAGGTTACTTCCTAAGGCTTTTCCCCCCACCTAAGGTTCATAACCTAAAGCTTTGATACCAACTTGTGACACCCCCAAATCCAGGTACTTCATTTCCTCAGGATTTGGTGTTCACTTAATCAAAACATTCATTTATAACTACCCAATTATAATAAAATTGAATAATAAAACACCGCCCCCATACGAGGAATAAACTTAAATAAAAATCTCCCAAGGTTATCTAACCTTTAACAACAATCATTCAAATGCGGAAATTTAAATAAACTTCATTACAATCTTTAAACCAAAGTCGATAATAAAACTATCAAAACTATTACAAGTCTTGATATTTATTCATCTTTCCTTTTCCCTTCTTTGGTGCTAGATGTCGTCACCCGTTTCAACTTTTAGCTATAAGAAATTTTCTGAGGCAAGAGTGAGCAAACAAGGCCCACTTGAAATAACAATAAATAAATCTTTAAACTTTTACATCAATTGCCAATATTAGGCTCAATAGAAATTGAACAATATATTCTATTAACTTTCTAAAAATTATAACATTCATTTTGAGGGTCTAATGACCACGAATCATATCCACAGTTATAAGTAATCTTTCAACTTTAACTTTAATGAGTCATAAGACTATAAGGACTCCACGTACTTAGGGGATCAACCCTTTCGTACAATGTATTGTGCACAACCATTTCAACGCTAAGCGTAAACCTCTATTAAAAGAGTTGTTCATCTCAAATTATTTAGAATACAAGTCGCACCAAAGTAAGTTTGGTTTGGATAAGCTTTCAAGGAAATTTGGAATTTAACGAACATCGACTAAGGAGTAGTTGAATAAGACCAATAACACTATACTATAGAATAATAGTGATTGAATCAATCATAGTAAACTAAAAGTCATGCATTAGGAATAATCTAATAGCATCTGATTTGAATAACTATAGCATACCTTGCTTGAACAATACTAAGCCAAGGTTAATTAGAATTGAATACTAAACATACATAGCAATTTAGTTATGCATGCTAAACAACAAGTGAAATACAAGAATAACTTGTTCAACATCAAACCAAAGTTTAGGCGACTTGCATCATTTATAAGGTAATCGAATTGAAAAAAATAATTAGTTCGATAAGATAAAGATTTAAAAACTTGCTCAATTATAAGAATAGAAAGTTAGAAAACTTGCCTTTAGCACAAGCTAAACCTTACAACTTGAATCAATACCCTATACATATGTAATCATGACATAATTAGTCATTACATGACATTTTATATCTATATAAACAAAATGTATACATCATATAGGTTAAATTACCAATTCACATAATCAACTACGTTAATACTAATTAACTCTTGATAACATGCTCATTCATAGTTTAATACTCTCTGAAATCATCATTTAACATTCATATTATTAACACATAACATTTATTTTCAAAATTTGTATACTTAAACAAAACTGTCGAGAACCTTACTACTAACTCATGCTGCTGTATTACGATTTACAACTTTGTGGTTCGTATTTTGTTATTGATTGATTAGACGTTCATGACTCGAGTCATGAGCCATTGGTTTGGTCTTTGCTGGCATAGCACATGCTTATTGCTGAGATTTATCTTCTTTGGATGCCATGCTGTATGCGCTTAGACTCGAATCTGGCGACCAAGCTCGACAATAATATGAACAAAAGCCAAATTGGCCTAAAAGCTCGAATCTAATAGGTGATTAACATGTAATACACATATAGACTTCATATAAACATATTGTGAAGACTTCTAACATGTTTCTACTCATAAAATAACATAAACATCAAAGTTACAACACCCAATTTCAATGTTTTTGGCAAAAACTCCATTGTTGACATTTTTTATGAAAATCAACTTTGTGATTTTGTTTTCAATCAAAATGAAATTTCAAAACATCATAGTTATGATTATACATACTCTATCAATTTCCATAATCAATTTATCAATTTAACAACTAATTAAACCTTAAATTTCTATTTTAAACTAAGCCATATTCATATATATATTTTCATATAAACAACGTAATATACTTTTCTTTCCACAAAACACATATATATACATGAATTAATTTATCTATAATCATATATAAACTCATGGAATAACCTTATAATCAATAATCATACAAAACTATATACATAACAACAATTTATCCTTTATAAAAATTTCACAAAGAACTTTTTGGAAGAAGAAGAAAACTAACTTTTTAAAGAAAAGATTAAGCTCCTACCTTTGATTAAGAAGATGATGGTTATTCTCAAGCTTCTTCTCTCCAATTCCTTTCTCAAAAACCTGTTAGAATTACTCACTTTCTCTCTAGAGTTTTCTCAAATTTTTCTCTGTGTTCTTCTTCTTCTTCTTCTCTCTTCTCCCAACTCTAGTTTACGTAATAAAATATAACGTATATGGATATAATGTATATATTAAATATATAATATAACTCTAACTTAAGCGACATCGAGTTATTTTATTTTGAAAATCAAAAGCCATAAGGCTTGTTTGGCTAACTTACTAAAATAATCAATTAACCCTTATACCTTGTTTGGTAAACTTAATTAAAACAAATGGATTAAATTACCTTGATTAAAAGACATTAATAAAGGCATTAGGCCATGTTTGGCAAAACTAAATTAAACTCTTTTAATTTATTTTAATAACTCCTTTATAGCAAGGTTATTTGTCACACTTCTATTTAATTAAATAATCAATTTAATCAATTCAAATATTAATCTATTAAATTACTTTAATACATAAATCATTATCACAAAACTATAATTTCTTTATAATTATAATTTTATTTAATCAACTAACACTTTATTTTAATCACAAATTCCAATTAAAATATTATAATTCATTTAATCATTATTAGCTCTCTAACTTAATTATTAAATTAAATTGGTATATAATCTCATAATAATTAATTTTCTTAGCTCCTTAATTATTTATTCAACAAATAATTAACTAAACCACATCAACTCAAATTGCCATTAAATACTTATATAATTCAATAAATATTTAATATTGCAAATAAATATTTAATATATAATATTTAATTATTTATTCAACAAATAATTAACTAAACCACATCAACTCAAATTGAACAATTATTTATTCAACAATAAACATATCCATTAAATACTTATATAAATAATCCATTTAAATACTTATATAATTTTAATAAATATTTAATATTACACTTTAAAATTAAAATATTTTTGGTCGTGAGTTCGACGACGACCGCCGTGTTTTAATCTCTTTTTTGACTATTTTCCTAAGTTTTCTCAAGTTAGGCGTATGGGGCTCGACATCAGGCTCTGTATATCGGAATCGAGTCTCATCAGTTGTAACGCGTGTTTATTTCTTACGCGGTGCTGTTGCCTGTGTTTGCATGTCGTTCGGACGATCGGGTCATATTTTCGTCTCTTTTTTGACTATTTTCCTAAGTTTTTTCAACTTAGGCGTACGGATCTCGAATTCGTGCTCCGTATATCCGAATCGAGTTCCGTCAGTTGTAACGCGTGTCTATTGCCTACGCGGTGTCTATTGCATGTGTTTACGTGTCGTTCGGACTACCGGGCCGTGTTTTGGTCTCTTTTTCGACTATTTTCCTATGTTTTCTCAAGTTAGGCGTACGGGGCTTGAACTCAGGCTCCGTATATCGGAATCGAGTCCCGTCAGTTGTAGCACATGTCTATTGCCTACGCGGTGCTATTGCCTATGTTTGAATGTGGTTCGGACGACTGGGGCGGGTTTTTGTCTCTTTTTTGACTATTTTCCTAAGTTTTCTCAAGTTAGGCGTATGGGGCTCGACATCGGGCTCTGTATATCAGAATCGAGTCCCGTCAGTTGTAACACGTGTTTATTGCCTATGCGGTGCTATTGCCTGTGTTTGCATGTCGTTCGGATGTCTGTGCCGTGTTTTGGTCTCTTTTTCGACTATTTTCCTAAGTTTTCTCAAGTTAGGTGTACGGGGCTCGAACTCGGGCTCCGTATATCGGAATCAGGTCCCGTCAGTTGTAACGCGTGTCTATTGGCTACGCGGTGCTATTGCCTATGTTTGCGTGTCTTTCGGACGACGGGGCCGTGTTTTGGTCTCTTTTTCGACTATTTTTCTATGTTTTCTCAAGTTAGGCGTATCGGGCTCGACATCGGGCCCCGTATATCGGAATCGAGTTCCGTCAGTTGCAACGCGTGTCTATTGCCTACGCGGTGCTATTGTGTAACATTCCAGAATTTTAATTTATAATATTAAATATTTATTGATTTATATAAATATTTAATGGATATGTTTATTGTTGAATAAATAATTATTCAATTTGAGTTGATGTGGTTTAGTTAATTATTTGTTGATTAAAGAATTAAATATTAAATATTTATTGATTTACATAAATATTTAATGGATATGTTTATTGTTGAGTAAATAATTATTCAATTTGAGTTGATATGGTTTAGTTAATTATTTGTTGAATAAATAATTAAGGAGCTAAGAAAATTAATTGTTATGAGGTTATATACTAATTTAATTTAATAATTAAGTTAGAGAGCTAATAATGATTAAATGAATTATAAAATTTTAATTAGATTTTTGTAATTAAAATAAGGTGTTAGTTGGATTAAATAAAATTATAATTATAAATAAATTATAGTTTTGTGATAATGATTTATGTGTTAAAGTAATTTAATAGATTAGTATTTCAATTGATTCAATTGATTATTTAATTTATTAGAAGTGTGACAAATAACCTTGCTATACAGGAGTTATTAAAATAAATTAAGGGAGTTTAATTCAGTTTTGCCAAACAAAGCCTAATGTCTATTAAGTCTTTATTCAAATTGTGTTTTTCCAAACAAGGCATAAGGATTAATTGATTATAATTTTAGTGGTTAGCCAAACAAGCCTTATGACTTTTGATTTTCAAATAAAACATAACTGATATATTTATATCTATACTTATTATATTATATTATTAATATATATTATTACTATATACGTTATATCATTCTACGTATGTTAGAAGAGAAAAGAAAGACTCAGTTAAAGAAAAGGGAGAGAAGAAGAAGAAGAATACAGAGAATATTTAAGAAAACTCTAGAGAGAAAGTGAGTGATTTCTAACAGGTTTTGAGAAAGAAATTGGGAAAAGAAGCTTGAGAATCCAAGATAACTATCATCTTCTTAATCAAAGGTTGGATCTTAATCCTTTTATTTTTATAGTTAGTTTTCCTCTTCTAAAAAGTTTTTTGTAAAAATCTTCATGAAGGATAAATTGTTTGTTATATATGGATTTATATGATAAATTAGTGTTGTGAAACAATTTTCATTAGTTTATATATGAGCATAGTCAATGAATTGATGTATGTATACTATTTGTGAAGAAAAATATATTACTGAGAGGGTTCATATGAATATATATATATATATATATATATATATATATATATATATATATATATATATATGAATATGGCTTAGTTTAAAGTAAAAATTAAGGTTTAATTAGTTGTTAAATTGATAAATTGACTATTGAATTTGATAGAATATGTATAATCATAACCATGGTATTTTGAATTTACTGTTTTGGTTGAAAAACAAAATCATAGTGTTGATTTTCATTGAAAACATCAAAAATAGAGTTTTTATCAAAAACAATGAAATTGGTTGTTGTAATGTTGATGTTTATGTTATTATATGTGTTAAAGCATGTTAAGAGTATCAAAATTATGTTTATATGAAGTCTATATGTGAATTACATGTTAATTAGCTTATTAGATTGGAGCTTGTAGGCCAACTTGGCTTTTTGTTCATGTTGTTGTCGAGCTTGGTCGCCGAGTTCTAGATCAAGGCGCAGTCACTACAAGCGTGAAGAAGTTTTTTATTACAAGTATACGACACCCTGCCATGACACCAATCTTTGGCTCGTGACACGCGTCATGATGCCATTTCGGCCATGCCATAATACCAACCACAATGTAAAGCGTAGTAGCAAGAACATGAAAGTTAGCGTAATGGTCTCGACAGCTTTTAGTTTATTACTCAAATTTTGAAAATAAATGTTATGTGTTGATAATAGGAATGTTAAATGATGATTTTAGTAGTATTAAACTATGAATGAACATGTTATCAAGTGTTAATTAGTATTAACATAGTTTGATTATGTGAATGAGTAATTTAACCTACATGATGTATATATTTGTTTATATAGATATAAAATGTTGGTAATGACTAATTATGTCATGACGACATATGTATAGGGTATTGATTCAAGTTGTAAGGTTTAGCTTATGCTAAAGGCAAGTTCTCTAACTCTACTTTTGTAATTTTGTGAATATTTAAACTTTTTTGAGCAAGTTTTCTAACTCCATGCTTTCATTGAGTTAGTTGTTTATGCAAGTTTTCTAACTCTAAAACTTCATTGTGCAAGTTCAATTTCGTTGAGTACATTATTGGTATTAATTCAAATTCAATTATGCAAGTGGCTAAATCTACACTTTCGTAGAGCTAGATGGTTTATTATTGAGAAAGCTCTTCTATCTAATTGTTCATAGGGATGCAAGTATTCGAAATCGTATATTTAGTATTGAGCAAGTTTCTTTTATATGTAACTTGTTATTTAGCATGCAAATCGCTATATTTTAATATTCTAGTGTTGAACAACTTTATCGTTCAAATTACTATTCATTATGCATGCTTGGTATCCAATTATCAATAACTTTGACTTAATATTGTTCAAAGCAAATTATGTTATGATTATTCAATGTTTATGCTATTAGATTATTCCTAAAGCATGATATTAATTTACAAATATCGATTCAGTTAAGATTATTCCATAACATACAGTTATTTCTTTTGTATTCAACTAATCCTTAGTTGATGACCGTTGAATTCTAAATTACCCTGTAATGTATCCAAACCAAAATTACTTTGGTGCGGACTTGTATTCTAAATACTGAGATGAACAACTCTTTTATTGGAGGTTTACGCTTAGCGTTAAAATGGTTGTGTACAATACATTGTACGAAGGGTTGATCCCCCTAAGTACGTGGAGTCCTTATACTCATATGACTGTTAAAGTTAAAGTTGAAAGATTACTTATAACTGTGGACATGATTCATGGTCATTAGACCCTCAGTGAATGTTATAATTTTCAAAAAGTTAATAGAACACATTGTTCAGTTCTATTGAGCCTAGTATTGGCAATTGATGTAAAAGTTTAAATAATTACTTGTTATTCCAAGTGGGCCTTGTTTGCTCACTCTTTCTTGTAAAATTTCTTACAGCTAAAGCTGAAAAGGGTGACGTACCTAGTACCAGTAAGGGAAAAGGAAAGATAACCAAATACTGAAGACTTGTAATAGTTTTGATAGTTTTATTATCAGACTTTGGTTTAAAGATTGTAATGAAGTTTATTTAATTTCCGCATTTGAATGTTTGTAACTAAAGGTTAGATAACCTGGGATACATTTATTCAAGTTTAATCCTGTATAGGCAGGTTTTTATTATTCAATTTTATTATGATTGGGTAGTTAGAAATGAATGTTTTGATTAAGTGAACACCAAATCTTGAGGAAATGAGGTACCAGGATTTGGGGGTGTCACATATTGCCTGTGTTTGCATGTCGTTCGGACGACCGAGCCTTGTTTTGGTCTCTTTTTTGACTATTTTCCTAATTTTTCTCAAGTTAGGCGTACGGGGCTCGACATCGGGCTCTGTATAATGGAATTGAGTCCCGTTAGTTGTAACGCGTGTTTATTGCCTACGCGGTGCTATTGTCTGTGTTTGCGTGTCGTTCGGACAACCGAGCCGTGTTTTGGTCTCTTTTTCAACTATTTTCCTAAGTTTTCTCAAGTTAGGCGTACGGGGCTCGAACTCGGGCCCCGTATATCGAAATTAAGTCCCATCAGTTGTGTCAGGAATAAGCATGTGAATGCTATTCCTATTTACATATGATTTGATTATGATATATATGTATATGAATGAATAATATGCAAGTATGCTTGCATTAAGAAAAGCTGTAAAGTCCTTTGATAGATAATAGAAATATATGTACAAGAACTTGGAATGAATTGATCAAATATGTTAGGTTGATCCTACATAAGCAAAACAGCTTTGTAAAGTCCTTAAAAATAAATGATGTACAAGGACTATAAATATAGAAAGATCAAGCTTGTTAGGTTGATCTGATGATGTAATAGATAGGCTTGTTTGATCGTTGAGCACTGCACTAGAAGTCATAGTCTGCTAGGAGAGTCAGTGTTAACTCGGGAGCTATCGAGGCAGAATAGGAGTATGCAAGATAGTGAGATCTCAGAGTTCGTAGACTTCCAGGGGAAACGAAGAAGGATCGTAGTGTGTCGAGAAGAGCTTCCTCGGGATCGTAGTGTGCTGAGGAAGCCATGTTCAGAATCATAGAGACAGCCTGTCTATAAGCCAAATGACCATCTGCCGAAGCCAAGTATGAAACGTAGACTACACTCAGAGTCGTAGAGTCTATCGATGCCAAAGCCAAGACAAGGATCGTAGGCTACACTCTGAGATCGTAGAATCCACTGAATGAATGCAGAGATCGTAGTCGGGCAAGATCAGATGAAGACAACAAGCACAAGGCATAAATTGTAGAGTGTCAAGATCTGATCTCAGGATCGTAGTGTCTGCAAAGCCAAAGTTGAATCGTAGAGTGCAGGACTAAGACTCCAACAGAAGTGCTCACATTCCTAAGTCAGAATCGTAGAGTAGATACGATTCTCAACGAATGAGCACTCCCAGTATATCCAAAGATACGAAGCCTCTGGTTGGCACTGCAATAATGCATTCCACAGTAAGGGAACCAGAGAGCACTCAACAAATGGCATGCAGGCTAACAAAAGATCTAAGCACAAACCCAATCAGCGTTAAGATTAAGGTGTAAGGCCATTCGTGATGAAGTCTTCCACAAGGAGATCCAATGAAGACTTCAGTAGCTGACTAAGGAAAAGCCAGCTAATGCAGCAGCTGTCAAGAGAACAGAAGACAATGATCTTGGAAGGAACTGATGGTAGGTGAACCTAGATACTGGTCAGCCTCTGGAGAGCAAGACTAAAGTGATTAAGTGTAGGGTTAGTTCATTGATGATAAGTGAGCGGAAGATCACTAGGAGAAAGCAAGTTGGATGCGCCAAAAATCTAAAGTGTCTTGATATTCAGAAGGTGACCAGAGCAAGGAATTAGGCCATCAGTATCTGAGAACAGTCGAAGCAAACAGAAGTATTGAAGCACTGCACAATACAAGGAAGAGGTGTTCTATATTGAAAATCCAATCAACACTCTTCAGGATCGTAGTGTTAACTCTTTTAAGTCAACGAGCAACACTCAGCAAGACACTACGATCAGGTCCCTAAAGACGTGCATCAGAATCATAGAGTTCGGATACCTGAAGACTAAAGCATTGGCAACGGTTCACTCTGAAGGGTAATATTCAAACAAGTGCTTATTGAGAGCATCGATGCAAAAGGACAACCTCTGATCATGAAATCAGAAGAAATAAAGTCTTCAACCTACCCAAGATAGTAAAGTGATACATCTGACAGGGTAGGTGAAACAGTAGACTACAGAGTCAGAAAAAGTATGTCATATCACATCAAGCAGTCTACTTCAAGCAACTTGAAATCTGTGAAGACATTTGAATAGCTTCCAACGGCTACTTTCCAACGGAAGGATTGGGAAGGTGTATAAATATAGAAGAGCTTCAAAGATCAAAGGTTGCTGGAGTTGTCAGTTTTGGAGAGAAGGTGGACTGATCTAAACCATGTGATAGTGAGTCCGAAGGCTCACTCTACGATCCACCAAGAACACTCAGAAGTCAGATCAAGAAAGAAGTAGAAGTGTGAGTTCTACTATGTAGAAGTTAGAGTTCTACTACTTGAAGAGTGTTCTGAACTACCGAGAGAAAAGAGAGCATCATGCCATCTGGATGTCCATCATGGGAAGATTCTAAGTACAATAGAGAATAGCTTATAGTCAGCTTAGCAAGTCCATCATGGGAAGGCATCGAGGAGCAAGAAGGAAGATCACAAAAGCCATCTTGGTGACAAGCATGAGAAAGTTTTGAAGTACCTAACAGAAGAGCTTACAGTCATCTTAGAAGCCTCTCATGTGCAGCCATCAAGTCCCAAGAAGAATGATCTTCAAGGCAGTTCATAATGGGGTCATCCGGAGTAGTTGAGCAACCTAAGAAGCTGAGCATCATGCAATACTCAACTGTTCTTCAAGGATGATCAAGCCAAACGGCTAAGGATAGAAGATGTTTAGAGCATGAAGACATCTTAGAAGCTCAGCACCGACTCTAACAACAACAAACAAACAACTCAACGAAGCCAGGGCCTGAGGGGTCCTTGTCCAGAGGGACTAAATGAAGCAGGGTCAAGAGGGTCCTTGTCCGGAGGGACTAAACAAAGCAAGGCCAAAGGGTCCTTGTCCAGAGGGACTAAACGAAGTTCCAAGCCTGCTGGGCTTGAAGAGTTCCTAGGGAACTAGAGGAGTCCCAAGGCCGTTGGCCTTGAAGAGTTCTTAGTGAACTGAAGTCCCAAGCCATCGGCCTTAAAGGAATCGTAGAGATTCGTGTCTTGCCGCCTTCCTTAGTGAAAATCCTCGCTAGTTGAAAGCGAGAAAAAGTGGATTAGAGCCCGAGTCTCGAACCACTTAAAACCCTTGTGTCTTTTACATTATGTCTATAAGCGCTATATATGTTCTAAGCGCTACAACTAAACTAACCCTACGAACAATATATGTATGATTATGAATATATCAATGAAGGGGAATCTTTTACTTATTCCGCTGTGGTTGAAAAGATTCTTATGTTTGTCATATACTCTAATATGAACAATACAACATAAACCAGAAAAGTATTTGAAATAAAAAGGATCTATTCAACCCCCCCTTCTAGATCTATGCCCTCGGGAACTAACAATTGGTATCAAAGCAGGTTCTCATGCTATATTCAAAAGCTAATCGCTTTGAGTCTGATCCCAGACATTAACATTGTTCTAAACTTAGTTTAGTAGTGAGTAACTTGTTATATGCAGAAGAGCTCACACGTTGGAAATATTGTGTATAGGTAAAAATGTGTATACACCTAAAGCTGCTCAGATTGGTCTATATCCTCAATTGCTATATCAACAAGACCAATCCTAGCCTGCAATCAATCTTGTTGTCTAAAGACCAGATGAGAGAAAGAAAGCAAGGGACATCAGTGACAAAGAGTAAAGCATTCATCAGTCTGAAAAATGAAGAGGCCACGCGTACTAAGAAAATGCTGATCGAGAGGAGAAAGAAGATCTTCTCAAACTTATGAGTGAGCAACCAACAACTGGGTGCTATCTCTGTAAACTCAAAGATGTCAAAGATATTAATGCCACGATTCTCTTGATCTACATCTTCAAGACCATGACTGATTGATGAAAGGCCAACAAGAGCATTAAGCTGAAAGGAGCAAAAGTAAAAGCTATGCACATCAAAACCTGAACTCAATATATCTAAGGTAAATGACTGTTAAGAAACTGACAGTAAAAAGGTACGGTTCCTCACCATTATTAATGTATACATCATATTTGCACCATCCTATGAACTATGACAGTATTCTGTCAAGAAGTCATAATCTACCTAAAAAGGTGAAGAGAGAAAATAGTCTGAAGATGGAAAATTCAAATGTCTACAAACTTTCTCTTTAACCAAGTTTTAGGCTGAAGATGACATCTTGAAGAAAATCTGAAATAGATCATAAGAGTATCATAGACCAAATGATTTTTATGTTAAGTAATCATTGCTGATGTGCTAGTATGTATGTACAAGCCTATGTTCTAAGTGTTTGACAACACACAGAGAATGATCAGTTCCACAAGAGGATCTTGCTGATTTGTAGAAACTGATCACATCCATAAATCAACTCGATACTTATAAATCGTAGAGTTGATTCACACTCTATGAACACTTAAACATTGTGAACATAACCCAGTAAATGATGAAACCATCATAGATAGAGAGTGTGTTATTAAATGCCATATCTCACACACACTCACCAACTTGCATCTCGAAATATATTATCTTAAGATAGTTGCATGCATGAATATGTCTGTTGGTGATAAACATGATGATTATCCAGTTAAGAGGAATAGGGGTTTAGAAAACTAACCTAGCGGGACCCATTCAACAATGGGGACCAAAAGTAGAAATATATCTAAACTTGCAGGTACTTGGTTAGTCTGACCACACTAAGGAATGCTGATGCAGCAGACTTCATTCATTAAGACTCAACCAGCAGAATGCTAAGGACTGTTCAGAAATGAGTCTGATAAGGTTCCTATATGTCTAAGCCTGTTCTTGAAGACCCTCTGAGCTAACCGGAATGGAGCTCTCATGGCTGCAAATCTGTATATGGGAGCATGCCATGAAACAGAAGATAAAGAGGATTCTATGTGCCCATATCAAGAAAGACATGCTTTACGGAAAGGATCCTCACGGGAAGCTCACAACAGAAGATCATTGATCTTAAGACAAAAGGATTTCTTTACGAAGCAGAACTTCTCAAAACAAAGGAATGTCAAAGAAGACTACGTTCGTAGTGCTGTCAAATGATCGTAGAGTGATCAATCCTGAAAATACTCATCTCTACAATACAAGGAAAACAATGCAACAATGATGATTCCAGTCAGAAGGAGAAATGCTAGGCAGCCTTCAAAATGAACATAAAGAAGGAATCACATCTATCTGAGAAGACAACATCAACAATGGGGGAGCAGTGATCTGTTAAGGAATAACAACACTATTAAATCTGGAAGAGATGTACCAGCTACAGAGTCCCAAAACTTTGTGGCTGATGAACCAAATGAAGATCCATAGTCAGTAGGAACGTCTCAAAACGTACTACTGATAACCCTTCAGCCACCTAATTCATAATCGTGAAGTTTCTACGATCAAACACATGATCGTAGTGTAAGAGAAGAAGGACACCACGATTTCAGCATTGCAAATATCCAGAGCTGGTAGAAAGACCTCCCCATCAGAAAAGATCTAATGAGATGTCATTGAAAATCACTGTTTTAGTACTTCATCTGAAGAGCGCCTCAGGGACAAACCTGACCCTTAGATCACTCTAAGAGGTTGGCCCTTCCTGAGCTACCTTATCACAGAAGGAATGCTTGATCGAGTTCATCTCAAAAGAACCAAGTCAGTCGACGACCGTAGAGTTGAGTTTGAAAAGGACTAAACGATCGTAGTGCAACTGTAGCGATCGTAGAAGACAACTCAACGATTATAGTTCTACCAAAGGGTACTCCAATTCAAACGGAGCATGAAGAATGAGACATCTGCTAAGCCATTCAAGTCAAGGAGATAAGTTCAAATACATCAGTGATTGAGCTATACTGCATCAAAGTAAGGAGGAAAGACGAAGACATCCACTGCAGCATCTCTCAAAAATTGATCGTTGAGTCAACAAATGAAATCGTAGAGTCTATAGCTATCTCATTATGTTACTCTACGAAGCAAAAGGTCAACGGTCAAAGCCACGATAATTAAACGTCCACTCCTTTAATAACAGAAAAGTTATGGGGAGTTCTGACTCATTATCAAGCAACGTGCAACCAATGGACATTGACACGTCATCGAGTATGCAGAGTTAGAAGGAGGCGCCATAAAGACAAGTTCAAATCTCATGACGATTACCAAAAATATATCGAACGCTTTCTCCCTCCCATTTTTAAAACCCTAGAAAGCTTTTCAAGAGCAAAATCAGTTAACCTCCAGAGCCTTACCAACCAGACAGCCATCTCGCATAAACTTCTCTATATCTAATACCCACATTCTTCAAACTACTCAAAATGGAAAATTGGCAAGTGATTACTGGTATTCAGCTTGAACCAAAATCGTTTGAGAAATTTGAAAAGAAGTTCAGGGTCATTCTCGAGCTTGTAAAGAAGGTTGGATTTTTAGAATGCCTTGAGGCAAATACTCCTGTCTACTGCAACCTTGTTAAAGAATTCTACTCAAACGTCTCTATAAATTCAGAAACTCTAACTACCAAGGTTAAAGGTCAGTCTCTTCAGTTAAAATCTTCTGACCTCAATCAATGCCTAGGTTTTCCTAACCAAGGGCTAAAGAACCTTGACAATGTCAACACTGAATTAGCAAAGGAAGTTATGGGGTATCAAAGAAACCCTAGTTTCAAGGACATGAAGAAGAAGGAGTTTCCTGAGCAATATGAGTTCCTTGCTGAAATAGTTAGAAAGTGCATACTATTAAGAACACTGCACATGACATAGTGATCGACCAGCAGTTGAAAATCATGTCAGCAATAGTTTTGAAGAAACAAATCAACTTTGGAGCTATCTTGTTTGATCAGATCTCCAAATGGGTAGAGAAGGCTGAGAAGAAGCCCCTGACCAAGGTATTTCATGGAAGGTTCTTTGAGTATCATTACGAAGAAGAAATTAGGAGGAAAAATCAAGGAAGATGAGGAGAAGCCTTGAATGTGCACAAGGTGATGTCTCCACAGTTATTTGAGAAGCGGAAGAAGAATCCAAGGAGAACAAAAGGTCGACAATTTGGGAGCAAAGAGAGAGCCTCTACAAAGAAGAGAAAGATAGTAAAGACAGAGAGAGCTCGAGTCCAAAGTGACTCTGAAGAAATTTGAAATCACACCAAAGAAGGAAGAAATCAAAAGTGGTGAAAAGAGCTGGTGATGTGAAGAAAGCCCAGGCCCCACCTAGGAGAGTCTCCTCCTTGAACAAAGATAAGGAAGAAAAGGCCCAAACTGCTGAGACCACAAAAAGAAGAAGCAGTAGGTTGCTTCAAGGGCCAGTCAGCAAGAAAGCTAAAGTGAATGACAAACCAGCCTTAGCTTCTCAAATCAATACATCTGCTGAAGAAAGGGAAGTAGTGTCAGCATAAAAGAAAGAAACTGAAAATGTGATCCAGTCCCCACAGTCAGCATTCAGCAATGAGAATGAAGCTAATAAGATAAAAGAAAGTACAGAATCTGCTGATGAAGAAAAGTGATCAAGCCCAGTGGCCAATTCTCAGAGAAGCCACTCTGATAATGAAAAAGAAATTCAAAGTGACCAAAGAACATCCCCAAATACCACTGCCCCAACGAGCCCAGAGAATGGGTCAGAAAATACTGCTCAAGAAGAAGAAGAAGAAGAGTCAGTGTCTCCATTAATTGAACCTCCGTAAAGAAGGAGAAGCTACAGGTTGCAAGCCCAGTTTGCCTCCAAAAGGAACAGTGGCCAATCAAATGCCATCATTGAATTAAGTGATGATGAATCTGTATCCCTAGGAGAAGATGCTGAAGAAGAAGCCAGCAGTGAAGAAGAATAATCAAAGGAAAGACTTGCTGAAGAAAGTTCAGATAATGAAATTCAGCAAGAAGGATTTTCTGTTGAAGATGTTCAAGAAGAGTCTGAACATGAAATGCAACAAGAAGACCTCTCTGCTGAAGCTGATCTAAATGGTTCTGGTTCTGAGAAGAAAGAAGCAGGAAATGATTCCAACTCTGAAGATCAGGAATCAGAAAACTCAGAACTTCACCCTGTTCTCTCACCTACAAAATTTACCAAGAGAATTGTTGTAGAAGTTCCTAATGAACCATCAGAAACTCCTCCAGATAGATGGGTAAACCATGGAGGTGAACAGATCAGAATAGTAAGAATGACCTCCTTTGACTTAGTCAAGAACCGGAACAACATGGAAATGGATTGCACAACTATTCTCTACAACCCTGATGATTTGCTGATGAGATGGTTCTTCCAATCAATGCCTTGGCTGAATGCATTTACTGAAGAAGATGGAAGTTACTTCAGCTGGTGTTACAAGACTTTTCCAAGCATGGAACTGGTAGCCCAAAACTTTCCAAGGGTAAAAACTTATGCTACCAAGATGATAACAAACCAGCCTCACTTCAAGGTCTATCGACAAGCTGGAAATCTCTACATCCCCTATGATCGTAGAGTAGATTCTGAAGGCATGGAAGCCTCTGGTTGGCACTACAATAATGCATTCCACAGTAAGGGAACCAGAAAACACTCAACGAATGGTATGCAGGCTAATAGAAGATCTAAGCACAAACCCAATCAGCGTTAAGATTGAGGTGTAAGGCCATTCGTGATGAAGTCTTCCACAAGGAGATCCAATGAAGACTTCAGTAGCTGACTAAGGAAAAGTCAGTTAATGCAGTAGCTGTCAAGAGAACAGAAGACAACGATCTTGGAAGCAACCAAGATCGTAGTGTTTGCCAAACAAAGAAGGAACTGATGGAAGGTGAACCTAGATATTGGTCAGCCTCTGGAGAACAAGACTAAAGTGATTAAGTGTAGGGTCAGTTCATTGATGATAAGTGAGCGGAAGATCACCAGGAGAAAGCAAGCTGGACGCGCCAAAAATCTGAAGTGTCCTCATATTCAGCAGGGGACCAGAGCAAGGAATTAGGCCATCAAGATCTCGAGAACAATGAAGCAAAACAAAAGTATGAAGAATCAGACAATACAAGGAAGAGGTGTTCTACATTGAAAATCCAATCAACACTCTTCAGGATCATCATGTTAACTCTTCTAAGTCAACGAGTAATACTCAGCAAGACACTACGATCAGGTCCCTGAAGACGTGCATCAGAATCGTAGAGTTCGGATACCTGAAGACTGAAGCATTGGCAATGGTTCAATCTGAAGGGTAATATTCGAACAAGTGCTTATTGAGAGCATCGATGCAAAAGGACAACCTCTGATCAAGAAATCAGAAGAAATAAAGTCTTCAACCTATCCAAGATAGTAAAGTGATACATCTGACAGGGTAGGTGAAATAGTAGACTGCAGAGTCAGAAAAAGTATGTCATATCATATCAAGCAGTCTACGTCAAGCAACTTGAGATCTGTGAAGACATTTGAATAGCTTCCAACGGCTACTTTCCAACGGAAGGATTGGGAAGGTGTATAAATATAGAAGAGCTTCAAAGATCAAAGGTTGCTGGAGTTGTCAGTTTTGGAGAGAAGGTGGACTGATCTAAACCATGTGATAGTGAGTCCGAAGGCTCACTCTACGATCCACTAAGAACACTCAGAAGTCAGATCAAGAAAGAAGTAGAAGTGTGAGTTCTACTATGTAGAAGTGAGAGTTCTACTACTTGAAAAGTGTTCTAAACTACCGAGAGAAAAGATAGCATCATGCCATCTGGATGTCCATCATGGGAAGATTCTAAGTACAATAGAGAATAGCTTACAGTCAGCTTAGCAAGTCCATCATGGGAAGGCATCGAGGAGCAAGAAAGAAGATCACAAAAGCCATCTTGGTGACAAGCATGAGAAAGTTTCGAAGTACCTAACAGAAGAGCTTACAGTCATCTTAGAAGCCTCTCATGTGCAGCCATCAAGTCCCAAGAAGAATGATCTTCAAGGCAGTTCATCAAGGGGTCATCTGGAGTAGTTGAGCAACTTAAGAAGCTGAGCATCATGCAATACTCAACTGCTCTTCAAGGATGATCAAGCCAAACGGCTAAGGATAGAAGATGTTCAGAGCATGAAGACATCTTAGAAGCTCAGCACCGACTCCAACAACAACAAACAAATAACTCAACAAAGCCAGGGCCTGAGGGGTCCTTGTCTAGAGGGACTAAATGAAGCAGGGTCAAGAGGGTCCTTGTCCGGAGGGACTAAACAAAGCAGGGCCAAAGGGTCCTTGTCCAGAGGGACTAAACGAAGTTCCAAGCCTGATGGGCTTGAAGAGTTCCTAGGGAACTAGAGGAGTCCCAAGGCTGTTGGCCTTGAAGAGTTCTTAGTGAACTGAAGTCCCAAGGCTACTGGCCTTGAAGGAATCGTGAGAGATTGGTGTCTTGCCTTCCTTAGTGGAAATCCTGCTAGTTGAAAGCAGAAGAGTGGATTAGGAGCTTGAGTCTCTGAACCACTTAAAACCCCTTGTGTCTTTTACATTATGTCATTTACATTATGTCTATAACTACTATAACTTCTATGTATGTTCTAACTGCTTACAACTAAACTAACCTACGAATAATGTATATATGATTATGAATATATCAATGAAGGGGAATCTTTTACTTATTCCACTGTGCTTGAAAAGATTCTTATGTTTGTCATATACTCTAATATGAACAATACAACATAAACCAGAAAAGTATTTGAAATAAAAAGGATCTATTCAACCCCCCTTCTAGATCTATTGTGCCCTCTGGGAACTAACAAGTTGTAACAAATGTCTATTGCCTACGCGGTGCTATTGCCTGTGTTTACGTGGCATTCGGACGATCGGGCCGTGTTTTGGTGTCTTTTTTGACTGTTTTCCTTTGTTTTCTCAAGTTAGGCGTACGGGGCTCGAACTTAGGCTCCGTATATCAAAATCAAGTCCCGTCAGTTGTATCGCGTGTCTATTGCCTATGCGGTACTATTGCCTATATTTGCGTGTCATTCAGACGATCGGGCCGTGTTTTGGTCTCTTTTTCGACTATTTTCCTAAGTTTTCTCAAGTTAGGCGTACGGTGCTCGAACTCGGGCTCTGTTTATCGGAATCGAGTCCTGTTAGTTGTAACACATGTCTATTGCCTACGCGGTGCTATTGCCTATGTTTGCGTGTCATTCGAACAACCGGGCCATGTTTTCGTCTCCTTTTTGACTATTTTCCTAAGTTTTCTCAAGTTAGGCGTACGAGGCTCGGCATCGGGCTCCGTATATCAGAATCGAGTCCCGTCAGTTATAACGCATGTCTATTACCTACGCGGTTCTATTGCCTATGTTTGCATGTCGTTCGGACGACCGGGCCGTGTTTTGGTTTCTTTTTCGACTATTTTCCTAAGTTTTCTCAAGTTAGGCGTACGGGGCTCGAACTCGGACTCCGTATATCGGAATCAAGTCTCATCAGTTATAACACGTGTCTATTACCTACGCGGTGCTATTGCCTATGTTTGCGTGTCGTTCGGACGACCGGGCCGTGTTTTGGTCTCTTTTTTGACTATTTTCCTAAGTTTTCTCAAGTTAGGCGTACGAGGCTCAAACTCGGGCTCCGTATATCGGAATCGAGTCTCGTCAGTTGTAACAAGTGTCTATTGCCTACGCAGTGCTATTTCCTATGTTTGCGTGTAAACTAGTTATTTGACAATTTATATAAGCAATATAATTACAAATAAGGAAATACATCAATAATAAGTTTAAAATGTCGAATATGTGGAGGAAAGATGTTGGCCAAGACAACTGCACATACACGGATGGCCTCCTCCCGGACTACACCCATGAGGTCGTCAGCGGCAGCTATAGGATGTATGAAGTCGTGGACAACCTCCTGAGCAAGCTGGTAGACTCGCTCGCGTGATGGTGCGCCTGACTACACGACACTGTTCTCCATGCACCCCTCTATAATCCGCTTGAAGAAGTCGTCAGATAATGAAGGGGCGGCACCTGATCCACTAGCACCATTACCTCTGGTGGGTGGGCGACGTCAAGATCTCGCATCAGGAACTATACTATAGGCTAGGACACGAGGAATGCCCACAACTCTACCCTTCTTCGGCCCCCCTGTAGCCTGCAGCCAATCCTCCATATCCTCATCCTCACGCTCATCATCAGCCACTTGAGTGTCACCTCTCTGGATGCTTCAAAGCACAGAAAGGTCCTCGATGAAAATACACAGAAATAGGTGAAAAACATGTATTACACAAAAAAATACAAAAGAATTTCAAAGCAATCAAATGCATACTAAATAAAATAATTAAATTATTTACCGCAATGCGCTCTGCCTCAGGTGAGATATAACCACCATCACCTTTCTTCTGCTGGGCGTGAAACCAAAACTCGAGGCGGGAAGCTTGGTGCTTTAGACTCACCTCGAGTCTCTCTCTGTAGAGGTCGTACGACTGACTCCCAGTGCAGTGTGGGAGACGACTCTGCTGTCGGGCAGCTGTATGTTGTGCCGACATCTTCTTGAACGCCTCGCCCTCCTAAATAAGGCACATTTGCTCCCACACCGCAACACCAATGAAATCTGGCTGGACATCTCTAAGTGTCTGTCAATCTGCCATCTTGGTCTGGGCCTTCTTCTTCTAGTCATAGACCCACTTGTGCCAATTCATCTCAAGAAACTTCCCATGTAGAGTGCCACCTCATATCCTCGGCGGTATGTGTTGACATGAACAACCGCTGAAGCCTCGGGGCAATGGGAAAGTAACGTAAGATCTTTCTGGGCATGTCTTTTCCCTTTTTCTTGCGCTATTCACAGTATCTACTCGTACCACAAATATCACATGACCTCTTATCTTTATTGACATCACTGTAATACAACAAACAGTCATTCTCACAAGCATCAATCTTCTCATACCCTAGATTGAGCCTTTTGACCATTTTCTTCACATCATAGTACGACTCCTGTAAATTATTGCCTGCAGGTAAGCACTCCTTCACAATTCTTAATAGTTCATTAAAACCTCTCTCGCTACAGTCATAATCATTCTTGAAGTGTAAAAACTTAGTCACGACAGATAAGACGGTATGCTTTCCGTGCCCGTCATACAGTGGCATCGCTGCTTCATGCAATAACTCATAGAAACCCTTAGCCCCATCATTCGGCTCTTGCTTGACGCTACTGCCATCCCTGTCTGTATTCCACTGGAAGTATGAACCAGCAGCTTCGACTATCATGTTAGTACAGTCAAAGGTTTCGTCACCTCTGGATTCCTATTCTGATTCATGTTCATCTAACCAGGTTTCCCCATGATAGATCCATGTCGTATAACCCTGCTTGAACCCATACGCAAATAAGTCGCACAGGACATCACTCATTTCCTTCCACACTTCATTCATACACCTCTTACAAGGACATCTGATCTCATCGCCGCTGACTTACTCAAACGCGAAGTTGAGAAACTGTTCAACCCCACTACGATACTCAGAGCTAAGCCCACTCCTATCAGTGGCTACCCTACGTTCCATCCAACTTTGATCAACAGACATCTCGGACAACTGTCTTCTATATATATGGATAGTTAGATAAACACAATCAAGTCTCCATGTTAATGTATATGCAAGCTTATGAGTTTCCTAACTTCATCTCCCACTCTAATGGGTCAGGCTTCTATCCCATTCCCGGATGTGTCGCCTCACTGATGCCAACAACTTGAACACATCTTTAAATCTTTCTGAAATTTTGGCAGCACCTCCCCATGGTCTTCAAGTACACAAAATAGACTAACACATCGTAGTCTAAATATGCACCCGAAGAACATCAAGAGATATATACTGACCGAAAATTCAAAAAATATAAAGACGTTCTCAAGTCATTAACACCGACCTAAGTGAGATCGAAACATACAAGAACAATCCCAAAACGGGGACTATTTGAGATTCACTCCTACTTAGTGAAACTCAAACGGGTTTCTAAGCTTCCTAAACTATATGAAAATATGTACATGTGAAATTGAACTATTTCCTAGAACAAAAGGAGTACTATATTATTGAGAATGAATTATGAACCCAGAAATTTTATGGTTCTTACTCATAAAAACTATTTTTGATTTCCTTTGACATAAAAGCTCATCAACGCATAAAATGACCATGTCTAACCATAAAACATTATATAACATATATAAGCATGAGCGAAACAAACAACCAGGTTAAAAAGAGGGGAAACCACATTTACATTGTGCACTGTCTATGTTAATATGTTGACCACTTAAACCAAAGGATTTTAATAAATGAACAGAATCACTAAGGACTAATATGGCCCTCGAATCACATCCAACAACAAAAGAGGCTCAAATGGTTTGATATATGTAAAGCAACCTCTACAATATGGCTTTGATTGCCAGCAGAAAGTAGAAGCTCAAGATAATCAGATTATTAGGAAGACAAAAAGGCATGAAGGGGAAGATAGATTAAAAACAAACATGGTTATGAGAGAATCAAACACAACTAAAACAAACGAATCTATAACATTTATACTTCAACATAAGTGGAGACAGAGAAAATCGAGAGGTTCAAAATACCTTTCCAAACCAATATATGAAAAGTTCAAACTAGTAAATGTTAAGCTAACCAAGTACAGATGTTCATGATCATACAAGATTTCAACACTTAATCTAATAAGTCGGTGTCAAAGTACATAACGAGACATCAATATCAAACATCTGTGTCAAAGACAAATAGTAGGACGCACATATGTATTGGAACCAATAGTTTCATCAGATAATTGACATAACATACTTATTTATATAAGTTAAAAAGAGATTCAATCAATCAGACTATAACATGAATGCTTAATAGCCACATATTTCCCTAAATTTCATTTATCCAAAATACAACCAAGAAACATATTATAAATCATTTGTTTTGTGTGAATCTTGAAATCTGCTAACATTCATATCATTGATAAATGAAGTTATACTACAAAGCATAGAATCTTTTGAGAATTGGAGGAAAAGTATTAGACCCTAATCGAATGCAAACTTCAATTACAATTGCTAGGTGTTGTTTAAATGCAGCCAAAATGATAAATGAAGCTATATATCAGTGTATTTTATCACTGCCATACTTAGAGTCTATGACTAGCAGTTAAAAACATCCAAAACACCCAATGTAGCATACAATTATACAGCATGAATTGCATATGCACCATTATATTCCCAAATTTAGAACAAGGAACAAATTGAAGAACTTCAGTTTCAAATATCATTGATTAAATAGATTAATTTCGACATAATGCATGTCATCTAAAATAAATAATCTGGATAATAGCATAGCTTAGGATGGTCTTATATAAACACTTTGGTCTTAACTGGAATTGAAACTTTTACCAAAATGAAGTGTAGAACAACTAAAAAATCAACTGGGGGCGAAATAGGAACGAAATGATGAATGAGTCATAAAGAATCAAGATAAGCTAACGAACGAAGTGCGATCAAGGCGATTTAACTAGTGGCTTATAATTTTGTGAAAATGATGAGCAAGGAACCAGATTCAATTGGACAAATCGATTAAGCTAGCTGAGAATCAAAAGCTCTGACATGCTTAGAATCAATTGGGGCGAAATGGCCAAATCGCGAGGGAAACATAAAATAAGAGAGGGAGTGAAAATATACTCGTTGCCGTCGAACCAGGGTTTAAAATAAAAGACTTATTCTCGACAGCATTACCGTCGCTAATGACCCTGTCGATATAGACTCATTCCCGACGGCATTACTGTCGATGCTAACATTAGTACCATTGCCTATGAGATTTCTTTCCACCGGGAAAGTCTGGTGCCAAATAATAAGTACATTACCGACGACGGACATTGGCGACGGGATACCTGTCGAGAGTGACATTATTATTGACAGGGATGTCGCCGTCGGCAATGGGCCCGTCGCCAATGACCATTATTTTTGTAGTGTTGCCCAGTAAGAAATATTATGACTAAGATAATGCAGAATAAATTTCGTTAGCCTTCAACAATGTTAAACTGATAAAATACAATAAACATCAAGTTTAACTGTAGTGGAACAAGCAATCCATTTGAAGAGTCAAGTAGAGCATGATATCTACTATCTTCTACGATTTAAAAAGTTTTTTTATCAACTTTATCAGTGAGACTCAGCTTAATAAATAAACCACATCATCGAATCATCCCTGCACTACGGGCCAAGGATATTCATGTAATCATCAATTGTTATGATCATACCAACAACTATCCATCAATGCACTATGGGTCAATGAGGACTTTTACCACATCATTTGTAACATTACGATCATGATTATACCGAATAATCCCTGGTCATAATCATACTAATCAATAGTACATCTATGCACGTAAGCCACAGATGACTTTTATCACAATATAAGCATGAGGATGATGACAATGATATAAGAATTCAATTAAAAGAAAGTAAAGGATAAATTTTTAAATATTTATAATTTAATTTATCCGTAATTCAATAATGTCCAAATTGTCAACATGATATCGCTTTGTGGAGTAAAATTCAAGAATAATATTGTATCAAAAATGATTTGACCGAAAAGAAATCGCTTTTTATGAATGAATAGTACTTGGTGAATAGTACTGAAAGTGAATAGTAACATGTGAATAGTAACTCGGTATGAAAAGTACCCCGAATCCTCGGGTGAATAATATTTGAGTGAATAGTAATCGAGTGAATAGTAACCCGTGAATAGTAACTTGGTATGAAAAGTACCCCGAATCCTCGGGTGAATAATATTCGAGTGAATAGTAACCCGTGAATAGTACCCCGGGTGAAAATATTGATATTTAATAAGAAAGTTCAAATCAATATTCCAATTAAACGATACTGGATGAAGCACAAAACTCAAGGATATTCCACTAATTTCAGGAATTATAGAAACAATATTTACCATAGTAAGTTTAGATTTAAGAATATAAAAAGAAATAATATACGAAACTGCAAATGGATTTTCACTTGTCATGCGGTAGTCCGCGTAGACAGATCATTTCCATAATTTAATAATAATTGAATACGAAGGGTTATTCACCAGGCATGCGGTAGTCCGCGTAGACAAGTTATTCCCATAATATAATAAAGAATGGAATAAAAAAAGATTTCACCATGCATGCGGTAGTCTGCGTAGACAGGTTATTCCCACAGAATAATAAGAATGGAATAACTAAATATTTCACCATGCATGCAGTAGTCCGCGTAGACAGGTTATTCCCACATAATAATAAAGAATGGAATAACAACTCTTACAAGTATTGAAAGAAAATAACTCTCTTCATGAATACGAAAGAAATAATACCCCTTACCTTAATAGAAGAGTGAATACTGAAGTAGGGTAGTAGCAGAATACTCTTCTTCTTACTCTCTATAGTTTCTCTCTCTAAAGTTTCAGTGAATTCATAAGAAATAATAAAGGAATGAGATTCTATTTATAGGAAAAAGGATTGAATAGTAACTAATTCATGAACGGCCCAGATTAATTCACTTTTAAACGGACGATCCATATTGATTTACTATTAAAACTTAAAGCAGCAGTCCATACTGATTTACTATTAAAACTTTAAACCAGCGATCCATATTGATTTACTATTATAACTTCAACCAACGGTTTGAAAAATTAGCACATTTCATCATGGAATAATAAGCCAAACTTATAACAAATACCTCATAACAAACCCCTATATTTATATCAAAAATTGAATAAATATTTACCATAAATCACTTATCTTTATTAAACACATATTTTATCTATTAACAATTATTCATCATTAATCTTATAACTCACAATATTTAACAACCAGATCATTCCCAGGAAAGAGGGGGCTTTCCGATAAGGATTTCTCCCTATTGGCGCGCAATTAGGTGACCAAACCTCTCCTAGACAGAACTTTCTAGACATCGTCAATATTGTAAATAATAATATGAATAACTTTGTCGACTCAATTATTGATTTAGTAATATAAAATATTATACAGATGATATTGTGGCAATAATTGAATCAAATAACGTGAGATACTATGTAACAATTATTGTAGCAATAATTGAGTATAACTGAGTGATTTCTCACGTAAGCATCAATAATCAATACCGTGTGCTACTATGCAACCACACGTATTACTGTTCTTTTACCACCAGATATTTCAATAGTTTAACTATAAAACTTTCGCCGTTATTTTTATAAAAAGATAATTCTGTCATTTTCTAACTACGACAGTTATTCCATTATGGGGTCCACCAATGATGGTGTCGTCGTATGAATATTCCCTGTTAAAACGAATATTCCCCGACCAATCGAATATTTTATAACCACTTTCTTACTTTGCAAAATTTGTAAATATTACCCACAACTATAACATTATATCAAATCCATACCATAATATTCAAAAATATAAATCGAGAAAAATTAATCTTTATTCATAAAAGTTGGGGTCTTACATTGTATACTTTGCAAAATTTGTAAATATTACCCACAACTATACCATTATATCAAATCCACACCATATTACTCAAAAAGATATTTCGAGAAAATTGTATCTTTATGAAAGTAGTATGCACACAAGCCAATCATGTTTGATGATAAAGAATATACTTTGTAACAATCTTATTCATTTATTAATAAAAAGTATTAATTTATTAAAGGCTTTTAATTATCTACATGATGTCTTTTTTTATAATATGTGATAAACCTATAGTTTTAAGCAATGCTTTTAGAATAATGATGATGATCATTCTAATGAGATCTAAATTCTTAGAAAGCTTAAAACTAAAATAGTTCCCAATCGTTGGATTACTAAATTGGGGATTAGTAAATCCGGATAGATTGGTACATATGTTGCTTTTGCTCATTGGATGAGGATGATTGATCTCATGATCATTTGTGTGGAGACACTAAAGCAAGTATGTAGGTGCTTATGGAGAATAAGTTCATTTGAACGCGTGGCTCGCTAAGGAATACCTAATGGAGTTTTACTTGCCTGTCAATAGGAATTCCTGTAATGATAGTAGTACAAGTAATCCTTGGACTTGAGATCATCATAATATCTTGTGTATGATGAGTTATACTTTGACTTATTCCTTAAGACCCTTAGGGTATATCAAAGGGTATGCTTGGGTATAATAAGTTATACATGGAGATAATGTATGATCAATAAAGAATCTACCACTTCTATTAAAAGAAGAGAAATGTGCTTTATGTGATTCGATAAATGACAACCCAGTGAGTCCTTGGTTAAGGCGAATGAAATTAGAAAGGAGTTTCTAATTTTCATTATTCGAGTTGTGCATTTAAGGATCGAAATACATATAATTAAATAAAATAAGACTTGACAAGTAATTCCATGTCTTATATTTAATTGGGACATTGTATGGTGGAAGGATTGAATTATACCAGAACTATTTACTCAAAGGTTCTTTAATGATTAATGTTGAAATCTATATTATCGGAAAGTCGTTGATCGCTAGGGAGGCTTATCCCTATTGTAGAATAAATATTATTTATTTAAATAAATAAATTATTTAATTTATTTATTTAAATAAGATTAGAATTGTTCTAATTGATTTATTCACAATGGGTTTAATATGGAGAACCTAAAGGGTCACACCATAAAAGGAAGAATAATTATTGAAGAAGTTAATGGCATAATCGTAAAAATATGTTATGTATATTTAATTTAATCTATGGTGATACAATAAATTAAATAGCTTAATATTTATTATTTAATATTTTAGAAATATTAAATATAAATTAATAAGAGGAGTCTTATTAATATTATTACAATTATTATTATTTTAATTTCTAAAAGAGTTTAGGAATTAATTTAATATAAGTACTCTCATTTATTCCTAATTGGATTAGGAAGGAAAATTAGTTAAAGGAGTTTAATTAATTATCCCCAATAAGATTAGGGAGCTTAATTAATTAAAAGAATTTAATTAATTAAATAAATCCCAATTCCTTAATTGTTAAGGTGGGTTGCCCACATCTATAAATAAGATGAGTCTTATTATGGGTGAGGTGGTTGTTGACTTTTACAACATACGTAATAATTCCAATAGTTGGGAGAGTACGCCTTTTCTATAGAGATAGAAAAACTAGGGTTTAGTCAACCACCATCTTCTTGAATCTTTATTCTTCCTTGGTGGATCACCTCTAGAGGCCAAACACATGGGTGGCTAACGTTGATCAAAGGAAGGAACCAAACCCGGTGGATTCAAGTTGAATGCGAAAGGATTTGGAGGTGAACTTGTACCTGAGGAAGCTCGATCTTCAAGGGTATGATTTTATTCTTTATCTTTTTCGTTTAATTAATAATTGTGCATAAAGTGTGATCCGGGTATATGGTTTGTAAAAAATTTTTAAACTCTGATTTTCCACGTTTCCGCATTATTTATGCAATTTGATTGCGTTCTTGAATATTACAAACCCAACAGTGGCATCAGAGCCCAACCTTTATGCGAATTATTAATTGTTATAATTTGATATGTATATTGATATGTGTTTAGAACAATTTAATTGGACATAATTTTGATATATAAAATTTATAAAATAAAAAAATAAAATAAAAAAATAACGCAACTTGTTTTGGTATTCCGTGAATCACTTCCACAAAAAAGGAGCAGGATCACTCATATTATATATATATATAATATATTACCGTATATATATAGTTAACTTGTTGCCCACAGATTACATATCATAATTATATATATATATATATATATATATATATATATATATATATTATTTTAATTATTTTATAATTAAAATAAAAGTTTATTTTAATTTTAAAATTAAATTTCATGCTAACTAATTAGAGTTGGAATTGGATTCCATGATAACTAATTGGAGTTGAAATTGGATTTTGTGTTTCCTTAAATAAAGGAGTTTATTTAGATATAAAATAAGATTTCATATTATTCAAAATAAAGAAGTTTATTTGTGAATAGGAAAATAAATCCATGTTTCCTTAAATAAAGGAGTTTATTTAGATATGAAATAAGATTTCATATTATTCAAAATAAAGGAGTTTATTTATGAATAAGAAGAGAATCCTAATTTCCTTAAATAAAGGAGTTTATTTAGATATGAAATAAGATTTCGTATTATTCAAAATAAAAGAGTTTATTTGTGAATAGGAAAGTGAATCCATGTTTCCTTAAATAAAGGAGTTTATATATATATGAAATAAGATTTCATATTATTCAAAAATAAAGGAGTTTATTTATGAATAGGAAAAATCTGCGTTTTTCCTTCAAATAAAGGAGTTTTATTTTTTATTTTATTTTTACATGGAATTGGATTCCATAATTAATTAAAATAAAGGAGTTTATTTTGATTAAAATTTTTGATTAAAATAAAATAGTTTATTTTATTCAAAATTAGATAAATTAAAATAAAATAGTTTTATTTTGATTTAAATTTGGATTAAAATAAAGGAGTTTATTTTGATTCAAAATTAGATTTTATACTAACTAAATTTGCCCATTAAATGATATCAATATATATATTAAATATTTATTATTCATAAGATGAATGTTATTTATTGATGCATATGGTGATGTGTATGATAATAAACTGGATTGATTATGGACTATTGACCAATATGATTGGATTTTATTTTAGTTGGATGCATGAATGTATGGGTTTTATTAAATGGCGTCACAAGGCACTTCTTCTTCTAATTTTTCTTAATGTAAATTCTATTCCCCTCATATGTACTTCCCCTTGACTGCTGATCAATGTTTCTATTTATTTTAAATAGTTTTGTAATAGAAATAGTTAGAATTAATTTTAAAAAAAAATTGGAGATCAAGGAGCAAGGAGCGCTTGAAGACCCGTTTGTAATGGAGCCGGGTTTAAATGTAATAGTTATATTTAAATATTATTTCTTGCACCCTTGGGGGTTTGACCTTTTGGTTCACTTGGTGGCTCTAGTGAACCAAACTAGAATAAAAGTCCATAATTAATCCGTATAATATAGTATTCTATATGTGCATGCTTATACTATATATATTATATATTATGCAAACATGCTTCGCATGTTCATTAATATGACGCGTATTTATATATATATATGTGCATGCCGCTTAAACAAGATGAGACAAATTAATAACAAACCCCTCAATTTTTATATTAAGTCCTAAGCGTTCAAAGATATTTGGAATATCGAACGTCGCCTTTCTAGCATGATAAAATTAATAGAGTATTAAATATTTAATATGAGTTTGTTGTGTCACCACAAGGCAAGTATTAAGTATTTAAGATGTTAATTTATCACATTTGATGCTTATAAAGAAAATTGAACAATATTGTTTTGTTGTGTCACCACAAGGATGATATTTTTCTTTTTGAATATATGGAGTGCTAGGTCGGACTTAACTTGGATAATTTTGATTCGGATGTGCCACCACTGATCAAAATAATCTAAGAGGCAAAAAGAAAAGGAGTTGCATAGTTGATGTAATTGACAAAAGTTGTCTACCTATTTATTTATATATAGTTTGTTGTGTCACCACAAGGCTATATACATTTGAAATGGGATCCTTATTCTCACTAGCAAATCTTTAATTAGATTTTGCTTAGAACTATATAAGTGAGAGGTAATATAGTTTGAAGAAAATAGTGGGAGATACCAACTTTAAAACAAGACCTAATTTATTTGGGTAATTAATAAAAGAATGTATGTTAAAATGTTGTTAAATACAAATTCATTTATAGAATTTTACAATGTCTAAAATTACTATCATCTGCGAAGCATATTAGATGCTAAATTGACTGCATCAATTAAACGGATTGGTTAAGGAATTTGAGAATAGTTCTCATAGTCGAAAAAGCTATCTTATGTCCTTAATACGCCTATCCTCGCAATGGTTGCGCATAATGCCTCGAGGAAGAGATTGCTACTTTTAGAAAGTGTCAAGATGATGCACATTGGCTCAATGCATCATGCTCGCATCCATGAGTAACGAGCTTCAGCCACAAGATGAAACTATAGATGCTCCTACTATATTCCGCGCACATCAAGTAGTTGATGGTGAGGAAAGTAGGACTGATAGATATCGAGATATCTAAGGAGCTCTTCCGATCTAGAATGGCCAATGACACTACAAGATGCATAAAAAGTCCTTAACATAATCAATTTGATTGATCAATTAGACAATGGGTTTTATCATGGATGGAGAGTTGAGCCAAGATTTGATCTTGCACTCACTCCCGGACTCCTTTCATTAATTGTTGTGAATTTTCATATGAACAAGCTAGATATCAGCCTCGCTGATTTGCTTAACATATTGAAAAATGTTGAGAGTCACTTTCCAACCAAGAAAGATCAAGTCTTACTGGTAGGGGCCAAAGGATCTTCTGAAAAGAAGAACGATTCAAAGAAGGTAAATAGAAAGGCGTAAACAAAGGATAATAAGAACAAAACTGATATGGATAGCAAAGGAGTTTGCTTCCACTACAATAAGCCAGGACACTGGAAAGAAACTGCGAGAAGCATCTTGCAGAGGTTAACCAAAGAAGCTTAGTGAAGTTTCGGTTACAAATACAAATTTGTTCATGATTTGAAATAAATTTTTCTTTAAGTCAATGTTCTACTTGGGTATTGGATACCAACTTTGGTTATCATAAATATAGATTTATGAAAGGACCAAACAGAAGTAGAAAGCTAAACAAATATAAGTAATCCTATGTGCGGGAAATGTAACAAAGGTTGCTACATTTACCATAGGAAACTTATAGTTTAGCAATGCCTATGGGAAAATCTATTAAGTCAATAAGTTGTTATTGTATTCCAATTCTCGTTGGAAACATTATTTCTATTTTATTGTTGGACAATAAAATCTTTGGTATTATATTTAAGAACAATTGTTGTTCTATTTATAATAATAATGTTTTGTATAGAACCGGAATATTACTTAATTGATTTTGTATACTTGACTTACGTGAAAAATAATTTTTCAAATTGAAGAAACTAGTACAAGAAAAAGGAGATGATCATTCAAAGAGTTGAATGTGTGTATTTGCTGAAATACAATTGTGAATTATTTGAAAGGTTCAAAGAATTCAGAAGTGAAACAAATTGGCAAAGTATTAAGATTCTTTGATTAAATCAAGGAATAAATACTTGTGCAATAAGTTTTTAGATCATCTCAAATGGTTTTCTCACAATGGACGCCTCTTGATACACAATAATTGATTGATGTATCTAAAAGGAAAAATTGTACCTTGTTGGACATGGTACGGTCCATAATGATTTTACCGACATTCCAGTATCCTTCTAGGATCATGTCCTAGAAATGGCTGCATATCTACGAAAATGGTAACCTCAAAATCCGGCCCCAAGACTCCATAAAAGTTATGGACTGGGAGGATTCCTAATCTTAAGTATGTTAAGATAAGGGGTTGTCCAACTTATGTGAAAAGGTTTCAAAGGATAAGCTTGGGACAAGATTTGACAAGTACAATTTGTGGGACATCCTAAAGTAAGTTTAGGGTATATGTTCTATAATCCTACTTAGCAAAAGGTGTTTGTTCGAAACACACACGCGCTTCTAAGATAAATGTGTTTATTATTGAAGGGGCTAGTGGGAGGATAATAGATCTTGAAGAGTTCAAGAACCACAAAATACTATAAGTCAAATAAGAGGAACCTGTAGATAGGCCTATTGTACCACAACCGAATCGTAAATCTGGAATAGTACTGAAGATACCTAGGAGGTATGGATTCATCATAGATGATGATGATGATGATGAGGTACGCATCATAGAAGATGATGATCCAGTTACACACGATGAGGTAAGAGTTGTAGACACTCAGAGAAATGAATTGAAACAAGCTTCTCAAAAATGGAACATTCGTTTTGATGAGACAATCAAAAGAGTTTGATTTTATCAAAAACAAGAATGAACCTAGTGTGTACAAAAGGGACAGTGGGAGCGTCGTGACATTCCTAATATTATATGTTGATATACTACGGATAAGGAATGACATACTAATGCTACAATCAATAATGATAAAGTTGTCTAAACATTCCTCCATGAATGGTTTGGGAAGAGTATCTTAATTGGGGATGAAATCTATATAGATAGATACAAGAGGATGCTCGACTTAACCCAATGAACGTATAGTCATTTGATGCTAAAGTCGTTTAGCATGGCAAACTCTAAGAGATGTCTCATGTCGATGAGCTATGGAGTGTATCTCTCTTAATAGTCCCCACAGACTCCTGAAAAGAGAGGTCGCATGAGTGACAATCATGTATGCAATGAAATGTACGAGACCTGATGTTGATCAGTCATATTATGGAGAAGTTCACTATGAGTCAGTGAAAATATCTTAAAGTGCTTAACCCAAGACACTAAGGATGTGATCATATTCATGGTGGGTCTTAATTAAAACTAGAGGGCTTAATGCACTCAAGTTTTTCGGATAGACCAAGACGACGTAAAAATCCACTTTAAGGTAAAGCGTTATCTTGAACAAGTGGTGCGTTGAATCGAAAGGTTCCAAACAAAGAAAGAGTTCTTTGGTTTAGTGATAAAGACAAAGTATATAGCTATAAATGAAGCCGCAAGTTGATTGTTTGGATTAAAAGTTCATTACGTAACTAGGAATAGTTCCTAAGTCTCATCTTGGATCTAAACATGTGTTGTGGCACTTTCATTTGATTATTAGAATCATTGAAAGATGGGAAATCACTATAGAGATAGTGGACTCTCATGAACAACATTACATATCCATTAACTAAAGCTTATCCAACAATGCACAGGATAATCGTCACTAGAGAAGAAGAGTATGAGATACTATGACGATTGGCTTTAGTGCAAGTGGGAGATTGAAAGTAGTATGCACACAAGCCAATCATGTTTGATGATAAAGCATATACTTTGTAACAATCTTATTCATTTATTAATAAAAAGTATTAATTTATTAAAGGCATTTAATTATCTACATGATGTTTGTTTTATAATATGTGATAAACCCATAGTTTTAAGCAATGCTTTTAGAATAATGATGATGATCATTCTAATGAGATCTAAATTCTTAGAAAGCTTAAAACTAAAATAGTTCCCAATCGTTGGATTACTAAATTGGGGATTAGTAAATCCGGATAGATTGGTACATATGTTGCTTGCTCATTGGATGAGGATGATAGATCTCATGATCATTTGTGTGGAGACACTAAAGCAAGTATGTAGGTGCTTATTGGAGAATAAGTTCACCTTTGAACGTGGCTCGCTAAGGAATACCTAATGGAGTTTTACTTCTCGTCAATAGGAATTCAGTAGTGATAGTAGTACAAGTAATCCTTGGACTTGAGATCATCATAATATCTTGTGTATGATGAGTTATACTTTGACTTATTCCTTAAGACCCTTAGGGTATATCAAAGGGTATGCTTGGGTATAATAAGTTGTACATGGAGATAATGTATGATCAATAAAGAATCTACCACTTCTATTTAAAGAAGAGAAATGTGCTATGTGATTCGATAAATGACAACCCAAAGAGTCCTTGGTTAAGGCGTAATGAAATTAGAAAGGAGTTTCTAATTTGCATTATCCTGAGTTGTGCATTTAAGGATCGAAATACATATAATTAAATAAAATAAGACTTGTGAAGAATTCCATGTCTTATATTTAATCGGGACATCAGATGGTGGAAGGATTGAATTGACAGTAACTATTTACTCAAAGGTTCTTTAATGATTAATGTTGAAATCTATATTATCTAGAAAGTCGTTGATCGCTAGGAGGCTTATCCCTATTGTAGAATAAATATTATTTATTTAAATAAATTAATTGTTTAATTTATTTATTTAAATAAGATTAGAATTGTTCTAATTGATTTATTCACAAATAGGTTTAATATGGAGAACCCAAAGGGTCACACCATAAAAGGAAGAATAATTATTTAAGAAGTTAATGGCATAATCGTAATAATATGTTATGTATATTTAATTTAATCTATGGTGATACAATAAATTAAATAGCTTAATATTTATTATTTAATATTTTAGAAATATTAAATATAAATTAATAAGAGGAGTCTTATTAATATTATTACAATTATTATTATTTTAATTTCTAAAAGAGTTTAGGAATTAATTTAATATAAGTACTCTCATTTATTTCTAATTGGATTAGGAAGGAAAATTAGTTAAAGGAGTTTAATTAATTATCCCCAATAAGATTAGGGAGCTTAATTAATTAAAAGAATTTAATTAATTAAATAAATCCCAATTCCTTAATTGTTAAGGTGGGTTGCTCACATCTATAAATAAGAGGAGTCTTATTATGGGTGAGGTGGTTGTTAACTTTTACAACATACGTAATAATTCCAATAGTTGGGAGAGTACGCCTTTTCTATAGAGATAGAAAAACTAGGGTTTAGCCAACCACCATCTTCTTGAATCTTTATTCTTCCTTGGTGGATCACCTCTAGAGGCCAAACACATGGGTGGCTAACGTTGATCAAAGGAAGGAACCAAACCCGGTGGATTCAAGTTGAACGCGAAAGGATTTGGAGGTGAACTTGTACTTGAGGAAGCTCGATCTTCAAGGGTATGATTTTATTCTTTATCTTTTCGTTTAATTAATAATTGTGCATAAAGGGTGATCCGGGTATATGGTTTGTAAAAATTTTTTAAACTCTGATTTTCCACGTTTCCGCATTATTTATGCAATTTGATTGCGTTCTTGAATATTACAAACCCAACACTTTATTCATAAAAGTTGTGGTCTTACAGGTTAAGTATGTGATTAAATAAACTGTAAATCCTTTATTTTGAGATAAATAAAGGGGTAAGATGAGTATACAATCCTGAAACTTGACAAATTCAGGAAAGTTGATGTTGATAGCAGAGATGATATCCTTAGTATGTTTTGAAAACTATGAATTAATAAAATATCAAAGTTTATTGAAATGTTGTGTGTTAAGCTTTAATCTTAGCATGTTTAAAGTTAAACTTTAAGATATTCAAGGAATTTGTGACGCCACCAAATTCGGGTACTTGAAACTCGTACTTGGTGCTACACGATAACATTCATTCAAACTACTTATGTATTAATTAAGCAAAAGTATTATATCAAAGTTATCTACCTTCCCAGAGTCGAGAACCTTTAAGTCATACATTACATAATAATCAGTAAATTATCATAAATCCATGTATTACAAGTAACATTATCTATTCTAGTTCTTCAGCTTGCCTTTCCCTTTGTCTTTTTCGGAACCTTCAGGTCGATCTAGCTTAACTGAAAACATTTAAATTTAAAGCAAGAATGAGCATTTAATTGCCTAGCAAGTAATATCAATTAATAAACATTAGCTAAAAGAACTAAATGTTCTCTTTGAATTACACGTCTACAACGAAGCAATAATTGTGAAGTAAACTGAAACAATTCTGAACAACATAACTAATAATTTACATTTTTGAAACTATGTACTGACTATTAATGGAGATCAGTCAACAGATTGTGAACTTTTATTTTCAATTTTCGAAATGGTTATACAAAAATTCATCTACAAACTGTCATATCTTGCGGGCACGGATGGTGATCAGCCTGGTATGCCCTGTATTGATCAGCACTATATTTTAGAACGATATTTTCGTTCATCATATCCGCCTTGAATGCACAAAAGTTTCCCATGATCGGGATGTTCATACTGTGACGAACGAGATTTTGTAATTTAATTTGAATATTTATTGAATTAAATAAATATTTTTTAATGATTTAATTATTGAATTAAATAATTAATTAATGAATTTGTGGTAGATTAATTTATTTATGTGTTATATTGATTAAATTAATGTGGGGAATTTTATTATTCAAAGTATGTATTTAAATGAGCTTATTGAATTAAATGAATTATTTAATAAGCATAATGTTATTTTAATTAATTTAATAATTAATTAGAGATTTAATAATTTGATATAATTAATAAATGAGAAATTTAATTACGTGACTATATGAATTAATGAGAAATTATTAAATTCAGTGTGACATTATTAAACTATAGTATAGGAGATTAATTAAAATAATTAGAAGTGTTACTTATGTTTCAAGCCAAACGAGGCCTTAGGAGGAGTTGGAAGCAGTTAAACCATGTATGGATTAACTGACCCCAACTGTGCGCATAAATGATCAGTCTAGTTCTTTTACGTATTTTCAATTAAGAGTTTAACTTGAGAGTTCAGAGAGAATTCAAAGAAACATTGAGAAAATTGTGAGTGGTGTGATTTAAAGAAGTATCTGAGAAAGATCTCATCTCCTATTAATCCACACTCTGGGTAATCTCTTCAACCCAACTTCAAATTCACGTTGTTTATAATTTCTATGAAAAATTTCTATAAGTCTCTGTAATTGAAAAAGTAATGACTTATGTGTTTATATATGATATATATTATCATAATATGTTTTTATTACCATATATGTATGTTTTCATAACATCAATTGCATACAAATATGTTGTAAATAGATTTGTGAAGTTACTGAGTATAAGTTTCATATGTATGGCCCTTATTGGAATTGGTATGCTACGAATCGTTGTTTAACTTGAAATTTAACGGTGGATTATGTTATCACATGTCACAATGAAGAAAATAAACTTTGAATGGGCAGATTCGCTGTTATAACAAACCCGTAATGCCAATTTTTCTGATTCATGTTCAATATTTTCAAAATCACCAAGAACACTGAAATTACATGAATTGATTCAAGTAATTGTATGTTTTAACCTGTTAAAATCATGTTAGAAGGTTGAGTAATGATTTTGTGTACATTATAATGACTAGTTATGTTCAAATTCATGTGTGAATAAAGAAATTAGTAGATTTTGGCTTGCATTGCATTTTTTCGCGAACTGCAATTTCTGGAACTAGTATGTCAAGCGTCATGCCATACCACGCATAAAGTCAGAGGTGCTACCGCATGCCACCGCGCCAAGTATATATAGATACATGGTGAAATACAGAAATGGCCTACTATGCGGTTATTCAAGAATGAGCATTTTAGCTATTTTATTTTAGGGACTGTAAATTGTAACCTAATCTAATAAACATAGAAATTTGTTTGACATATAATGTGATGTTAAAATAGATCCTTAACATGTCAATAAAGTAATTACATGTTTAATTAAATTGTTAAATGTGTAGTAATTAGCTTAGCGTCCGTGAAGTTTAATATTATGTGAAAACAAGTATTGTAACTTGATTAGTATAATCATAATCAGAGTTTAGACAAACAGAATGAACTTGTGATGCTAGTTACGTTATAATTAACTAGTATTGTGAATGTAAATGGTATGTAGGATTAAATTGAGGAACGTGTATAGTTAACGTGTAACCTATGCACGAGGAAAGTTTCCTAACCCTACTTGGTATCGTTATGCAAATTTATAAACCTTGCCTCTTTAAATTGAGCAAATTCTAGACTTATATTCTATATCGAGCAAGTTCCATTTACTTATTGATAAAGTTCAATATGTTATATTAAAAGTTATTAATCTTTTCAAAGTATGAATTTTGTTATACAATACTTATTCCATTGTATACCTCTTGTGATAACCCGGGTTTTCAAATAATCCAAATTTCACGAATAATTTTTTTTTATTATTAAATATTGAATGTTAATATTGTACTGTGTATCTATTATACATGTCTGGAGAATTAATCAATTTGTGTATTGACTGGGAAATGAGAGTAGAGTTGTGCTTAACAGCTTTAGAAACCCTAACCCTAATTCCTGGATAGGGATTTGATAGAAAATAACATTAAAATAATTATTTTGATAAGTACATGTTGGTACTGTATTGGAATGTTGATCAATAATGGATCGGATAAGGTTTGTAATTAATAAACCATAATAAGGGATTAGAAACCCTAACCTCAAATTTAGAAAATCAATTGTACACTTAAAAACCCTAATTAGACGCCGGGAAACCATAATTTCATATTCGGGAATCCTAAACCCTAAATTAGGAAACCCTAATCCTAATTGGCAAACCTAAGGTGTTTATTAAACTTAATTATAATTAGAAAACCATAATTATATTTTAGTTATTTTAATTTCTATTTTACAAACCCTAATTGTAATTTAGAAATTTTATTTTTCTAATTAAAACCCTAATTAGAAATTTTGGAAACTAAATATTTAAAACCTTAGGGTTAAACCCCAAGGGTTTGTGCAAATGTCTACTATGCCATTAAATTTATTTTACAAAAGTCCAAAATGCCCTTTTGGTGTATTTTATTATGTAAATTGTAATTTTGCTAGCAACTTTAGTTGGTAAGCAACCACATTGACTTTGTGACATAGAAATCCAACAAAAATCAGCCAACACATCAGATCTAGCAACATGTCAAGCAATATATAAGAGATTTAGAGTGAGAAAGTCATTAAAAGTTGAGCTTTTGTATTCAAACACTCAACATACTTTTTGCTCTCCCAAACCTTCGAAATTCTTAAGCCTTTTAGTCACTTATTAACGTTCTAGATCACCTAGATCAGATTTGAAAAGCAAGGATCAAAGATTTAGCAAAAGAGGTATAAACCCTAGTTCACTTTTGATCAAAAATTTTTGTTTTTGTGTTTTTATCAGTGTTATATAATGTTTTTAGTTGATCTATGTTGATCCATGATGGATCCATAGCATCAAATGGCTTTAAAATGGTGTTTTCAAAATCTGCCCAAGAACAAAATTTGTGGTCTGACAAGCTAATGTCAGGAGCCACAAAGTCTTGTTAGTTTTCGTTGTTTGACATTTTAAAGTTGTTATGTATAGCTTGTAATGTTTTCTTTAAGCTTCAAGTGGAATCAGTACCATTTAATGTCTGGATTTGAAGTTATTAGCAATTAAAACCCGTTATTAAGGCGTGGACAAGCCAATTCTAGGTAACCCAGAAAGCCATAATCAACGTCTGACAACCTTTTGTGGGCTTAAGATCTGTCAGGTTTTATACTTTTTGGTGTTGTTGTTGTATTAGACTTGTATCCTGTTATATGAACTTTAGAATAATGTCTTTAGATCGTTAAAACAAGCAATATATCGTATGGAGTGAACGGTCAAAGTAGCCATCCGAGCTTGATTCGGCATTTCTGGGAATTTCCAGAAACTATGAACACCCGTTCTGACAGAGTTTGACTGAGCTGTAACTTTTGATTTAGTTGTTATTTAATTGATCTATTGGTGTAGTGTTGTTCCTTGTCATGTCTAATATATGTTTGAACCAAGAAATCAACAAACCAATGAAGAGAACACAAAATTAATTGATCTGGAAAGTGCCTACTTAAACAGCCTGGATTTCTGGAAAACCCAGAAACGTTCTGACATGAACTTTGAAGACTCAGATCTTCCTAGTGTGATGTTGTATGAACTACATAGTTGTGGGATAATATAATGTTGCAATAGTACTACGATCTATAAGCATTAGTTGGTCCATAACATGCCTGGACTGAAAATTATATCTGGTCAAAATAAGGACCTTGAACATAGACTTTTTCAGTGTTCTTGAGCCAAGAACACCTAAGACTACAGAATGTGTCGCTAAAGGCCTATAGCGACGATTTATTTAATTTTATTTTCCTAATTTCTGAAAAAATGATTAAAAATAAAAAATAAATTATAAAAATTATTAAAAATTATTTTAAATTATGAAAAATAATTTTTGACCAATTGGAATATTTTTCTTTAATATTTATAATTATTTAAATATTAATGGTATTTAATTTATTTAATTAGTATTAAATAAATTAGAGAAAATGATTTAATATTATGAAAAATCATTTTAAATAAGAATAATGTATTTAAAAATTTTTTGACTTATAAAATATCACTTTTAATATTTTTAGAGAATTTTCATTAATAATTTTATATTAATGATATTAGATTTATTTAATTGTTAAATTAAATAAATAAGATAAAAATGATTTTATGGATTTAAAATCATTTTAAATAAGAATAAAGTGTTAGAATATATTTTGAATTATAAAATATAATTTTCAATATTTTTGGAGAATTCTCATTAATAAATTAATATTAATGATATTAGATTTATTTAATCATTATATTAAATAAATAAATTAAAAATGTTTTTATTGATTTAAAAATCATTTCAAAAGGAGAAAAATGATTTAAAAATATTTTAAGTTATAATTAAAGACTTTTATTATTTGGATGATAATTTCATTAATATTTAAATATTAATGATGATGATTTAAAAATGATTTTGATTACTTTAAAAATTATTTAAGTAGAATATTGATGATTTAAAAATATTTTAAGTTATTAAAAATAACATTAATATTTTGACAAGTATGTTATTAATATTTTTATATTATTAAACAGTGTTCTAAAAGTCGGCCTAGTCTGCCGACTAGTCGGCGACTAAGTCGGGATCAGAGCCTCAACGATTCGACTAGGGCCTAGTCCTTTGATTTAGTCGTTGGTCGACTTAGTCGGGCTCTAGTCGGCGACTAGTCGGAAAAGTTGCCCAGTCGGAGTAAATCAAAAAATCAGAACAAGTCGGGGAAAATCAGAAAAAGTCTGGAAAAATCGGGAAAAGTCGGGAAAATCGGAAAAAATGGGAGCGGATGAGGTCCTTCTACCTAGAAGAAGTGGTATAAATGTGCGAGAACTAGATGAAGACGAGTTTATGTCGGAAGATGATGACAACGAAGAGGAAGATGAGGATTATGAGTTTGAGTCCGATGGAGAGCAAGTCTTGGAGTGATATGGAGAAGAGGAGCTGTGATTGACTATTGATTTTGTGCTACTTAGTTTCATTTGCTTAATTTATTTTGAACTTAGAGTGTCAAACTATTTGATTTTACTTAGTTTCCATGTTTTTATTTGATGATTTGTGTTACTTATGTTATTCTACTTACTCATAACTTATGAAGGAGGAAGGATAATATATATATTTTAAAAATAATTGAAAATCTGACTAACCGATTAATCCCCGACTAATCCCCTAGTCTCTAGTCGGTAGCCAACCGACCTAGGACCGACTAGCGACTTTTAGAACATTGTTATTAAATATTAATAATGATAAGATTATTTGATAATTAAATCATTTAAAAATAGTTTCGATGTTTGAAAAATTATTATAAATTATAATAATTGTTTAAATATTATTAAAAGCTTCCAAAAAATATTATTAAAGATAATTGACTTATCTAAATTAATATTGAAACATAGAAACTGAACTTAATTGACAATAACTGTGTTAATTATCGGATAGGGTGACCAAAATACCTCGATGATGGACCGAAGTCCAACCAGACTAAACTAGTTAGACTTGTTAAGTGTTTATATAAGTTATAAACACTGATGTGGCTATGTGGTAATGTGTCTAGGAGAAGATTGACTGTGAATTACAGTATTATGTATTATAAATTATTGTGCTAATTGTGAGACCGATATTATTGGTAATAGGTCTTACGAACGCAGATAAGTATTTTGTGTAGCTGTAATCAGCGAAAGAGGCAAGTTCCCTAACTCAACATTGAGTTATATTTATTCAATTATTATAGTGGTTAATTATTGCTAATTATACCATGTCCAGGGATTTATTGTTGATTATTCGCAGTTAGTGCATGTTTAATAATTCAAATTGAATTACTGATTTAGAAAATATATATTTGTAGAATAACTGTTGTTGGATATTCACATCCGTAGAAGATAGAATTAACAGTACATATAATTCCTGTTTATTGTCGAATTATGTTGAGAAATGTCTTAGCTAATCATTCTGGCTAGACGAACATTTGTTAGAACTTGAAAGGTTCGAGAAGAGAATTCAATTATTATTGACAAATCGATGCCAATTATTTCCGCTAGATCGAGAAGTAATTAGAAATTGAAATCACAGTATTTCGTTGTTAAATCAAAATCCTGATTTTGAGAATGAGAAGAACAACCTTTTATATAAAGGGAAATATTTTATTGGTCGTATATTCGGCTTTTGCGCGTGATTAAGTATTATGCATAATATAGGGTATAATGAAGCTGATAACTTTATATACTTGCAGAGGGGTGTGATTTAATCTTTATGGTTATCTGATAAACCTTGGTATATCAAATTATAACTTTGATAGTTACCCGAGAAGAGAAGTTCAAGATCCAATGGATCGCTCAACATAAATCTGGAAAACATTCCACTTTGCTATTTCGTAGAATTAATTCTTGATTATTCATTTGAATATCGTAGAAAACCTTGACATCGTTGTATTATTTTATTATTAGACTATTGTTGCGTAGAATGTGAGAAGAAGTTATATTGATTTCTATACCTTTATTGTATAACTTAAGTTGCGGGGTAAACTTGTTGCTCACCCTTTCTAAATAAAACTTTTCAGCTAGGGATGAAGTTGCAGAAGGTGCTGCGAAGAAGAACAAAGGAAAAGGCATAATTATAAATTAGTTATGATGAACAATATTATTATTATGATGTATTGTATTGTAAACCTTTTTTATATATCTAAAGGGTATATCTGTAATGTTAAGGTTAGAGAACCTGTGACTTATGTATTAACAACATATGTTAATGAGTTATGTATTCCTATTTATAATTTGAATGGGTAGTTAGATGGTATTATATTGTGGATCGTGAGCACCAAACTCGGGGGTTAGGTAACCCAAATTTGGGGATGTCACAGGTTGGTATCAAAGTTGTAGGTTATAAACCTTAAGTGGGGTGGGAAAACCCTAGGAATATAACCATAAGCGAGATATAGAATACTCATTTAGAGTACTAAGTGAGGGATTGCCGATGCGTATCGATAGTAAGAAAAGTGGACACATAGTGTGAGAATGTTGTACTTGTGAAGTACTAATCAAGTTGTTTAAATTGATTGTAGGATGTCTGGAGAAGATCAAAACAAAAGGAGATGCGGTGGTACGTCGCTTTTTGATGTCGAGAGTAGAGGTGCTAGCACAGAGCGAATTAATTGAAGAAGTAGGAAAAGATGAACCCATGGTTAATCTCGAGAGTGATCATGATGATTATCCCGAGATGTATCTGAGTAGTGATGAGGAGGCGGAGTCTAAAGAAGCTAAGGTGGAGTTAAAGAATAAGATTAAAGTTGGAGAACAAGATCAGCTATCTGCAGAAGTCCAGGACCTCCAAAGTAAAGTGTTTCTTCTAGAGGAGTTATGGAAGACAGAGCGGACGTTACGTGAATTGACTGAAGAACGGAACGAGCTCAAGGCACATGTGGAAATGATGAAGACTGAAGGTGGAGGATCATCTGAAGGAACCAGCAAGAAGGACAAGAAGAAGATAAAGAGGGAAAAAGACAGTGAAAACTCTAAAAATTCAAACCCGAATAAGAAGCAAGCCTGTAGCAAGTGTGGAAAGACTCATGCTGGAGAATGCATGATGTGGAAGAATGTTTGTTTTAACTGTAAACAGGAAGGACATATTTCTCTACATTGTCCTAACCCAAATTTGAGGAAGTGTTTCTCATATAGAAGAACGGGTCACGGTTTCAACAAGTGTCCCAACAAGAAGAAGACGGGTGAAGGGAGTGGACAGTAGATAGTTTAAGTTTGAGCGTTAGTATCTTTTGGTAAAAGATTATGATATTAAAAGTTATAATATCGAGAACGATGTTTGAGCATATGTAAATATATATGTTTTTATGAATGAGATCTTTATTTTCTATATGAATATAAGATTAAGATTAATTTGTGTGTTCTTAAAACACATACTTATGGTAAGTTAATGACTCATAATTATATGAAATGTTCTGAACCCCTCAGCGAATGGATGCCAAAGGTCTGACTAGGATAAGTTCACACACTCATATAATTGTGGCAAGTTTCTGAACTCATAAGTGTGGTAAGTTTGATGAACTGGTAATAACTATGTGTGAATGGAGAATTGCAACTTTTTGCGCAAAGTTGTGTTGTTAATCCTAATATGATTTAAAAAGGGATAGTAATATGTGAAGTACTAAATGTACTATGTATTATTTGAATAAATATGCGATTATATGAAAACTATGTGTTGAATTCTTATTGTGTTAAGGATTTGTATAGAGAAAGAGAATTAATATAAGATTTTTATTTAAATCAGATCATGCCGCTTTGCATTTACGTAATCAAAACCAACGAGAAGAACAACATGTTGAATAACGAAGGAGGTCAAGTTTAACCCAATCTGTAATTTCAGAGATATGATAGCCGAGGCTATGGAAAATAGGGCTCCAGCAAGAGGAAGAGCAAGAAATCAGCCAGCAGATAGATTGGCTAAATTTAAGGACTTTAAAGTGGTAGGACCGCCTGAATTTAAGGGAACCACAGATTCGATTGAAGCCCAAACTTGGGTAAAAGTGATGGAGAAAGCATTCGTCACTGCGCGAGTGGCGGAAGAGCAAAAGATGGCTTTTGCAACTTATCTGATGAAGGGAGAAGTCAATTACTGGTGGGAGACTAATCAGGCAAGAGCTGGTACAGCGGTGGTGTTGTGGACAAGATTCAAGGAGTTGTTCTTTGAGAACTACTTCTCGCCGAGTATGCGATCCGGGATGGAAGTTAAATTTCTAGAATTGAAGCAGGAGAACATGTCGATAACAGAATACGCTGCCAAATTCAACGAGTTAGCGAGATTTGCACCTCATCGGGTGGACACAGAAGCAAGAAAAGCGAGAAAATTTGAGAATGGGCTGAAGCCGGGGATATTCAACAAGGTAGCGATATTGAAGATCAATACGTTTGCGGCGTTGATGCAGAAATCGTTAATTGCAGAAGGAGGGAGCGAGGCTGCATCTTGATTTTATCAGGAAAAGAAGAAGAAGACCAATGATGGTGGAAGCAATGGTGGTAGTAACCCAAATAAGAGGAAGTGGAGTGAGAATACCCAATCGGGTAGCAAAACTAAAGGAAATAAGTAAGGGAGGGAGCCATATGCAATTTGTGAGAAGAATCATTGTTGGGTAAAATCAATACGCGCAAAACAAGCAAGTGTACATGGTCAACAAGTAATATAGTAGTGAATAAAGTATCGTTCCCACGAGGACAAATTAGCAAGAATTTTAACTTCATAATTATCAATTTCCTATTAATCCTAATTCTATTAAACTATTCAATTCAATGGTTTAAAATTATAGAAACTAAATTAATAAATAAATAAACTATCACAAAAAAATCACTAATATCAAAATCCAGAATTTCAAACAATTAATGGAGAATTAGACTTATGATTTCACCCTAAGTTTCACTCTGATTTTCAAACCTTTATTCCAACTCAATTTAATATCCATGTTTATTAATCAAGAACACGAATGTAATACTAGCCACCTCTCGATGCACTAATACCATATTAACTTAAATCTATAATTAAGATAGAAACAAGTTAAACACCTAAATCAACCAACTCACTATATCTCAATGTGAACTGAAATTAAAGAAGGTTTAAGCTTAAGTTCTTTATCCAATTACATGTGATGTCAAGCATATCTCTACCTTAACAATAATCAAAAATTTGCTATTCACAAAATTCATGACACATGCTATATTAACTAGGTCTAGATTTGAATATCCTCTCTCAATTCCATTCAAATCCACAAGGAATTGTTGATCAAGCAATTCATAAATTCACGCTCGAATTAACATAGATAAACTGAAAATATTTTATTGAATTGGAAATCAAAGTTATAGAATTATCGTTTCACCCAAGGATCCATCACAAGTCTAATAAGCGAATTAGTTCATAACGAATGAATTAAAAACTGAATAATCTAATGGAAACATCATTTCAATTACAAATAAAAGCCTAAAGAGAAGAAGAATAATGAAAACCCCTTCACATAGCCTAGAATTGCAACCGTCGCAAAAATCTCTTCAAATTACTCCTCCAAAGCTCGCACTTGAATCCTGGAATTTTTCTTTGAGTTATGCTTCTTGTGTGTGTGATTTTGTTGTTTGCAACGTAATAATAATAATCTCCTATGTTCTGGCCAAAATTCTGCCTTTGTAGAGTCTAGGCGCCTCATCAAAGTACCACAAACCAAGTCCCAGCAGAGTTCAAGGCTAACCAGGAGACTCCAAGAATGACACACTACATTTCCTACGGGGTACAAGTTCTAAAAGGCCATTTCGTGGGCATGCCCACTGCTAAAGGAATTTTACGACTTCATGCATTTTTCCAACTTTGCTCCAAAAGTCCGCCGTTCTTCACCACTTGCATCCATGACCACCCTACACATAAAATAACATGAAACGAGTGAAAACGAACACAAAACAAGAAGATAACTACGAATTTAAACTTGAAATGAACATCGATTCGTGTATATTAAATCCACTTATCAAAATCCCTCAAACTTAAACAGTGCTAGTCCTCGAGCACACAACAAACTACATGCAATGCAAATGCAATGAGATGAAATAAATAAAATCTAAATGCCTTAGAATCCAACAATATCGCAGAAACTAAATTCCCATCGGCCTCAGAGAAAACACGCAACTTTACAATATGAATCACCAAACCTAATCCACAATTTCGTATTAATTCTCAAATCTTGAACAATTATCACTGGTATAGCGTGCGTGTGTGTTCAACATCTATGATAACTGATACAGACTCCAATTCAACACATAAGTAATTTCTTAGAAGGACTCATACAGTAAAAGCTTAAAAATGTCAAAAATAGGCATATTACAATTTAAACTAAAACCAGGCAATACCAAATTCAAGGGTTCATGCAAGGTACTGATACTTCTTTTATTTCTTTTTTTTTCTTCTCATGGGGGCCTTTTTCGCTCTTTTCCCATTTTATTTATTTATTTTTATTAAAATATACACAAGTGACATGTGCAATGTCTCATCCCATTAGGCTAACAGTGTTACCCCTTAGCGAGCTTTTGACCAACGACTCCCAGACCATGAAAGACCTTAGGACGCTAGGTGTAAAGACAATCCCCTCGGGCGTACTTGCTCAAGTAACAAAGGCCCCGAAACAAGACTAGTCACCATGTATACCTTTTTTTTAGATATGTACCCCACATATACTCCCCCAAACTTAAGTTCTTGCCTAATTTTAGCCTTTACTGCCTATCCTTGTCATTTTCTCATTTACCCTAGCATTATCCTTTATAACATATTTATGTATCAATTGTAACTAATAAGTCAACAAAGATGTTATTAGTGCTAACCTTTTTATAACAGTTTCAAACAAGTTCAAGAGTCGATTCATATCAGAAATTGTATCACAGTTCAAATAATCAATACTGTATTGGTTAACTTGTTCACAATCTCATCATTGGCCCATAATTAATATAAACTATAGCACTATTGGACATATGCAAACACAATATTTAACTAAATTTTTTTTTATGATAATAACAGAAATGAAAAACAGAAATGCAAACAATGCAAAATAAAAAATAAATAACCTAGACTACCATGCAAAAACCTAATCTACTATGCAAACTAGAATGTAAACAAAAATAACAAATGCATGCAAATAAGCAATTAAATCCCCCAAACTTAAGTAACACAATGCCTTCATTGGATAAAAATAAAATTATGTGCATGAGGACTTCCCTGTAATCGCCTAAATCTGGGGAGGTGGGTGGTGCTCTTCATCATCACAATCACTTGGTGGAAATCGCGGAAGTGGTTCGGGTTGTTGATATGGATAATAAGCCACCGAGTTGAAGCTTTGGAGTGTTGTGTTGAGTGAGGCGAAAGATGCGTTCATAGCATCAAACATGTGATCTTTTCGCATCGCCAATCACCGCATTTCCCGACGTGCTGCCCTATTGTGCGCATTCATTTGATTTTGGAACTCAAGGAATTGAGGACTGGATATTTCCGCTGTCTGCGGTATCTACTCGATTCCTTGCTCTCCTATACCTTCATCCTCATCCTCCGAGGTATCTTCTGCATCAACTTTGTCTTTCGACGCCGATGGAAAAATAAAGCCCAGACCTCGTGGATGTGACTCGCCTCCTACCCAAAAAGAATACCGCGCTATCATTCTAGAATCAAGCAAAGCTAGCGACATTTGAGTAGGCTCATCATCGGACCATCTCACCCCTGCATTGCGACATAACGCACATATGAGTGATGGGTGTGGCAAGCAACCCAAAAAATTTCCACGTAAACACCGGTGGATGGAGAAACTGATAATAGTCCCGACGTCAATAGTGAAATCTTGCACAATTGTGTATAACAACAACCCCTTCTCTTTGGTGATGTCCGAAGTGTGTTGGGATGGACGCAATTTAGCGCATAAGAAGGCGTACCATATTTTTCCAGCAAAGGTCCTTGCTATGGAACACTGTACCTCCCTTACGACCTTTAATCCAAGATATTTCCGGCTTTGTCATGTTCGTGATAACCTCCTCGTAGTCAAGGTCAAAATCCCTCAATTATGCATACTGACACTGTCGTGGGACCCGCAATTGATAATATGAATTAATGGCATCATCACTGAATGGGACTATACGACCCCGTACAAACGCATTGAATGGGATTTTGTCTTCGGCGTTTGCATAAAACTCCTTGACAATGTTGACAACGGTGAGTTCCGGATTTTTGGTGAGTTTGATCCACCCCTTTTGATAGATTTGAGACATCATTTCCCTCGGGGGCCAATCCCCACTCCGACGTAAGGGCTTTGGTTATCATGTAGTCATACCGGTCGGCGACGGCGGCACTCACAAATTTTCGTCGATCATATGTTCGTGTCGGTTGAGCGGATCTTGAAGTCTCTCCCCTTTGTGCGCTTGGATGTCGGTTGAGAAGCTATTGAATTCCGAATGTTAGAACTTGCTATCACACACTACCTTCCCCTTACACTTGGTTCACTCAATTTCTCAAACACTTGGTGCGCACAGTCTGGTCTTCCCCCAAAACTCGATTGTTTCTATGTTACTTCAGTTGAGAGAAGATGAAAACCCAATAGATAGGTAACTTACACTCAATTGCTCTATGTGTAGCCCAATTTCTTGATGAATTCATATTTTTGGAGATGAGTATGGGAGGTATGTGGTACGGTTTATATAGAGGTGATGTACGGGGGAGGAATTCGTGTACTTGATGGTGTGGGGTAGTGGAATTCGTGGGGTGAAGTGGGTGCAATGGATTTAGGTAATGGGTAGGAGTAAGTTGTTATCGTGGGTAGAAGGAGTGGGTTGAGTGTTCTTGTAATGGAGGCTGGGTAGTTTGGGTGTGAAGAATGAGATAGAGAGAGGCGCGTATGGAGGAAATAAGAAGGCAACGTGTGTAACGACTAACTTGTCTGCCCAGAATTTGGGACCCCCGTACCGGCGGGGGATGCAAAGCCATTTGAGCCCGCTCCGGTAGGCATGCCCACTAACTTCAACTTTTTAGCTTCATATGGTGTAGATCAAAAGTAGCCTATTTTCCTTCTCTTCTTGCCCAATGTTGCTCTTACTCACTTTTGACGCTTCCTGCAACCATAAACTTGCTAGATGTAAGATTATTGATGTTTTGGAATATGATTGAGAGATTCAACAAAACGTTTATGCTATAATACCTACCTAATACTTAATAGAATCTATATTCTAACAATTATAAATAAAACTATGAAAAATAACGAAATATTAGGTTGCCTCCCAATTAGCGCTTGATTTTAAGTCGTTCAGCCTGACTACTCCCTATTTTACTGTGTATTGGCGAGGGTGATGTTGACGACATCCCAGTTTGATTCGCCACCCCAATAATGCTTTATTCGTTGACCATTGACCTTGAACATCTCTAATGGATTACGACTGTAAAGTTCAACGGCGGCATGAGGGAATACTCGCTTTATAGTGAATGGGACTGACCATCTCGACTTAAGCTTTCCTGGGAACAATCGCAGCCGTGAGTTGAACAAGAAGACTGATTGACCCGGCTCGAATGTTCGATGCATAATTTTTTGATCGTGCCATCTTTTAACCTTTTCAGTATAGTCATGCTCAGATGCATGAAGTCGAAATTCGTCGAGCTTATTTAGTTGGAGTAGCCTCTTTTCTCCTATAGCTGATTGATCAAAGTTCAATTTCTGAATTTCCCAGTAGGCCTTATGTTGTAGCTCCACCGGTAGGTGACATGCTTTTCCGTACAGGAGTTGATATGGTGACATTTCGATTGGTATTTTGTATGCAGTTCGGTAAGCCCATAATGTGTCATCCAACCGAAGTGACCAATCTTTCCGACTCGGATTTACGACATTTTCCAATATCTTCTTAACTTCTCTGTTTGATACCTCAACCTGTCCATTTTTTTGAGGGTGATACGCCGTAGCCACCTTGTGGTTAACCCCGTACTTAGCCAATAAAGCTGTAAAAGACTTATTGCAGAAGTGACTACCTTCGTCACTGATTATTGCTCTTGGCGTGCCAAACCTCGTGAAAATATTTTTCTATAAGAATTTGAGGACCACCTTGGCATCGTTGGACGGTAGTGTTGCAGCTTCAACCAACTTCGAGACGTAATCCACCGCGAGTAGAATATACTGATTGCTCAAAGACGAAGGGAATGACCCCATGAAATCGATGCCCCATACACCAAAGATTTCCACTTCAAGAATTATTTATAAGGGCATCTCATTCCGTTTAGAGATGTTGCCCACCCTTTAGCATATATCACATATTTTCACAAATTAGTGGGCGTCTTTGAACAATGGCGGCCAATAAAACCTAGCTTGAAGCACTTTTGCCGCGGTGCGGTCACTCCCATAATGTCCCTCATATGCCGATGAGTGGCATTCCTGCAGTATGTTGTGCACTTCACTGTAGGGGATACACCTTCTAATCATCTTGTTGGCGCACTGTTTGAATAAATAAGGCTCATCCCACATGTACCACTTGACGTCATGAAGAAACTTCTTTTTCTGTTGTCGTGTAAGATCAGGGGGAAGCATGTTGCTCACCAGATAATTCGCAAAGTCTGCATACCAAGGAAATTCTGCATTTAACCCAAATAGTTGCTCATCCGAGAATGACTCGTTGATTGCGCATCTATCTTCATCCTTTTTCTCTGGATTTTCCAGCTTTGATAAATGGTTGGCAACTTGATTCTCCGTCCCCTTTCTATCTTTAATTTCTAAGTCAAACTCTTGAAGTAGGAGAATCCATCGGATAAGGAGTGGCTTAGCATCTTTTTTCGCTATTAGGTACCGAATCACCGAATGGTCCGTGTAGACTATCACCTTAGTCCCGATCAAGTATGCCCGGAATTTGTCAAACGCATACACTACTGCAAGCAATTCCTTTTTCGTGTTAATGTAATTCATTTGAGTCTCTGTGAGTGTTTTACTTGCATAGTATATGGCGTGAAACACCTTGTCTTGTCTTTGGCCCAAAATAGCCCCAACCGCATAGTCGCTCGCATCACACATAAGCTCGAATGGCATATTCCAGTCTGGTGCGACTATCACGGGGGCTGTAGTTAATTTTTTCTTCAATAATTCAAACGCTGACTTGCATTCCGCAGTAAAACTGAAAGTGGCATCCTTCTCTAAAAGACTGCATAGAGGTTTTGCAATCTTGGAGAAGTCTTTTGTGAACCTCCTGTAGAACCCAGCAAGCCCCAGAAAACTTCTAATACCCTTAACTGAGCTCGGTGGTGGCATTTTCTCGATCGTATCCAGCTTTGCTTTGTCCACCTCCAATCCCTGAGCCGACACCTTATGGCCCAAAATTATGCCTTCTTTAACCATGAAGTGGCATTTTTCCCAATTGAGTATGAGGTTTGTATCCTTACATCGCTGCAATAGCATGACCAAATTTCCTAGGCAAGTATCAAAGTTGTCTCCATAGACCGAAAAATCGTCCATGAAGACTTCAACATTTTTCTCCACCATATCTGAAAAAGTGGCCATCATACACCGTTGGAAAGTTGCAGGTACTCATGTCCCGCTAATCTGTCTAACATTTGATTAATAAAGGGCAGCGGGAAATGATCATTTCGGGTTGCCTTATTCAACCTCCTTTAATCGATGCACACCCTCCATCCTGAAATGATTGTTCTTGCCTTATGGAATTAATCGTTGTCCTCATCCTCGCCATCGTTTTGTTGAATTAACGTCCTCATTCGCATTACGCCATTCCCCTTTTTCTACAGACACAATGAACCAGACTAACCCATTTACTGTTGGAAATTGGATATATGATACCGGTATCTAATAATTTTAGAATTTCCTTCTTTACAACTTCCTTCTTAATTGGGTTAAGTCGATGTTGTTGCTCCACTGATGGTCTTGCATCATCCTCCATCAGAATCTTGTGCATGCAAAATGACGGGCTAATTCCCTTTATATCTGCAATCGTCCAACCAATCGCTGATTTGTGATCCCTAAGCACCCTCAACAACTTTTCTTCCTGTAATTCGTTAAGTGCAGCAGAAATAATTACAGGTAAAGAATTTGAATTGCCTAAGTATCCATACCTGAGATGTTTAGGGAGTGGCTTAAGTTCCAATGTTGGTGGCTCCTCCAAAGACAGTTTCAGTTTTTCTGCAGCTATTTCCTCAGTGTGCAAAGGTTCAAACGGTGCTCTGAATCAGCTAACTCGTGGCAATGAGTCTAGCATATGTAAGAAGTCCACAAATTCTGGGTCGTCCTTTTCTTCATCCCCCAATAAGGTTGTTTTTAACGGATCATTGACCAAACTCTTGCTCATATCCTCACTGATGATTTGCTCAATTAAATCCATCCAAAAACATTCTTCCTCATCCGAAGGGAATTTCATGGCCTTGAACACATTAAATTTGATTTCTTGATCTTGGACTCTCATAGTAAGTTCTCCTTTTTGCACGTCTATGAGTGTCCTTCTCGTAGCCAAGAAGGGTCTCCCTAGGATAATCGGTATGTTTTTATCCTTCTCGAAATCTAGAATGATAAAGTCCGTAGGGAATATAAACTTATCCACTTTAACTAGAATGTCCTCTACTATGCCTCTCGGATATGTGACTGACCTATCCGCCAACTGCAATGAAATATTTGTAGGCTTTGGCGCGGGAAAACCAAATTTTGTGTATACTGACAATGGCATGAGGTTCACACTCGCCCCCAAATCACATAAACATTTGTTAAACGACATTTTCCCGATCATGCATGGGATAGTAAAGCTCCTCGGGTCTTTAAGTTTTGGTGGTAGCTTCTGCTGTAACACCACACTACACTCCTCTGTTAGTGCCACTGTTTCAAATTCTTCCCATTTCTTTTTCCTCGACAGAATTCCTTTCATAAACTTCACATAACTCGACATTTGCTCTAGGGCCTCTGCAAATGGGACGTTAATCTGGAGTTTCTTGAACACGTCTAAAAACCATGCAAACTGCTTATCTAATTTCTGTTTTTGAACCCTCTGCTGAAACGGTGGTGGAGGATAAACAATTGGCTTATTGTTTAACTTTATTTCCTCGCCCTTGTTACCTTCCACCACGTTACTATCAATAACTTTTTCCTCCGGTGTCGCTGAATTTTCTGCATTATTACCCCCCGAGATGTTTTCAACTTCTCAACATAACTGATTGACATTGCTCATGACTACCCTTCGGATTTCTCTTAGTGTCGCCAGGTAATGTTGCTTATGGTCTATTATTCAATGCTAACGCCAGCTGTCCAATCTGATTTTCCAAATTCTTGATAGCCAAATCTTGTCATTTCATTGCCATCTCTTGATTCTTCATTATCATTGCTTGATTTTTAATTGTTGCCTCATTGCTAGTTATGTACTTCGACACCATTTCCTTGAAATCTGATTTCCTTTCTTGATGTTGAATCGGTTGTTGGTGACTCTGAAAACCAGGGGGATATGATATCGTGGAGCTTGAATTTGCTGGTTATTGGTCCATGAGAAGTTTGGGTGGTTCCTATTCCCCTGGTTGTAGGTGTTTTGGTATGTATTTTGCAGAATTCTGTTATAGTTACCTATGAACTGGACGGATGCTGGATTAATTGCGCACTGATCTGTAAGATGATCACCCGCGCACAATTCATATACGACCGCAACCTGCTGAACTTGAGCCCCGGTCATAGTATCAAACTTCTTGGACAGTGCATAAATCTGTGCTTGTATAGCTGTCACCCCATCGACTTCCAAAATCCCAGCCGCCTTTGCCTGTGTCATTCTTGCTGTGGGCCTTTGGTAGTTATTTGCCGCCATGGTTTTGATCAAATTGTAGGCTTCCTCGTAACTCTTAGCCATGAATGCACCGCCCGACGCTGCATCAATACTGGTTCTGACATTCCCATTTAGTCCGTTATAATAAGTGTTCATTTGCAGCCACTTGGGCAATCCATGATGCGGGCACTTTCTAAGTAATTCCTTTTAAGGCTCCCATGCCTCATATAGCGACTCCCTATTCTACTGCTCAAACATCGTTATGTCATTCCTCATTTTAGTAGTTTTTGCCGGTAGGAAAAATTTGGCAAGAAATTTCTGCGCCAAGTCTTCCCACGTAGTAATCGACCCCGGCGGCAGAGAATGTAACCAACTCTTTGCCTTGTCCCGTAAAGTGAACGGGAAGAAGCGTAGTCTCACTGCCTCATCCGACACCCCATTGTACTTGAACGTGTCGTACATTTCTAGAAAACTGATTAAATGCTCATTCGGATTGTCATTTGCCATTCCCCCAAACTGAACTGAATTCTGCATCATCTGAATGGTCCCAGGCTTGATTTCAAAAGTATTCACAGCTATTGCAGGCCTAGTGATGCTCGACTGCAGATCAGTCACCTTAGGTGTTGCAAAATCCCTCAACGCTTTCTAGTCTTCGGCAGCCATTGTTTCTTCCTTATCAGAATTTTTGAATTCGTTCCTCGTTTTTTCAATCCACTTACTTAACCTCTGAAATTTCCTTTCAATGTCGCCCTCAAAAGGAAGCAAGTCTAGATGTCTGGATCGTGTTTGCATAAACCAATGTCAAAAACCTAAAATAGGGAAAAACAAAAACACAAACTGTTTAAGTAAAACTGGACTAATTAAACTAATATCGTAAGAATATTAAAATCTAGGCTAAATTGTCCCCGGCAACGGCGCCAAAAACTTGTTGGGTAAAATCAATACGCGCAAAATACGCAAGTGTACGTGGTCAACAAGTAATATAATAGTGAATAAAGTATCGATCCCACGATGACGAATTAGCAAGAATTTTAACTTCACAATTATCAATTTCCTATTAATCCTAATTCTATTAAACTATTCAATTCAATGGTTTAAAATTATAGAAACTAAATTAATAAATAAATAAACTATCACAAAACAATCACTAATATCAAAATCCGGAATTTCAAACAATTAATGGAGAATTAGACTTATGATTTCACCCTAAGCTTCGCTCTGATTTTCAAACCTTTATTCCAACTCAATTTAATATCCAAGTTTATTAATCAAGAACACAAATGTAATACTAGCCACCTCTCGATGCACTAATACCATATTAACTTAAATCCACAATTAAGATAGAAACAGGTTAAACACCTAAATCAACCAACTCACTATATCTCTATGTGAACTGAAATTAAAGAAGGTTTAAGCTTAAGTTCTCTATCCGATTACATGTGATGTCAAGCATATCTCTACCTTAACAATAATCAAAAATCTGCTATTCACAAAATTCATGACATATGCTATATTAACTAGGTCTAGATATGAATATCCTCTCTCGATTCCATTCAAATCCACAAGGAATTGTTGATCAATCAATTTATAAATTAATACTCGAATTAACATAGATAAACAAAAAATATTTTATTGAATTGGAAATCAAAGTTATAGAATCATCGTTTCACCCAAGGATCCATCACAAGTCTAATAAGCGAATTAGTTTATAACGAATGAATTAAAAACTGAATAATCTAATGGAAACATCCTTTCAATTACAAATAAAAGACTAAAGAGAAGAAGAATAATGAAAACCCCTTCACGTAGCCTAGAACTGCAACCGTTACGAAAATCTCTTCAAATTACTCCTCCAAAGCTCGCAATTGAATCCTGGAATTTTTCCCTGAATTATGCTTCTTGTGTGTGTGATTTTATTGTTCGCAACGTAATAATAATAATCTCCTATGTTCTGGACAAAAATCTGCCTTTGTAGAGTCCAGGCGCCTCATCAAAGTACCACAAACCAAGTCCCATCATAGTTCAAGGCTAACCAGAGACTCAGAATCGACACTTCGCCTTACGGGAAGAAAGTACAAACCTAAAGGTCGGCCCGCGGCATGCCCACTACTAAAGGAATTTTACGACTTCATGCGTTTTTCTAACTTTGCTCCAAAAGTCTGCCGTTCTTCACCACTTGTATCCATGACCACGAAAACAACATGAAACGAGTGAAAACGAACACAAAACAAGAAGATAACTACGAATTTAAACTTGAAATGAACAACGATTCATGTATATTAAATCCACTTATCAATCATGCAGGTGTTTGTCTGAAGAAGAAAGGAGTCTGCTATAACTGCGGGCAAGAGGGGCACATGTCACCCAATTGTCCCAATCCGAAGAAGATACAAGGTTGCTTTGCATGTGAATCAACTGATCATATGGTTCAGAATTGTCCGAGGAGGAATGCTGAGAAGGAAAGTGTCAACAAGGGACCCGGTGGCGGAACCTTGGAAATTCGAGGACCTACACAGCCAGGAAGACCAACGGCCCGTACATTCAACATGACGGCGCAGGATGCAGTGGCTGCCCAGGAGGTGGTAGCAGGTAACAATTTCATTTAGAACTTAAATTACGCGAGAATTATGAATCAAATATTTATGTGAACTGTTTTCTTTTATAGATTCAAGTCACGGGTTAGAATTTGAAACACAAATTAATATTGTGTTGATAAAAATGAATTGATGATACAACTTTAAAAGATTGTAGAAAATAAGAAAGCGGTGATTCCGAGGACGGAAAACTTTTAAGGAGGGGTGAATGTGACAACCCAGGATTTCAAATAATCCAAATTTCATGAATAATTTATTATTATTATTAAATATTGACTGTTAATATTGTACTGTGTATCTATGATACACGTCTGGAGAATTAATCAATTTGTGTATTGTATTGACTAGGAAATGAGAGTAGAGTTGTGCTTAACAGCTTTAGAAACCCTAACCCTAATTCCTGGATAGGGATTTGATAGAAAATAACATTAAAATAATTATTTTGATAAGTACGTGTTGGTACTGTATAGGAATGTTGATCAATAATGGATCGGATAAGGTTTGTAATTAATAAACTCTAATAAGGGATTAGAAACCCTAATCTCAGATTTAGAAAACCAATTGTACAGTTAAAAACCCTAACTGTATGTCGGGAAACCTTAATTTCATATTCGGGAATCCTAAACCCTAAATTAGGAAACCCTAATCCTAATTGGCAAGCCTAAGGTGTTTATTAAACCTAAATATGATTAGAAAACCCTAATTATATTTTAGTTATTTTAATTTCTATTTTATAAACCCTAATTGTAATTTAGAAATTTTGGAAACTAAATATTTAAAACCTTAGGTTTAAACCCTAAGGGTTTGTGCAAATGTCTAGTATGCCATTAAATTTATTTTACAAAAGACCAAAATGCCCTTTTTGTGTATTTTGTTATGTAACTTGTAATTTTTCTAGCAACTTTAGTTGGTAAGCAACCACATTGACTTTGTGACATAGAAATCCAACAAAAATCAGCCAACACATCAGATCTAGCAACATGTCAAGCGATATATAAGAGAATTAGAGAGAGAAAGTCATTAAAAGTTGAGCATTTGTATTCAAACACTCAACATACTTTTTGCTCTCCCAAACCTCCGAAATTCTGAAGTCTTTCAGTCACTTATTAACCTTTTAGATCACCTAGATCAGATTTGAAAAGCAAGGATCAAAGATTTAGCAAAAGAGGTATAAACCCTAGTTCACTTTTGATCTTGTATGCTTGGGCAAAATTTTTGTTTTTGTGTTTTTATCAGTGTTATATAATGTTTTTAGTTGATCTTTGTTGATCCATGATGGATCCAAAGCATCAAATGGCTTTAAAATGATGTTTTTCAAAATATTTCCAAGAACAAAATTTGTGGTCTGACAAGCTAATGTCAGGAGCCACAAATTCTTGTTCGTTTTCGTTTTTTGACGTTTTAAAGTTGTTATGTATAACTTGTAATGTTTTCTGTAAGCTGCAAGTGGAATAAGTACCATTTAATAACTGGATTTGAAGTTATTAACGGTCAAAATCCGTTGACCGGGCATGACCGGGCCTATTCTTGGTAACCCAGAAAGCCATAATCAACGTCTGACAACCTTTTGTGGGCTTAAGATCTGTTAGGTTTTATACGTTTTGGTGTTGTTGTTGTATTAAACTTGTAGCCTGTTATATGAACGTTAGAATCATGTTTTTAGATCCTTTAAAAAAGCAATAGATCGAATGGAGTGAACGGTCAAAGTAGCTATCCGAGCCTGATTTGGCATTTTTGGGAATTTCCAGAAACTCTATGAACACCCGTTCTGACAGAGTTTGACTGAGCCGTAACTTGTTATTTGGTTGTTATTTAATTGATCTATTGTTGTAGTATTGTTCCTTGTCATGTCGACTATATGTTTGAACCAAGAAATCAACAAACCAAGAAAGAGAACACCAAATTAATTGATCTGGAAAGTGACTACTTGAACAGCCTGGGTTTTGGGAAACCCAGAAACGTTCTGACATGAACTTTGAAGACTCAGATCTTCCTAGTGTGATGTTGTATGAACTACCTACTTTTGGGAAAATGTAATGTTACAATAGTACTACGATCTATAAGCATTAGTTGGTCCATAACATGCCTGGACTGAAAATTAAATCTGGTCAAAGTAAGGACCTTGAACACTGACTTTGTCAGTGTTCTTGAGCCAAGAACACCTAAGACTACAGAATGTCTCGCTAAAGGCCTATACCGATGGTTTATTTAATTTTATTTTCCTAATTTCTGGAAAATGATTAAAAATAGAAAATAAATTATAAAAATTATTAAAAATGGTTTTAAAAATTATTTTAAATTATGAAAAATACTTTTTGACCAATTCGAATATTTTTCTTTAATATTTATAATTATTTAAATATTAATGGTATTTAATTTATTTAATTAGTGTATTAAATAAATTAGAGAAAAATGATTTAATATTATGAAAAATCATTTTAAATAAGAATAATGTATTTAAATTTATTTTGAGTTATAAAATATAACTTTTAATATTTTTAAAGAATTTTCATTAATAATTTTATATTAATGATATTAGATTTATTTAATTGTTAAATTAAATAAATAAGATAAAAATGATTTTCTGGATTTAAAATCATTTTAAATAAGAATAAAGTGTTAGAAAATATTTTGAATTATAAAATATAATTTTAATATTTTTGGAGAATTCTCATTAATAAACTAATATTAATGATATTAGATTTATTTAATTATTATATTAAATAAATAAATTAAAAATGGTTTTATTGATTTAAAATTATTTAATAATGAGAAAATGATTTAAAAATATTTGAAGTTATAATTAAAAACTTTTAATATTTGGATGATAATTTCATTAATATTTAAATATTAATGATGATGATTTAAAAATAACTTTGATTACTTTAAAAATCATTTAAGTATAATATTGATGATTTAAAATATTTTAAGTTATTAAAAATAACTTTAATATTTTGACAAGTATGTTATTAATATTTTATATTATTAAATATTAATAATGATAAGATTATTTGATAATTAAATCATTTAAAAATGGTTTCGATGTTTGAAAAATTATTATAAATTATAATAATTGTTTAAATATTATTAAAAGCTTCCAAAAAATATTATTAAAGATAATTGACTTATCTTAATTAATATTGAAGCTTAGAAACCGAACTTAATTAACAATAATTATGTTAATTGTCGGATAAGGTGACCAGAATAACGAGGATGGACCGAAGTCCAACCAGACTGAACTAGTTAGACTTGTTAAGTGTTTATATAAGTTATTAACACTGATGTGGCTATGTGGTAATGTGTCTAGGAGAAGATTGACTGTGAATTATAGTATTATATGTTATAAATTATTGTGCTAATTATGAGACCGATATTATCGGTAATAGGTCTTACGAACGCAGATAAGTATTTTCTATAGCTGTAATCAGCGGAAGAGGCAAGTTCTCTAACTCAACCTTGAGTTATATTTATTCAATTATTATAGTGGTTAATTATTACTAATTATACCATATCCAGGGATTTATTGTTGATTATTCACAGTTAGTGCATGTTTAATAATTCAAATTGAATTACTGATTCAGAAAATATATATTTGTAGAATAACTGTTGTTGGATATTCACATCCGTAGAAGATAGAATTGACAGTACAGATAATTCATGTTTATTATCGAATTATGTTGAGAAATGTCTTAGCTAATCATTCTGGCTAGACGAACATTTGTTAGAACTTGATAGGTTCGAGAAGAGAATTCAATTATTATTGACAAATCGATACCAATTATTTTGGCTAGATCGAGAAGTAATTAGAAATTAAAATCACAGTATTTCGTTGTTAAATCAAAATCCTGACTCTGAACTGAGAAGAACAACCTTTTATATAAAGGGAAATATTTTATTGGTCGTATATTCGACTTTTGCGCGCGATTAAGTATCATGCATAATATAGGGTATAATAAAGCTGATCACTTTATATACTTGCAGAGGAGTATGCTTTAATCTTTATGGTTATCTGATACACCTGGGTATATCAAAGTATAACTTTGATAGTTACTCGAGAAGAGAAGTTAAAGATCCAATGGATCGCTCAGCATAAATCTAGAAAACATTCCACTTTGCTATTTCGTAGAATTAATTCTTGATTATTCATTTGAATATCGTAGAAAACCTTGAATGTGAGAAGAAGTGATATTGTTGAAATTGAAATTCATTCGTTTAAATAAGATTGAGTTGATTACGAGTTAGTACTTGGTGATTTTTATTAAATAATTCTCTGTGGGAACGATACTCAACTTATCACTTTATTTCTTCTTAACCACGTATACTTGCGTGTTGTGCGTAATTAGATTTTAACCTGGGAAGGATTATACTTTGATTGTAACAAGAAGATAGTAATTACCTTCATTTTATTGTATTTCAATGGAATGATTGTATGGATATTATTGTAGTGGAGCACCATATGTCGGGTTGGAAGATACCCGAATTTGGGGGCGTCATAGGATGGTATCAAAGCCTTAGGTTATAAAACTTAAATGGGGAAGAACCTTAGGCTAATAACCTCGTAAGGAAGGTAAAGTTCGAAGAAAGGAATTCGCGTTGAAGAAGTGATATTGATTTCAATTTCAATTCTTTGATAGTGTTGTACTATTTTATTATCAGATTATTGTTGCATAGAATGTGAGAAGAAGTGATATTGATTTCTATACCTTTATTATATGACTTAACTTGCGGGGAAAACTTGTTGCTCACCCTTGCTAAATAAAACTTTTCAGCTAGGGACGAAGTTGCACAAGGTGTTGCGAAGAAGAACAAAGGAAAATGCATAGTTATAAATCAGTTATGATGAAAAATATTATTATTATGATGTATTGTATTGTAAACCCTTTTTGTATATCTAAAGGGTATGTCTGTAATGTTAAGGTTAGAGAACTTGGGACTTATGTATTAACAACATATATTAATGAGTTATGTATTCCTATTTATAATTTGAATGGGTAGTTAGATGGTATTATATTGTGGATTGTGGGCACTGTGACACCCCCAAATCCAAGTACTTTATTCCCACAGGATTTGGTGTTCACTTAATAAAAACATTCATTTCTAACTGCCCAATTATAATAAAATTGAATAATAAAAACCTGCCCATACAGGATTAAACTTAAATAAAAATCTCCTAAGTTATCTAACCTTTAATTACAAACATTCAAATGCGGAAAATTAAATAAACTTCATTACAATCTTTAAACCAAAGTCTGAAAATAAACTATCAAAACTATTAAAAGTCTTCAGTATTTATTCATCTTTCCTTTTCCCTTACAGGTGCTAGGTACGTCACCCGTTTCAACTTTAGCTGTAAGAAATTTTAAAGGCAAGAGTGAGCAAACAAGGCCCACTTGAAATAACAATAAGTAAATCTTTAAACTTTAACTTTAACAGTCATAAGACTATAACATCAATTGCCAATATTAGGCTCAATAGAACTGAACAATATATTCTATTAACTTTCTGAAAATTATAACGTTCACTGAGGGTCTAATGACCATGAATCATGTCTACAGTTATAAGTAATCTTTCAACTTTAACTTTAACAGTCATAAGACTATAAGGACTCCACGTACTTAGGGGGATCAACCCTTCGTACAATGTATTGTGCACAACCATTTTAACGCTAAGCGTAAATCTCTAATAAAAGAGTTGTTCATCTCAGTATTTAGAATACAAGTCCGCACCAAAGTAAGTTTGGTTTGGATACTTTACAGGGTAATTTAGATTTCAACGATAATGAACTAAGGATTTGTTGATTACAAAACACACAACTGTATGCTATGGAATAATCATAACTAAATTGATATTTATAAATTAGTACCATGCTTTAGGAATAATCTAATAGCATACACTTTGAATAATCATAACTAAATTGATATTTATAAATTAGTACCATGCTTTAGGAATAATCTAATAGCATACACTTTGAATAATCATAACATAAATTGGCTTGAACAATATTAAATCAAGGTTATTGAAAATTGAATACTAAGCATGCATAGTGAATAGTAATTTGAACTATAAGTTGTTCAATACTAGAATATTGAAATAAGCGACTCGCATGCTAAATAATAAGTTGTATATTAGCGAAACTTGCTCACTATTAAACTATAAGATTTGGGATATTTGTATCGTTATGAGAAACTAGATACAATAACTTATTCAATAATAGGCAATCTAGCTCAACGAAAGTGTAGAGGTAGCAACTTACAACAATTGTAATTAAATTTAAAAACAATAACGTACTAATGAAATTAAACTCACACAATGAAGTTTTGAGTTAGCGAACTTGCCTTTAGCACAAGCTAAACCTTACAACTTGAATCAGTACCCTATACATATGTCATCATGACATAATTAGTCATTACCAACATTTTATATCTATATAAACAAATATATACATCATGTAGGTTAAATTACCAATTCACATAATCAAACTACGTTAATACTAATTAACTCTTGATAACATGCTCATTCATAGTTTAATACTACTGAAATCATTATTTAACATTCATATTATTAACACATAACATTTATTTTCAAAATTTGTATACTTAAACAAAATTGTCAGAACATTCTGCTAACTCGCGCTGCGGTGCCACAGTTTACACTGTGGTTGGCACTCTGTTATTTGAGTTAGCATCATGCATATGAGTAATAGGCCAAAGATTGGCGTCATGGCGAAACTTCTCTTCTTTGAGCGTACTACACCGCTGCTAAAGTCCAGACCTCGGCGACCAAGCTCGGCAACAGCATGAACAAAAGCCAAATTGGCCTACAAGCTCCAATCTAATAGACTAATTAACATGTAATTTACACATAGACTTCATGTAAACATATTGTGCAGACTTCTAACATGTTCCTACCCATAAAATAGCATAAACATCAAATTTACAACACTCAATTTCAATGTTTTTGGTAAAAACTCCATTTTTGATGTTTTCAATGAAAATTAAAACTGTGATTTTGTTTTTCAATCAAAACAGAAATTTCAAAACACCATAGTTAAGATTATACATACTTTATCAAATTCAATAATCAATTTATCAATTTAACAACTAATCAAACCTTAATTTCTATTTTAAATTGAGCCATATTCATACATATATTCATGTAAACACTGTAATGTGGTCTCCTTCACAAAACACATGCATACATGAACTAGTTTCTCTATAATCATATATAAACTCATGAAATCATCTTATAATCAATAATTTATCATATAACTGTAAACACCATCAATTTATCTTTTTATAAAATTTCACAGAGAACTTTTTGGAAGAAGAAGAAGATAACAAAATTTTAAGGAAAAAGGTTTGGATGATACCTTGTATGCTAGATGATGAAGGTTTTCCTTTCTATGATTCTTTCTTCCAATTCCTTTTATCAAAACCTGTTAGGATTTCTCTGAATTTCTCTATAGTTTTCTTCTTCTGAGTTTTCTTTCTTCCTAACTCTAACATACGTAGAACAATATAACGTATATAGTAATAATAGATATATTAAGTATTGGATTTAACTGACATCAGTTATAGTATTTTAAAAATCAAAAGCCATAAGGCTTGTTTGGCTAGGCTTAATAAAATAACTCTTTAATCCATACACCTTGTTTGGTAAAATTAATTAAAACAAATGGATTAATCATTATACTTTGTTTGATAAAACATCATTAGATTAAAGACTTAATATGCAATAAGACATGTTTGGCAAAACTAAATTAAACTCTTTTAATTTATTTTATTAACTCCTTTATAGCAAGGTTATTTGTCACACTTCTATTTAAATTAAATAATCAATTAAATGTTAATCTATTAAATTACTTTAACACATAAATCATTATCTCATAATTATAATTTCCTTTATAATTATAATTTTATTCAACCAATTAATGGTTTATTTTAATCATAAATTCCAATTAAAATATTATAATTCATTTAATCATTATTAGCTCTCTAACTTAATTATTAAATTAAATTAGTTTATAACCTTATAACAATTAATTTTCTTAGCTCATTAATTATTTATTCAACAAATAAATAACTAACCCACATAAACTCAAATTGAACAATTATTTATTCAACAATAAACATATCTACTAAATATTTATATAAATCAATAAATATTTAATATTTAATTATTTAATCAACAAATAATTAACTATACCACATCAACCCAAATTGAACAATTATTTATTCAACAATAAATGTGACGCCCCCAAAATAGGTATACATCACCTATTCTGAGTCGTCAAATACATGGTACAAAATACAAATACAACTTAATTATACAACTATCGCGTAAAGTACGACAAAACATAAGCTGTGAGTTTTAATACAAATATTGTCGTCTAGACAATATACAAACTCAAATTCAATATTATTACATTTATTTTCCACTATTTCATTGAATAGTGAGGACTACTAATGCTATCATCTGGTCCATCACTCCGCTCCCCGACTAGTCCTCGCCACGCTCTTATTTCTCAAGAGAACAATAAAAGTAAAAGGGTGAGCTCAACTAGCCCAAGAGGAAATATTATGACTAAGATAATGCGTAATATATTATCGTTAGCCTTCAACAAAGTGTTAAACCGATACAATATAACAACCATCAAGTTTAATTGTAAATGAACAAGCAATCCATTAAAAGAGTCAAGTAGAGAATAAAATCTACTATCTTTTATGATTTAGAAGGTTTTTCATCACTTTTATCACCGGGACTCAAATTTTAATAAATAATCCACATCATCGAATCACCCCTGCACTACGGCCAAGGATATTCTTTAGTATCACGACCACAATTATCCATGCATTACGGGCCAAGAATATTTGCGTATTCAATAATGGTCATGATCATGCCAACAACTGTCCATCAATGCACTACGGGCCAATGAGGACTTTTACCACATCATTTGTAACATTACGGTCATGATTACACCGAATAATCCCTTGTAATAATCATACCAAGTCCATCTATGCACTATAGGCCACATATGACTTTCAACAAAATATAAACATGAGGATGATGACAATGATATAAGAATTCAATAAAACAATTTCAAGAATTAATTTATCCAGGAACTAATAACGTTCAAATTATCAACATGATACTGCTTTGTAGAGTAAAATTCAAGAATGCTCAGAAGAATATTTCCATGAAAAGATACTGGATGAAGCGCAAATATCAAGGATATTCCACTAGTTTCGTGGAGTATAGAAGTCAAAACTTTAACCAACTGAGTATTATAAGGAATGGAATAACAAAAGAAATCACTAGGCATGCGATAGACCGCACAGGCAGGTTATTCCAACAGAATAATAACTAACGAATTCGTGTCCCGCAGAAATGCATGCATGTGATATTCCAACAAAATAATAAAGAGGCGGAATCAGTCCACAGAAACGCATGCATGAACAAGATATTCCAATAGAATAATAAAGACGGAATCGGTCCCACAGAAAATGCATGCAGACAGGATATTCCAAATGTAATAATAAAGATGTAATCAGTCAGGCGTGAAAACGCATGTGCATGTGATATTCTTGTAAGAATAATAAAGCGGAACTGTGTCCCACAGAGAACGCATGCACATGTGATGTTCCAACGAGAATGCTAAAGAATGGAACAATGTAAGAATTTCACCAAGTATAGGGTAGCCCACATATATAGGTTATTCCAACAGAATAATAAAGAATGGTATAACAGAAGTTCTCTTAATGGATAAGAAAGAAATAATACTCCCTACCTTAGAAAAACTGGATACTGGAATAGTGAGGTAGCAGACTTCTCTTCTTCTTTCTATAATTTCTCTCTATAATAATCGCTCTAATGTTTTTGTTAATTGGTGAGAAATGAAGGAAGAATGAGCTTCTATTTATAGAAAAATATAGTTTTGATAATCGCACGTTTTGGCTCGAAAAAAATTACAAAGACAATACCTCCAACTTTTCCTTTATTTTTAATTTAGTCATGGAAGTATTATCAAACTTGCACCACCTCCCCTAATAGTAAATAATGTTATTCAATAGTAAATTATGTGAATCAATAGTTCTAGACATGTGAAAATACGAATTACAGTATAGTACCTCCATCTATACCTCTATTTTTAACTTAGTCATGCAAGTATTATCAATCTTGCACCAACTCCCCTAATAGTAACAAGAATGTGAAACAATATTATACACATGTGCACAAATAGTTATAATCATGTGAAATAATAGCAATCAATTGCTCATTTATCCGGTTAAATACCCGATTGGTCAATATAACCTCCAGACATCAATTATTATCAAAATAATTGTAGATTTTCACTAACACAAATAATTCCAACACAATGAAACTATTTTTATCAAAAATATAAATTTGAAATTTCAAAGTTTGACTTTTCCCGAAAAAGTCAATTGTTGACTTTTTGACCAAATAGTGAATTTCGGAAAATTTTGTGTTTATAGACTATTTGTACTAAATTCATCGTTCCGGACTCAAATATCACGTCCGCGTCTCCAAATCAACTCCTAACACAACTTCAATTTTAATAACATTCATCATTAATATTATAACTCACAATATTTATCAACCAGGTCGTTCCCAGGAAAGTGGGGGTTTTCCAATAAGGATTTCTCCCTATTGGCGCGCAATTAGGTGACCAAACCTCTCATTGACAGAACTTCTAGACATTGTAAATATTGTAATTTAATAATATGAATAACTTTGTCGTCTCAATTATTGATATAATAAAATAACATATTATGCAGATGATACTATGACAATAATCGAATCAATAATATGAGAGATATGATGCAGCAATTACTATAGCAATAATTGAGTATAACTGAGTGACTTCTCACGTAAGCATCAATAATCAATACAGGTGTGTGCTACTATGCAACCACGCCAGACATCGTATTTTTTTACTAATGGGTAGTTCAACAGTTAACGGTAAAACTTCCGCCGTTATTTTCATAAAGTATTTTTGTCGTTTTTTCAATCCGACAATAATTCCGTTGTGGGGGTCCACCAATGATTGTGCCGTTGTACGAATATTCCCTGTTAAAATGAATATTCCCCGACCAATCGAATATTATATAACAACTTGCGTACTTTGCTAAATTTGTAAATATTACCCACAACTATAACATTATATCAAATCCACACCATAATATTCAAAAATATATTTCGAGAAAATTTAATCTTTATTCAAAAAGTTGGGGTCTTACAACCTCCCCTTCTTATGAAATTTCATCCTCGAAATTAGTGTGCGTACCTGGTATGTCAAAGAGGTGAGGATACTTTGATTTCATTTCAGATTCTAACTCCCGGGTCATTTCCTCAACATCGTGGTTTCTCCACAAAACTTTGACTTGAGGTATAACCTTGGAGCGTAGAATATGTTCCTTCTTATTCAAGATTTTAACAAGAACCTCTTCATACGTTAAATCTCCCTTTATTTCGTCTGGTTCTAACTCAATAATGTGGTTCGGGTCTTTCACATATTTACGTAACATGGATATGTGAAAAACATTATGAACATGAGATATACTTGGCGGTAATGCAAGTGTATAGGCCACAGTTCCTACTCGATCGAGGATTAAAAATGGGCCAATGAATCGAGGATTGAGCTTTCCTCTCTTTCCAAATCTTGTAACTCCTTTCCATGGAGCAACACGTAACAACACATGATCTCCAATATCGAATTCTACGTCCTTTCGATGAAGATCAGCATAACTCTTTTGTCGATCTTGTGAGGTTTTTATACGTTGTCGGATCATTTGAATCTTTTTCATAGTCATACGTAAAAACTCTGGTCCCAACAACGTTGCTTCATCCACCTCATCCCAACATACTGGAAAATGACACTTTCTTCCATACAACGCCTCAAATGGAGCCATGCCAATACTTGCTTGATAACTGTTGTTATAGGAAAACTCCATCAATGGTAAGAACTTGTCCAAACTTCCCTTGAAGTCAAGGACACAGAGTCTTAATAGATCTTTAAGAGTTTGAATCGTCCTCTCCGACTGCCCGTCCATCTGAGGATGATATACCGAGCTAAATCGTAAATCCATGCCCATAGCTTTTTGCAAACTAACCCAAAATCTTGAAGTGAATCTTGGGTCTCGATCAGAAACTATGGATACTGGCATACAATGCAATCTTACAACCTCGTTTATGTACATACGAGCAAGACGTTCAAGTGTATAAGTTTCTCGTATCGGTAAGAAATGAGCAGACTTGGTCAATCTATCAACAATGACCCAAATCGCATCTATACCTTGAGAAACTTTGGGAAGACCGGTAACGAAATCCATGGTAATGTGCTCCCACTTCCATTCTGAAATTTCAAGTGGTTGTAATGGACCTTTTGGTACTTGATGCTCTGCTTTAACTCATTGACAAATTAGACACCTTGAGATAAATAGCGCTATCTCTCTCTTCATATTGCTCCACCAAAATGTATGACGAAGATCACGATACATTTTGGTACTCCCAGGATGGATTGCAAACGGTGTGTTGTGCGCCTCCATCATGATTTTATACTTTAAATCAGGGTCGTTAGGAACACAAAGTCTAGAGTTGACTCAAAGTATTCCTTCTTCATCGATTCTTGCTTCCGGCATAGCACCTTCTTGCACTTTCTTCTTCATACGCATTAGCTCCAGGTCTGTAGCTTGAGCAGCTTTAACTTTATTGATTAAAGTCGGTTCTACTCGTATGTTTGCCATCATCATGTGGGTCCCTGAAGTCTTTATCTCTAACTCCATCCTTTGCAAGTCATACAAAATGGGCCTTTGCATTGACAATATTGCACTCGTACCCGCATATGATCTTCTACTCAGTGCGTCAGCTACTACGTTCACTTTTCTAGGATGGTATTGGATGGTATGATCATAATCTTTCAATAGTTCAAGCCAACGTCGTTGTCGCATGTTGAGTTCCTTTTGGGTGAAGAAATATTTGAGGCTTTTATGATCCTTGTAAATCTCCACTTTCTCCCCATACAGGTAATGCCTCCAAATTTTAAGCGCAAAAATGACAGCTGCCAACTCTAGATCATGAGTATGATAATTCCTCTCATATTCTTTGAGTTGCCATGAGGCATAGGCTATGACTTTCCCATGTTGCATGAGAACACATCCTAACCCTTTTCCCGAAGCATCACTGTAGATGACAAATCCCTCCGAGCCAGATGGTATTGTTAGAACAGGTGCTGAAATGAGTCTCCTCTTGAGTTCTTGAAAACTCTTCTCATATTCCACGCTCCAACCGAATTTTGTATCTTTTTGAGTCAGCTGAGTTAGTGGAGTATCGATTCGAGAAAACCCTTCTACGAATCTCCAATAATAACCAGCTAAGCCGAGAAAGCTACGTGACTTGATCATCGATTTAGGTTGCTCGACTTTGAATAGCTTCAATCTTTGCTGGGTCAACAGATATTCCATGACTTGATATCACGTGCCCAAGGAATGCAACTTCCTCAAGCCAGGACTCATATTTCTTCAACTTGGCATATAGCTTATTTTCACGAAGCTTTTGGAGTATCAGCCTCAAGTATTGCTCATGATCTTCACGTTGTTTGGAATATATGAGGATGTCATCAATAAAGATGACCACAAAATGATCCAAATATTCCTTGAATACTCGGTTCATCATATCCATGAAGGCAGCAGGAGCATTAGTCAATCCAAAAGACATGACTAAGAATTCATAATGCCCGCATCGAAGTTCAAGCGATCTTTGGAATATCCTCAATTTTAACCTTCAATTGATGATATCCGAGCGAAGATCGATCTTTGAAAAAATTGTGCTCCTTAATCGATCAAACATGTCATCAATACGTGGCAATGGGTACCTATTTTGATGGTGACATGATTCAACTCCCGATAATCAATACAAATTCGCATACTCCCATCTTTCTTCTTCACGAATAGAGCAGAGAGCACCCCAAGGAGACGTATTAGGGACGAATGAAAACCAATGTCTAACAATTCCTGTAATTGGGTCTTTAACTCCCGAAGTTCAATAGGAGCCATTCGATATGGGGCTTTGGAAATGGGTTTTGTACCGGGTTCAAGGTCAATACAAAATTCAACTTCACGCTCTGGGGGTAGGCCAGGAAGTTCTTCAGAGAATACGTCAGGAAATTTATTAACAATAGAAATATCCTTCAAATCTGACGTATTTTTGTTTAAATTCGTGACTTGAGCTAAGAAAGCTTGACATCCATTTTTCAATAAACGAATAGCTTTATGGCTTGAGATGACCGTGATTGATTTTAATGGTTTGGTCGCTTGAATTCGCATAATAGGCGTATTAGGAATATGAAAGATAACAACCTTACGAAAACAATCAATTTTAGCATGATGAGTAGTTAACCAATCAATTCCTAGAATCACGTCAAATGCAAGTATTTTTAAGGAGATAAGATCAACAGGTAACGTGCGGTTACCGATTTGAATCAAACAAGACTTATAAACAGTGGATGTAATGAAGGTTTCTCCTAATGGAGTTTCAACAGATAAGTCAAAGTCTAATTTCTCCAGAGTCAAATTTAAACGTTGAGCGCAAGTAGGAGAAATAAAAGAATGGGTAGAACCGGTATCAAATAAGGTATAGACTTCACTAGAGTTTATGATAAGCTTACCCGTGATAACCTCGTTCGGGTTCCTTGCTTTCTGGGAGGTCACAACAAACGCTCTCCCTTGCACTACCAGCTTTGACTTTTCTAGGACGGCCTTTGGTTCCTCCATCTTAGCTAAATTTGTCTTCGGTGAACGACAAAATCGAGCTAAGTGACCTTCCCTTCCACAATTATAACATGCTTTGACGGCATCGCCTTGGTTTGGGTGATGTGTCCCTCCCTCCACATTTGAAGCATATGATAGGTGGTCGTTCTCTTCCTTACCAACGGTCTTTGGTCTTGACGTCTTTCCATCATTGTTGAATCTCCTTTTCTTGAAATGTCCATTTTTATTGTCTTAGTTATGATTACCACCGAAGTGGTTACCATTTCTGGCATATTGATTCCCTCCACGCTTGTTGTCACCGTTTCGATGACTGTTACCACTTGTATTTGCATTATGCCGGCTGCTTTCTCTTGGTTGCGTTGACTCGTTACCGCGCTCCAATAACTGAGCCCTATTTACAAAATCTGAGTACAAACATAGTTTATGAGAAATTAGATATTGACGTATCTCCGGTTTCAAACCTCTTAAAAACATTCGTGTCATTCGCTCCTCATTATCGACCAAATGGGATGCAAACTGGGATAACTCCGCAAATTTAGCCTCGTATTGCGACACGGACATATTATTTTGCTCCAACTTGATAAACTCCACCTCTTTCATGTGACGAATACTTTTGGGAAAGTACTTGTCGTTGAATAGCTCTTGGAACTTTTCCCAAGACATCTTGAGTGCGTCAGGCTGGGTACGTTTTACAGATTCCCACCAGTAATCTGCCTCTTCACGCAACGTGAAGGTGGCGAAGAGAACCTTTTGCTCCTCGGAACATCCCAATACATCAAATATCTTGGTGATCTACTTTATCTACGCTTTCGCCTTAAGTGGTTTTGGCTATCAAATAAACTCGGGTGGTCCCAACTCCTTGAACTGTTTAGCAGTGACCATTCGAGAGTTTCCAGTGTTTTCACCTGCATTTTGAACAGGAGCCGCTCTCGCCTGATGTTGTATGAATTGCATAAAGCCTGTGAATATTCCATCGTTCATCATTTGGTCAGTGTTGTTGTTTGCATGAGGATTGTCGCCTTCCTGATGCACATTATTCTGATTGTTGATCTGTGGAGACTCAACGGTCTCTTGTGCCCCATTGCTATTCTCAATATTCTTGGATGCCATTTTCAAATGCTGCCACAAAACAAGGGTTAATTGACATGCAACATATTATCTCTATACTCTAACCAACCAATTAAATACAAAAAAAAATTAGGTAGGTCATACTAGCGAAGGAATTCCCTGTCTCTCCCCTCCTAGTTCTAGTCTCAGATCTTAGCCAGGGATCATATCCCTAAGCTTTGATACCAATTGTGACGCCCCCAAAATAGGTATACATCACTTATTCTGAGTCATAAAATACATGTTACAGAATACAAATACAAATTAATTATACAACTGTCGCGTAAAGTACGACAAAACATAAGCTGTGAGTTTTAATACAAATATTGTCGTCTAGACAATATACAAACTCAAATTCAATATTATTACATTTATTTTCCACTATTTCACTGAATAGTGAAGACTACTAATGCTATCATCTGGTCCGTCACTCCGTTCCCCGAGTAGTCTCTGCTACGTTCTCATTTCCTTAATAGAACAATAAAAGTAAAAGGGTGAGCTCAACTAGCCCAGTAGGAAATATTATGACTAAGATAATGTAGAATATATTATCGTTAGCCTTCAACAGTGTTAAACTGATACAATATAACAACCATCAAGTTTAACTGCAGTGGAACAAGCAATCCATTAAAAGAGTCAAGTAGAGAATAAAATCTACTATCTTTTATGATTTAGAAGGTTTTTCATCACTTTTATCGCTGGGACTCAGCTTAATAAATAATCCACATCATCGAATCACCCTTGCACTACGGCCAAGGATATTCTTTAGTATCACGACCACAATTATCCATGCACTACGGGCCAAGAATATTTGCGTATTCAATAATGGTCATGATCATGCCAACAACTGTCCATCAATGCACTACGGCCCAATGATGACTTTTACCACATCATTTGTAACATTACGGTCGTAATTACACCGAATAATCCCTGGTCATAATCATACCAAGTCCATCTATGCACTATAGGCCATAGATGACTTTCAACAAAATATAAACATGAGGATGATGACAATGATATAAGAATTCAATAAAACAAGTTCAAGAATTAATTTATCCAGGAACTAATAACGTCCAAATTGTCAACATGATACTGCTTTGTAGAGTAAAATTCAAGAATGCTCAGAAGAATATGTCCATAAAAAGATACTGGATGAAGCGCAAATTTCAAGGATATTCCACTAATTTCATGGAGTATAGAAGTCAAAACTTTAACCAACTGGGTATAATAAGGAATGGAATAACAAAAGAAATCACCAGGCATGCGATAGACCGCACAGGTAGGTTATTCCAACAGAATAATAACTAACGGAATCAGGTCCGACGTAAAATGCACAGACATGATATTCGAACAAAATAATAAAGACGGAATCAGGTCCGGCATAAAACGCACAGACAGGATATTCCAACAGAATAATAAAGATGAAATCAGGTCCGGCGTAAAACGCACAGACATGATATTCCAACAAAATAATAAAGAGATAAACCGGTCCCGTGCAGAACGCATGCATGGGATGTTCTAACAGAATGCTAAAGAATGGACAACAGAATAATTTCACCAAGTATAGGTAGGTTGCAGCGTATCTGAGTTATTCCAATGTAATAATAAAGAATGGAATAATGTAAGTTCTCTTCATGGATAAGAAAGAAATAATACTCCTTACCTTAGAAAAACTGGATCTTTGGAATAGTGAGGTAGCAGACTTTCTTCTTCTTTCTATAATTTCTCTCTATAATAATTGCTCTAAAGCTTTTGTGAATTGGTGAGAAATGAAGGAAGAATGAGCTTCTATTTATAGAAAAATATAGTTTCGATAATTGCACGTTTTGGGGCTCGAAAAATTACAGTACAATATCTCCAACTTTTTCTTTATTTTTAATTTAGTCATGGAAGTATTATCAAACTTACACCACCTCCCCTAATAATAAATAATGTTATTCAATAGTAAATTATGTGAATCAATAGTTCTAGACATGTGAAAATACGAATTACAGTATAGTACCTCCATCTATACCTCTATTTTTAACTTAGTCATGCAAGTATTATCAATCTTGCACCAACTCCCCTAATAGTAACAAGAATGTGAAACAATAGTATACACATGTGAACAAATAGTTATAATCATGTGAAATAATAGCAATCAATTGCTCATTTATCCGGTTAAATACCTGATTGGTCAATATAACCTCCAGACATCAATTATTATCGAAATATTTGTCGATTTTCACTAACACAAATAATTCCAACACAATGAAACCATTTTTATCAAAAATATAAATTTTGAAATTTTGAAGTTTGACTTTTCCTGAAAAAGTCAAATGTTGACTTTTTGACCAAATAGTGAATTTCGGAAAATTTCGTGTTTATAGACTATTTTTACTAATTTCATCGTTCTGAACTCAAATATCAAGTCCGCGTCTCCAATTTCAACTCCGAACACAACTTCAATTTTAATAACATTCATCATTAATATTATAACTCACAATATTTATCAACCAGGTCGTTCCCGAGAAAGAGGGGCTTTCAATAAGGATTTCTCCTATCGACGCGCAATTAGGTGACCAAACCTCTCCTTGATGTAACTTCTAGACATTGTAAATATTGCAATTTAATAATATGAATAACTTTTTCCGTCTCAATTATTGATTTAATAAAATAACATATTATGCGAGATGATACTATGACAATAATCGAATCAATAATATGAGAGATATGATCGCAACAATTACTATAGCAATAATTGAGTATAACCGAGTGACTTCTCACGTAAGCATCAATAATCAATACCGCAGTACTATGCAACCATGCCAGACATCGTACTTTTACTTTACTACTGGGTAGTTTAACAGTTAACGGTAAAACTTCCACCGTTATTTTCATAAAGTATTTTTGTCGTTTTTCAATCCGACAATAATTCCGTTAATGGGGGTCCACCAATGATTGTCTTAGTTATACTAATATTCCCTCGTTAAAACGAATATTCTCCGACCAATCGAATATTATATAACAACTTGCGTACTTTGCAAAATTTATAAATATTACCCACAACTATAACATTATATCAAATCCACACCATAATATTCAAAAATATATTTCGAGAAAATTTAATCTTTATTCAAAAAGTCGGGGTCTTATAATATACCTATCCATTAAATATTTATATAAATCAATAAATATTTAATATTACACTTTAAAATTCTGGAATGTTACAAGCACCAAACTCGGTGGTCAGGTAACCCAGATTTGGGGATGTCACACCTCTTGAGTTTATTATTCAATTTGAATATCAGTTATTGTTCAACCTTGTAAGACTAGCGAACCCTTATCGAGTCGACTAGTCCATAGTTGATGAACGTTATAAATTTCAGAACCCTTATTGAATTTATCTAAACCAAACTTCCTTTGGTGCGGACTCTAATGTCAAACTGAGATGAACAACCCTGTATAGGGGATTACTTATGCTTTAGTGTTAAGATATTGTGCACAGTATGGTACTAAGGGCTGATCCCCCTAAGTACGAGTAGAAGAGTCCATAGTCTTATGACTGTTAAAGGTTTTAAGTTTAAACACTTGACAACCTAGGATATAGTTCAAGGTCTTATGACCCTCAGAAGTTCTTTTGATTCTTGTTATTCATTCTTGATTCAAAAGTTGAGTTTCTTATTCCAGAAGTCTTTGATTCACTCATATGTTAGTATATTATTGTTACATTATTGTACTAATGGGCAATTGTGCTCACTCTTGCGTAATAATAACATTGCAGTTAATAACGAAAGGTCCGACGAGTCTTCTACTAGCAAAGGCAAGGGCAAGATTAACAAGTGATGAAGACTTGTTGTTTATGTGATTATGTATTTATGTTTCAGACTTATGTCAATGTTATGTAAGATTATTATTTGTTTATGTTTCCGCATTTAAGATTTAAGGTTAGTATGACCTGGGATTGATGTAATTATTTCAGATGATGTAACTCCTTAAGGAGAGAGTTTATTTCTATCTATTTTATGGTTTCATTTATCATGGGTAGGTAGACATATGATGTTTGTATAGTGAACACAAAATCATGTGGGAATTGAAGTACCCAGATTTGGGGGTGTCACAGGTTGGTATCAGAGATGTAGGTTATGAACTTTAGGTGGGGGAACAACCTTAGGTAGCCTTATAGGAAGAATATAGTGATGAAAAACTTGTATCGAGTTCTAATAAATGAAATCCTTAATTCATTGAAGTTAATAAAAGACTTTACGTGTTTATATGATAAATTTATGTGCTCACTAGTATAGATTAGTAGCTAAAACTTAAAATTGTGTTGTCAGGATGTCAGATGTTTGAGGATCTAGTCGAACTGGGGAGGAGGAACCCCGAGTACCTATAGAGGAGGAGCCCCGAGACATTCATGTCGTCAGTAAGCAGTTGGTACAGAGAGAGACATCTCCGTGAATCACCATTGTTGGTCAGGAGCATGAGCCTGAGACTGATCCAGCGGAGGATCCTGAGGAAGAAAAGGAAGAAGATGAGTTCCCACCGAACTCTATCAGTGCTAAGATGTACGACGAGCTATATGATCGTAACATAGAGTTACGAGATACTGTTCAGGAGCTGAATGAAAAGATGATTATTCAACGGCTTACCATTGAGCAGAGAGATAGGGAGGTAGTGACTCTTTACACATGTCTAGGAAACGTAGAGTGGGATTTGGTTCACGAGAAGGGTTAAACTGAGGAGAAGTCTGAAGAAATAGAGAAGTTGAAGAGTGAAATGAAAGAGAACTCAGCAAGGCTGACCATAGCAGAGGCGGCATGGGTAAGGGAATCACGTTGTTGTGGACCTTGCAGAAGAGAATTATCGGGTGAAGAAGGCTAAGCTTGAGGAGACGTACTCTACACTTAATAAATGCAATGGATGAGGCCCAGGATCGAGTTATGAGATACCTAATTCAGTTTGAAGGACTACCATCGTACATTAGCGCAGGACGATGTCCCGCATTATAGAAGAAGAGCGTAGCAAGGCTATTCAAAGCCTTAGCAGGCAGTGATAGGAATAGTTTAATTATGTGAAAACCTATCTGGCATTTATAAATGTAAATTCAGATGTGGTTATAAACAGAGGAATATTTTGATGTTTTAAATCATGTAGATTCTTTTTCTCGGGATAGTTGATGTAAATAGCAGTGATGCTATCGTAGTTTGTTAAAACTTTTGATTAAATAAATATATCAAGTTGTTTGAGAAAATGTGCTAAGTGATTATGATAAATTGTTTGAGTTAAGCCTTAAATATTTAGAGAATTGGATAAAGATCTAATAAACATATATTTTAACAGAAATATTCCACCGAGAAGAAGTCCAAACTGTCAACCAACTCAAGAGAATCGATGAACAACAACAACGAAGTCAATGCTAACCCCGTTCAGCAATTGGTGAACTTATTAGCTGGAGCGATTAATAATCAACCTCAAGCTCCACCCAATACGACGTTCAAGGACTTTAAGGCGGTGGGACCGCCAGAGTTTAAAGGCTCTATGAACCCAATTGAAGCTCAAACTTGGGTTATGGAGATGGAGAAAGTGTTTGATGTTGCCAGAGTCAGAGAGGACCAGAAAACCGCTTATGGAACGTTCATGTTGAAGTTAGAGGCCAGTTATTGGTGGCAAGCAAAAATAAGGTCAGTGGAGGGGAAGGTGTGATCACTTGGGAGAGGTTTAAGGAGATGTTCTTCGAGGTGTACTTTCTAACAAGCTCGCAGAACCAAATGGAGGTACAATTTCTGGAGTTGAAGCAAGGAAATATGTATGTGCCAGATTATGCAGCAAAATTCAATGAGTTATCTAGGTTCGCTACATATCAAGTGCACACAAATGAGAGAAAAGTAAGAATGTTTGAACAAGGACTGAAGCCCTGGTAGTATAGTAAAGTGTTGATGTTTCAGTTGAAGACGTTTGCTGGAGTATTAGAGAAGGCCATACTAGCTGAAGGTTGGAGCGATGCAGTGACTAAGTTAATCAAGATTAGAAGAAGAAGAAGAGTGAAAATGAGAAATTAATAAGGCTAGTGGAAGTAACACGGGAAGAATTAACAATCAGAAGAGAAGGTGGTCTGACAACTCATCAACTGGAAATTAGCAAGGAGGTCAGAAGAAGAGGATTGAAGCATGCCCGACCTGCGGAAAAGCTCATCTGGGAGTTTGCATGAAAGGAAAAAGAGTGTGCTACAATTGTGGTCAGGAAGGCCATATAGCACCTAACTGTCCTAACCCAAAAAAGGGCTCCTACTTCACTTGCGGCTCAAAGGACCATCTGGCAAGGGACTGTCCTAAGAATGGATTTGGAGGGGTAGGATCAGGAGGGAATAGGGGAAACAACAGTGGAAGTGCTCTGGCTATCACAGGACCAACCGCAACCAACAGACCAACCGCTAAGACCTTCAACATGACAATGCAGGATGTTGTGCAGTCTCGTGATGTGGTGTCAGGTATCATTTCGATCAATAAAGTTAATGTTTATGTATTATTTGATTTGGGTGCTACTTGTTCATTTATACCTGATGACTTTGCTAAGAACTTAGAATTGCCTAAGGATGAGTTAGAACACCACATGAACATAGAAATTACGAATCGAGAAATAATCCATGTTAAGTACGTACATAAGAACTGTAGGGTGGATATTAAGGATAATATTATGAACGCAGATCTTATCCCTATCCAACTTAGGGAATTTGATGTTATCTTGGGAATGGATTGGTTATTCAATTACGGGGCTATAATTGATTGCCAGAAGAAGCGTATTAACCTTATAACTCCATTCAAGGTTGTGTTTTATGGTAGCAAATCGTCTAGACAAGTGAGTTGTCTGACGATGATGAAGGCCAGGAAGTTGTTAAGATAAGGCTGTGTAGGATATCTAGCTTACATAGTCAACAGTCATAAAGAGAATCCGAAAATAGAAGAGATACCAGTAGTGAGGGACTTCGTAGACGTATTTTTGGACAATTTGTCAGGACTTCCACCAGACAGAGAGGTTGAGTTCGTGATCGATTTGGCGCCAGGAACGACTCTAATATCGAAGGCACCGTATCGAATGGCACCGGTAGAGATAAAAGAATTGATGGTACAACTACAAGAATTACTGGACAAGAAGTACATTCAACCGAGCGTATCATCGTGGGGAGCGCCAATGTTATTTGTGAAGAAGAAGGACAGGATGATACGACTCTGCATCGACTATAGAGAACTGAATAAGGTCACAATTAAGAATAGATATCCACTACCGAGGATCGACGACCTATTTGATCAATTAAAGGGAGTGAGATATTTTTCAAAGATAGACTTGAGGGGTGGTTATCGTCAATTGAAGGTGAGACCAGAGGATGTACTGAAGACAGCATTTAGAACGCGATATGGTCACTACGAATTTTTGGTAATGTCATTTGGTCTAACGAATGCTCCTGTAGCATTTATGGGCTTAATGAATGGAGTGTTCAAGCTGTTTTTGGACAAATTTGTGGTGGTATTTATCGATGACATTTTAATATACTCAAAGACCAAGGAAGAACATGTAGAGCATTTGAAGGTAACATTAGAGGCGTTGAGAAGGGAGAAGTTGTATGCCAAGTTTTCGAAGTGCGAATTTCAAATTGAGCGAGTACAATTTCTTGGACATGTCATTGATAAAGACAGAATTTTGATAGATCCATCCAAAGTTGAAACCATGATAAACTGGGATTAGCCGAGAACGCCTTCGAATGTTTGAAGTTTTCTTGGATTGGCAGGATATTAAAGAAGATTCATTCAGGACTTTTCCAAGATTGTAACTCCGCTAACGAATTTGACTCAAAAAGCTGTGAAATTCGTTTGGACGAAGAAGTGTGAGGATAGTTTTCAAGAACTGAAGAAGAGATTGAGTACAACACCTGTGTTATCTCTTCCGGATGATACATGAAATTTTGTTGTTTTTAGTGATGCATCGCATAAAGGACTAGGCTGTGTGCTTATGCAAAATGGTAGAGTCATTGCGTATGCGTCACGAAAATTGAAGGACTATGAGAAGGGGTATCCGACCCACGACTTAGAGTTAGCCGCGGTGGTTTTTGCTTTGAAGATCTGGAGAGACTATCTCTATGGGGAGAAGTGTGAAATATATACAGACCACAAGAGTCTGAAATATATTTTGACACAGAATGACTTGAATACGCGCCAAAGAAGGTGGTTGGAGTTAATTAAGGACTATGATTGGGAGATTTTATAACCTCCGAGTAAGGCAAATGTGGTTGTCGACGCCTTAAGTAGAAAGGGTCGAAAGAAATCTACGATGTTGATCGCTCAGAAGGAGCTAATTTCAGCAATAGAGAAGTTGGAATTAGAAGTGAAGTATCCTATAGAAATTGATGAGAAGCTATTCCAGATGCAATCTGGTACAAACTTACTGGATAAAGTTAAAGAGGCCCAACTTCAGAACGAAGAATTTCAAAAGGTGAAAAAGAAGATATCTGAAGGAACCGAACTGAGATTCAAGATGGACAATAAAGGAATATTGAGATTTGAAAGCAGAAGTTGGGTACCGTCAGTGCCAAAGATTAAAGAATACATTTTGAGCGAGGCTCATAGCTCATGATATTTGATTCACCTTGGTAGTACCAAGATCTTTGACAACATTTCTGGTGGCCAAATTTGAAACGAGACGTTACAGACTGTGTTGCCAAATGTCTTACATATCAAAAAGTGAAAGTAGAACATCAGAGGCTGAGTGGGTTGCTACAACCATTGGAGATCCCAGAATGGAAATGAGAACATATTACGATGGATTTCATGGTTAGCCTTCCGATAACTCAGAAGGGCTATGACGCAGTATGGGTTATCATTGACCGACTGACAAAATCTGAACACTCACCTCCGATCAGAATAAAATTTAACTTAGACCAGTTGGCAAAATTATATATAAAAGTGATTGTTTCGAGACACAAAGTTCCGGTGTAAATTGTTTCTGATAAGGATCCGCGCTTTACATCGAACTTCTGAAAACGACTACAGGAATGCATGGGTACGTAGTTGAGAATGAGTAAGGCTTATCACCCTCAGACAGACGGGTAGAGTGAAAGAACGATTTAGATATTAGAAGAAATGTTAAGATCTTGTATAATGGACTTTAAAGGAAATTAGGATTATCATCTATAGCTCGTAGAGTTTGGTTATAACAACAGTTACCACGCTAGTATTGTCATGTCGCCTTATGAAGCGTTATACAGCAGAAAGTGTAGAACTTCGGTATATTGGGATGAAGTTGGCGAGAGACAATTACTAGGTCCAGAACTAGTACAACAGACAACAGATATAGTCAAAGTGATCCAAACAAGACTGGTAGCAGCTCAAGATAGGCAGAAGAAATACGTCGATCCACACCGTAATAATGTTGAGTTTGAATCGGGTAGTTATGTATTTTTGAAAGTCTCTCCCTAGAAAGGAAAGATCAAGTTCGAAAAGAAAAGAAAATTAAGCCCAAGATTCATTGGCCCCTTTAAGGTACTACGAAGGATTGGAGAAGTTGTGTATGAGGTAGACTTATCTCCAGCACTCGAGAATGTCCACAACGTCTTCCATGTTTCAATATTACGACCCTACAAACCCGATTACAAGCATGTGATTGAATATGAATCCCTACAATTTGAAAAAGATTTATCTTACAAAGAAATCCCTGTTCAGATTATCGGCAGGAAAGAATAAGTTCTTAGAAATAAAGTAATACCTTCTGTTAAGGTAATCTTGAGGAACCACAACACTGAAGAAGCACCGTGGGAACTCGAAGAGCATATGATGAAGAAGTATCCTCATTTATTTACTTAACTTATGTGTAAGCGATTCTGGGGATAGAATCTGTGTAAGGGGGGAGAATGTAATGGGACGAATTGATTTAGTCGTGATTCTGGGGATAGAATCCTTTTATGGGGGAAGATGTAACGAACGAAATTTTATAATATAATTTGAATATTTATTGAATTAAATAAATATTTTTCAATGATTTAAATATTGGATTAAATAATTAATTGATGAATTTGTGGTAGATTAATTTAATTATATGTGTTATATTGATTAAATTAATGTACAGAATTTTATTATTCAAAGTATGTATTTAAATGAGCTTATTGAATTAAATGAATTATTTAATAAGCATAATGTTATTTTAATTAATTTAATAATTAATTAGAGATTTAATAATTTGACATAATTAATAAATGAGAAATTTAATTATGTGACTATGTGAATTAACGAGAAATTATTAAATTGGGTGTAACATTATTAAACTATAGTATAGGAGATTAATTAAAATAATTAGAAGTGTTACTTATGTTTCAAGCTAAACGAGGCCTTAGGAGGAGTTGGGAGCAGTTAAATCACGTATGGATTAACTGACCCCAACTGTGCACATAAATGATCAGTCTGGTTCTTTTACGTATTTTTAATTAAGAGTTTAACTTGAGAGTTCAGAGAGAATTCAGAGAAACATTGAGAAAATTGTGAGTGGTGTGATTTAAAGAAGTATTTGAGAAAGATCTCATCTCCTACTAATCTACACTCTGGGTAATCTCTTCAACCCAACTTCAAATTCACGTTGTTTATACTTTCTATAAAAAAATTCTATAAGTCTCTGTAATTAAAAAAGTAATGACTTATGTGTTTATATATGATATATATAATCATAAAATGTTTTTATTACCATATATGTATGTTTTCATAACATCAATTGCATACAAAATATGTTGTAAATAGATTTGTGAAGTTACTGAGTATAAGTTTCATATGTATGGCCCTTATGGGAATTGGTATGCTACGAATTGTTGTTTAACTTGAAATTTAACAGTGGATTATGTTATCATATGTCAAAACGAAGAAAATAAACTTTAAATGGGCAGATTTGGTGTTATAACAAACCAGTAATGCCAATTTTTCTGTTTCATGTTCAATATTTTTAAAATCACTAAGAAAACTGAAATTACATGAATTGATTCAAGTAATTGTATGTTTTAACCTGTTAAAATCATGCTGGAAGGTTGAGTAATGATTATGTGTATATTATAATGACTGGGTATGTTCAAATTCATGGGTGAATAAAGAAATTGGTAGATTTTGGCTTGCTCTGCATTTTTTCGTGAACGCAATTTGGGAATCGGTATCTGCATGCCGCAACGCCGACTCAGACGTAAGGACAGCCATGTGACGCCAATTGCAACAAGGCCAGAGCCAGCTGCATCAAGTCATGAGATCAGTACTCCTGGCAATGGCCAAGTATAGTATACATGGTGGCGCCGCAACGCCACTATGCAGTTTGTCCAAGAATGAACATTTTAGCTATTTTATTTTAGGGACTGTAAATTGTAACCTAATCTAATAAACATAGAAATGTGTTAGACATATAATGTGATGTTAAAATAGATCCTTAACATGTCAATAAAGCAATTACATGTTTAATTAAATTGTTATACGCGTAGTTAGCTTAGCATCCGTGAAGTTTAATATTATGTGAAAACAAGTATTGTAACTTGATTAATATAATCATAATCAGAGTTTAGACAAAGAGAATGAACTTGTGATGCTAGTTACGTTATAATTAACTAGTATTGTGAATGTAAATGGTATATAGGATTAAATTGAGGAACGTGTATAGTTAACGTGTAACCTAGGCACGAGGCAAGTTTCCTAACCCTACTTGTTATCGTTATGCAAATTTATAAAAAGTATGATTTATGTTATACAATACTTATTCCATTGTATACCTCTAGAGTTTATTATTCAATTTGAATATCAGTTATTGTTAAACCTTGTAAAACTAGAAAACCCTTATCGAGTCGACTAGTTCATATTTGATGAATGTTCTAAATTTCAAAACCCTTGTTGAATTTATCCAAACCAAACTTCCTTTGGAGTGGACTCTAATGTCAAACTGAGATGAACAACCCTGTATAGGGGATTACTTATGCTTTAGCGTTAAGATATTGGGCACAGTATGGTACTAAGGGCTGATCCCCCTAAGTACGAGTAGAAGAGTCCATAGTCTTATGACTATTAAAGGTTTCAAGTTTAAACACTTGACAACCTAAGACATAGTTCAAGGTCTTATGACCCTTAGAAGTTCTTTTGATTCTTGTTATTCATTCTTGATTTAAAAGTTAAGTTTCTTATTCCAGAAGTCTTTGATTCACTCGCATGTTATTATATTGTTGTTACATTATTATACTTGTAGGCAATCGTGCTCATTCTTGCGTAATAATAACATTATAGTTAAGAATGAAAGGTCCGACGAGCCTTCTACTACTAAAAGCAAGGGTAAGATTAACAAGTGATGAAGACTTGTTGTTTATGTGATTATGTATTTATGTTTCAGACTTATGTCAATGTTGTGTAAGATTATTATTTGTTTATGTTTTCGTTTTTAAGATTTAAGGTTAGTATGTCCTGGGATTGATGTAATTATTTTAGATGATGTAACTCCTTAAGGAGAGGATTTATTTCTATCTATTTTATGGTTTCATTTATTATGGGTAGGTAGACATATGATGTTTGTATAGTGAACACTAAATCATGTGGGAATTGAAGTACCCGGATTTCGGGGTGTCACACATACTCAGTCTAGAATCTGAACCAAAACAATTCAGTTGAACAACAATAATGTTCTATCATGTTCAACGATACATTTCAATCTATGTCTAGCCGAGTCAAATAGCATAGACGAGTTTTAATTAACATATACATACCGAAAATCAATAAGTATATATCAACAAATGTTCAAATACAACTATTATCCAAGTGAGAACTTTTACATAACCAAACTTAGCTATTAATAAACAAGATATATCTTGATCAATAAAATAGAGTTAAGAAGCTTGTATAATAGTAATATAATTCTATAGCTTACTTACACAGGTTTATTGCATAAGTATATACAAAGGTTAATATGCTTGCACATTATAAAATAAAGTTCTGATACTTGCTTACACATGTCCATTGCATAAAGTAAATGCAAAGGTAAGATATTTGCCTGATATACTACTTACAGCTACATAACATAGTTTTATCTTTTATACAAAAACCTATCATTAATAAGATTATTTGTTTACTTAGAATAATACCTCGTAACACATAGTACTGCTATTTACAGTCAATACATAACTTAAACACATTGTCACACACTTATATCTGTTATTAAAATATAAATAACCACTTATTAGGTCAAACAATATAAGTCTGAATCCATTTCGGAAACTTTTCGGTGTACAAACAGCTTTAAAGTATATTTATCGAGTTTATTATTAATTAAACTCTATTCTGTAACTTCAATATTATTTTAAATAATTTAAATATCAGTCATATTATTATCATTTATCATGATTTTTCAATCATTGAAATCATTTTTAAATGATTTAAATATTGAATAATCTTATTATTATTAATATCTAAATAATATGAAAATATTATCGAAATTCTTGTCTAAATATTAAAGTTATTTATAATAACTCAAAATATTTTAAAACATTTTTATTCCCTTAAATGATTTTTAAAACATTTAAAATCATTTTAAATAATTACTATTAATATTTAAATATTAATTTATTATTCATCAAGATATTAAAAGTCATTTATTATTACTTAAAATTTTTTATATCATTTATATCCTTTTTAAATGATTTTTAAATCAATAAAACCATTTATATCCTTAAGATTTTTAAAACTATTTATTTAATATATTTATTAAATAAGTCTAATATCATTAATATTAAATTATTAATGAAATTTACCTTAAAATATAAAAAGTTATGCTTTATAAATTAAAATATTTTTAAACCCTTTATTATTATTTAAAATAAATTTTAATATAATAAAATCATTTTTAATCAATTTATTTAATACATTTATTAAATAAATTTATTATCATTAATATTTTATTAAATAATAATATTAATGAAAAATATGTTAAATTATTAAAAGTTAATTTTTATAACTTAAAATAATTTTTAAAACTAATTTTGGAATTTTTAATAATTAATTTCTATTTTTAAATGATTTTTGGAAATTAAATTAATTAAAATTAATAAAACTGTCGCTATAGCCTTTAGCGGTAGAAAGTGTCGCCTAATGTGTTCTTGAGCCTCAAGAACATTCATAACCAGTTCCTTGATGCCTACTTTGACCAATAATAATTGTCAGATCATGAGGTTTTAAGGCAAGCTAATGGCAGATCTTGTAGTATTAATGTAATACTACATAATCCAACAATCATCAAGGTCATTCTACATCACACAAAGGAGATCTAAGCTTGCAAAAGTCATGTCAGAGTTGTTCTTCATTTTCTAGGTTACCTAGAAAATAAGAACAGTTTGAGTGATCAGTTTTGGGCTTCCACAACTTGCTTTCCAAGTAATGTTTTGGTGTTCTAATGGTTTCAGATTGTAGTCTACATGTCAAGGAAGAGATCTAATACACTAGGTCAGTCCAACTACAACAACATCTCAAGATACAAGCCGGTTAAACCACGTCAGAGGTTGTGTTCATAAGTTTTCTGGGTTACCCAGAAAACAGATTTCATGATCATCCATGCTACTTTGACTATCCACGAAATTCATCCTGTTTGTTGTTTAAGTGTTCTAAAGGCATAAGTATGTAGTCCATTTAACATACTATAACATGGATACAAGAACAAAAACAAATCATATAACTCCTGCAAGATCAGAGCCCATGAACTCATTGTCAGACGTTTATTGGCAAGTTCTGGGTTACCCAGAATTGTTAAGTCACGGCCGGTCAACGCAGTTTGACCATCCATAACTTGTAATCTATACATGATATAAGTATGATTCCAGTTCCAGATCACAGTCCTCATATCATACAACAAATCTAATACACTAAACAAGCAAAAACATAAGAAGATCTAGATCTATGGCCTCTTACATTCGGTTCTCAGGCTATAAATCTAGGGTTCTTGACAATTTTGAAAAACATAATTTTTGAGCACTTTGATGTTATGGATCTATGATGTAACATCATAGATCAGTAAATAACATCCTATAACACTAAATTAAACACAAAAACATAACATCTAACATAGCATACACAATTAGATTCTTGGTTTAGGGTTTATACCTCACTTTGAACAATTCTTGAATCTTGGCTTACTAATCTGATCTTGGTGTTCTAAGAGCTTGATTGGGGACTTGTGTACTTAGGAATTTTGTGGCTTAGAGGTTGAGAGAGTTTGGCTAAGTGTGGGTGAACAAATGAGCTTGGTTAGTGGATTTTCTCTCTCTTTAAGCTATATATATTTTAATGCAAATGAATTTGGCTGTTGCAAGGTGTCACTTAGATCAGATTTGGCTGAGATATATGCACATGGGAGATATCTAGAGTTGGTAAGCTCAATTATATGGCAAGATCTACACTCCACCCAATTAAAGAATGTGACAAAAAGGGCATTTTGGACAATTAACTTACAATTTTAATGGCATTCTAGTAATCTTAACCCAACCCTTAGGTTTTAACCCTTAGGTCTTGCGAATCAATTTTTAGGATTTTATAATTAGGGTTTAAAATGGAAATTTAGGTTTTCTAAATTACAAATTAGGGTTTCCTAATTGTATTATGTTTCCTAATTACATTAGGGTTTCTTAATTGAATTAGGGTTTCCTAATTAACAATAAAATTTCTGAATTAGCGATTAGTGTTTCTAACTTAACAATTAGGGTTTCTAAAGAATAATTAGAGTTTCCCTAATTAAATTTTAGTTAATAACATATATCATTAATCACATAACACAATTAATTATCAGTCTTGAATTCCTTTTTGAATTACAAATTAGGGTTTAGTAATTTAATACTAGTGTTTTCTAATGCTACGATATAACTGATCAACAATTAACCTATAACACACATACAATACACACTTATAACACTGAAATATAATTAATATATTATTCAAATTCAAATACCTTTTTCTAAATCCAAAAATTGGGTTTTGAAGCATATCCGGCTTAACTTTCATTTCTAGTCAACTTAAAATTTTAAATTGACTATCTTGCTAAATCCATATCGCATATATTTCAAAAATATTATGACTGAAACCAATATTCATAATAACTTATAAATAAAATAATTAATAAAAAATATTCGTAAAAATATAGATATATTTGTTTGAAAATTCCCGGTCTTTACATTCTCCCGTCCTTATAAAGATTCCATCTCCGGAATCACCATTACCTTATACTTAATATTAATGTTTCATCCTTAGATTAAAAACTTTTATTGAATTACTACATTCTCCCCTCCTTATAAGATTTTGCGTTACAAATTCTGAACTCAAATTTCTCATTCAAAAATCCTTTTATTAATTAATTATTATATATGTATCGTATGCCTATATTCAAGGGTTCCTAATGTAAGCATACTTATATTAACAAACTTATAGTAAGAAAATAGGGTTCATACTTGGAACTCCATCACCGGCTGCTATTGTTCTTGAATTGTCATGTTGAAGATCTTTGCGGTTGATTTTGTTGGTTTGTTGGTTGGAGTTGGTCCAGTTATTGCCAATGTTTCGCTGATTTTCCCAGTATTTACACTTCCCCCATCAACTCTCCTTTTTGGACAATGCTTCACCTTGTGCTCCGTCGATCCACACATGAAACACCCATTATTCATCCTTGGATTGGGGTAGTTAGGAGAGATATGCCCCTCCCGCCCACACTTGTAACACACAAACTTCCCTTTCAGACACTCCCCCGAGTGATTCTTCCCATAATTCCCACATGGTTCCACCTTTTTCCTTATTCCTCCCTGACTATTACCAGTATTTCCAGAACTTGTCCACTTTCTTTTTCCACTTGCACTCCCACTGCTTCCTTCCACCTTCACATCTCCCTCGACCTTAACCTTTCTTTTCCTCTCCTTATTGTAAAGACTCATGGCCTCACTTCCTTCTTCGGCTATGATAGCCTTTTCCAAAAGTGCTGCAAAAGTACCAATCTGTAACACTGCCACCTTATTATAGAACCAGGGTTTTAAGCTCAGCTCAAACCTTATTGCCTTCCTAGCTTCCGTATCAACTTGGTGTGGAGCGAACCTAGCCAATTCATTAAATTTTGCGGCGTACTCTGAAACTGTCATATTTTCCTGCTTCAACTCCAAAAACTTCACCTCCATCCCAGCCTGCATACTGGACGAGAAATAGTTCTCGAAGAATAGTGTCTTAAACATAGTCCACGTTACCACTCCTTCTCCGGCTCTAGTTTGATTAGCCTCCCACCAGAAATTTAACTCCCCTTTTATCATATTGGTGGCAAAAGTCGTCTTTTGCCCCTCCGCTACCCTAGCAATCACAAAATCGTTTTCTATCTCTTTTACCCAAGTTTGGACTTCTATAGGGTTAGTTCTCCCTCTAAATTCTGGTGGTCCTACTGCTTTGAAGTCCTTAAAGTTTGTTAATCGATTGTCTGGTTGATTTCCCACAGCCGACATTCCATGATGCATAGTTTGAGCTACCATATTCGCAAAGTTCCGCATTGGGCCTGGTTGTCCTCCAGAATTGTTAACAGATTCTTCTGCTCTTTGGTTTCGGTTTTGTCTTCTTGGTGGCATTATTTGATTAAATAAAACCATAAATTATTCTTTATTTTTTATCTTATCATATAAGTTTAACATATCACGCGTAATTTCAAACTCAAATAATCATGTATTCAAAATTTTGGATTTCATTAACCAAACATATATTCATATTCATTCAACTAATTCATAGCATTTTACATCATATAGTATATATCGTTATAAACATTTACTATCCCTTTTATGACCACAAAAGTTGGGAATCGTTGCTACAACTTATACAAAAGTTGAGAGTATTACATTATACACACATACTTATCATATACACATCATACATATTCAACTAATACTCATACTACTTATTTCCTATGCCTTTTCTTGTTCTTGGACAACCTTTCGCCTGATGACCTTCCAACCCACAGATAAAACATACACCTTGTTTCGGATTTGGACAATGAGAAGAGAAATGTCCCTCATTTCCGCAATTGTAACATACATTTTCCCCTTTTCTACATGAGCCTTCATGTTTCTTTTTACAATTTGTACATTTTACTATTTTGCTAAAGTTCCCTTGGTTATTATCGGAATTTCCTAAATCACGGTCCTTCATCTTTCTTTTCCCCTTCTTACTTGGAGCTGCACACGACTTGTTGCTTTTGAATCCCATCTTATCAATTTGGATTTTAAGCTTATCTCGTTCTTCCATTGTTTCGATTAACACCTTCCGCAATTGACTATTCAATAACTTTTCTATTTCCCACAACCTTTCCTGAGAAGAAACCTTGTTCCTCAGATTCTGCACTTCTGTTGATGCCTAGTCAGCTTCAACTTTAGTGTCTGAATCACTATTTGTCAGTACCACCGTTTCTGGTTCCGATACTACATTTTCCACTATAACCACCTCATCATGGTTGCTTTCGATGTGAGCCTCTATTTAAGTTATTGGCTTTTATATTGGCTCGGTTATGGAGATTTGTTTCTTCTTTACAATCTGAGTGTATTCTAATCCTTTTCTGCCTGACATCTACACATAAATTATCTTGATTTGTATATAATAGATACTATATACACACAATAAATAATAGTTTTATATAAGTTATTTTTATTTCATTTTACGATGAATTTATTTAATTCATCTCATTAAAACTCTGTATGAGTTATTTGTATTTTTAACATTTCCCTCTGTCCTAAGGTTATAGCCTAAGGTACCCCACCTAAGTTTTCTAACCTAAAGCTTTGATACCATATTGTGACACCCCCAAATTCGGGTACTTGAAACTCGTACTTGGTGTTACACGATAACATTCATTCAAACTACTTATGTATTAATTAAGAAAAAGTATTATATCAAAGTCATTTATCTCCCCAGAGTCGAGAACCTTTAAGTCATACATTACATAATAATAAGTAAATTATCATAAATCCAGTTATTTCAAGTAACATTATCTATTCTAGTTCTTTAGCTTGCCTTTCCCTTTGTCTTTGTCGGAACCTTCAGGTCGATCTAGCTTAACTAAAAATATTTAAATTTAAAGCAAGAATGAGCATTTAATTACCCAACAAGTAATATAATTTAATAAACATTAGCTGAAAGAATTAAATGTTCTCTTTGAATTACACTTCTACAACGAAGCAATAGTTGTGAAGTAAACTGAAACAATTCTGAACAACATAACCAATAATTTATATTTTTGAAACTATGTAGTGACTATGAATGGAGATCAGTCAACAGACTATGAACTTTTATTTTTAATTTTTGAAAAGGTTATACATAAATTCATCCGCAAACCGTCATATCTTACGGCCACGGAGGGTGATCAGCCCGGTATGCCTTGTATTGATCAACACTATATTTTAGAACGATATTTTTGTTCATCATATCCGCCTTGGGCAGACAAAAGTTTCCCATGATCGGGATGTTCATACTCAGTCTAGAATCCGAACCAAAACAATTCAGTCGGACAATAATAATGTTCTAACATGTTCAACGATACATTTCAATCTGTCTAGCCGAGTCAAATAGCTTAGACGGGTTTTAATTAACATATACATACCGGAAATCAATAAGTATGTATTAACAAATGTTCAGATACAACTATTATCCAAGTGAGGACACTTGCATAATCAAACTTAGCTATTAATAAACAAGATATATCTTGATCAATAAAACAGAGTTAGGAAGCTTGTACAACAGTAATATAATTCAATAGCTTACTTACACATGTTTATTGCATAAGTATATACAAAGGTTAATATGCTTGCACAATATAAAATAGAGCTCTGATACTTGCTTACACATGTCCATCGCATAAAGTAAATACAAAGGTAAAGTACTTGCCTGATCTGCTGCTTACAGCTACACAACTTAGTTTTATCTTTTATACAAAAACCTATCATTAATAAGATTATTCGTTTGATTAGAATAATACCTTGTAACACATAGTACTGCTATTTACAGTCAATACATAACTTAAACACATTATCACACACTTATATATGTTATATGTCAAATTATTAAAAGTTAATTCTTATAACTTAAAATAATTTTTAAAACTAATTTTGGAATTTTTAATAATTAATTTCTATTTTTAAATGATTTTTCGAAATTAAATTAATTAAAATTAATAAAACTGTCGATATAGCCTTTAGCGACAGAAACTGTCACCTAATGTGTTCTTGAGCTTCAAGAACATTCATAACCAGTTCCTTGATGCCTACTTTGACCAACAATAATTTTCAGATCATGAGGTTTCTAGGCAAGCTAATGGTCAGATCTTGTAGTATTAATATAATACTACATAATCCAGCAATCATCAGGGTCATTCTACATCACACAAAGGAGATCTAAGCTTGCAAAAGTCAGGTCAGAGCTATTCTTCATTTTTTGGGTTACCCGGAAAATAAAAATAGTTCGAGTGATCACATTTGGGGTTCCACAACTTGTTTTCCAGGTAATATTTTGGTGTTCTAATGGTTTCAAATTGTAGTCTACATGTCAAAGAAGAGATCTGATACACTAGGTCAGTCCAACTACAACAACATCACAAGATACAAGCCGGTCAAACCATGTCAAAGGTTGTGTTCATAAGTTTTCTGGGTTACCTAGAAAACAGATTTCATGATCATTCATGCTACTTTGACCATCCACTAAATTCATCTTGTTTGTCGTTTAAGTGTTCTAAAGGCATAAGTATGTAGTCCATATAACATATTATAACATGGATACAAGAACAAAAACAAATCACATAACTCCTTCAAGATCAGAGCCCATGAACTCATTGTCAGACGTTTCTAGGCAAGTTCTAGGTTACCCAGAATTGTTAAGTCACGGCCGGTCAACGCCGTTTTACCATCCATAACTTGTAATCTATACATGATATAAGTATGATTCTAGTTCCAGATCACAGTCCTCATATCATACAACAAATCTAATACACTAAACAAGCAAAAACATAAAAATATCTAGATCTATGTTATACGTTGCACATAATTCCTAAAGGCTAAGTTCAGAGAATTTAGAGAAGAAAAGAAGGAAACACATAGGAAAATTAAGGTTGAGAGCTTGAGAAAACTCTCTGAGATTGTCAAGAGGAAGAGAAGGGTTTGCTAAATCAAGGTATAATCTATTCTCAATTCTAACTCTTAGTTTTGATAGTGTTTATGCTATATGATTTGGAAATCACGTTGGTTTGATATATACATATGTATGCATAGTTTAAAATCTATTAATAATCATGTGTGAGTACAATTTGATGATCAAATTCGTGAGAATTGGTTAGTAGGAAGAAGTTAGAAATAACAGTGTTATATATATGAAAATTGGCTTTAGAAAGTACAAAATTTCTTGGTCAATACTTATTATAATCTGTAAATTGATGTTGGATTATGCTAGTATGTTACGAAACGAAAATGGCGCAGTTTAAATTGTGTTAATTGGTTAAGAAACGAAGTTGTGGCGATCGAATTCGCTAATAGTGTTAAAACATGAAAATAGAGTATGAACATGTGTTTTGGGTCAAATTTTAGGTTGGTTAATTTTTTTATAAATTGTTAGAATTTTAGTATGTTGTAGTTCAATGAATTACGAATCCATAAAATCGAAAACGGACTAATTTGGATGTGTATAACTCAAGTAATGAAGATTAGTAGGAGAAAAAGGGTCAAAAATCGTGAAGAACAGTAGCTTTAGGTCCTGTTTACGCTACTGAGCAAGCGATTCTTATTGTGCCCTAATTCATTTGGGTCATAGTTACCATTTGTGCCCTGTGCTTAATTGGGTGCAATTTACCAAAGTATGTCAGGTATGACTAATTTGACCTATTTTAGTAAAATAGGCATAACTGTTTTATACAAACTCTGATTGAGGTGATTCAAGATGATCCGGAACGAGGAGGAATAGACATACAACTTTTATTCTTGAAGTGTTTCAATTTGAGGTTGGGAACAGTAGTCAAAATGATCATCTTTATGACTGATGCATATTCAGAGGCAATTAGAGGGCGCCGGACATGCACATACACAAGTATAGTGATGTCGACGATAATAGATGTTGTTCTAAGTTATAGAACATGAATATTATGAAGTATAATGATGCTTAACATTAATAAATGATATATTAGATAAGTTGAATACAAATACTAAGCACACACTAGAGAGACAAATTGGGCGTGTGACGAATAAACGTCGAAACGCTGTGATAAGTGTTAATGAACGTAAAAAGTGTTTTAAATCAAATGAAATGAATATTATAAGATATTGTATAGTGTTAATATAAAACCAATAAGTAGTCCTAGTAAGACTTAAACACTTGAATGAACTTCGAATATGAAATATAGTGAGCTATAAGTCGAAAGTTAACACAATAAAATTCAACATTGTGTATTGATAATAGGAAGGGTTATGAGGTGTAGAATTTACATTACACCTACTATGCGTTTCTATTTGACTAATAGTTGATGTGCATGATTATATAGTTGTGTAGGGCATGTGAAGTGCAGATAACTGTAAGCTGTTAAACTGTTATTGGTAAACAACGATCAAGGCAAGTCTTTCAGTTCCTATTTGCTATGTGAATTTGATTATTTTAAATCTTTATTGCAAAGAACATGATGTGTTATATATATGTTGAATGTATGAAATGTTAAAGTCAACTTATGACTACGTTGATTGAGTAAGGAACTCAATCTTTATACTTGTTATATGAACTGTAACATGTATGTTATGTTAGTCTAATGTTTATGAGATATATGTTGAGCATGCTATTATGTGCTACGTGATGCATGAAAACTATTAGATTTTGTTAGGCTGTCGAGCTCAACCTTGCAAATAACTATTTTTGTAGGTTAAAGATTGAAGGTAACATTATGTGCTACTTGAATGACGTGGATAAGAAATAATACACGAAGATTGATATTTTAGCTAAAGTTGTTATTTCTTTATACCATGATTAAAATTCATGAGATGTATTAAATGTTTTATGATGTATAGTTTTATGTTGAGTTGTAAAGCTAAAGTTAGAGTTATCTGATATGTAAAGGTTATCGGATTGAAATATAAAATTTTATATAATAACAATGATAAAGTGAATCATAAAATAAGATTGATTCAAAAACATGTAGTTGATAAAGGTTTTGATTTAGGGAATTAAAGTAAAAAGACATAAAAGTTTAAATTATTCCGCATTTTATAAAGTTTAATATCAAATAATGATGTAAAATCAGATGGTAGACGTGTTATTAATGACCGAAGTTGAGAATTAAATTGTATGAATTTTGGGGTCGTTACAGTTGGTATCAAAGCTGAAGGTTATAAACCGTAGGTAGGATGATTATAGAATAAGATCACGACGTGATCTGTTTAAGTTATAAAGGAAAGATGGTCTGTAATGTTTTGAATAATTATAGCTTGATGCTATGAAGATGATGTACTATGAAATAGTATGAGATAACTCACGAGGCGTTATAGATGATGTGATAGGAGGAATTCGTATCGAGCAAAGAGAAAGTTATGAGCAAGATAGGGTTAGGTGGGATTTCAATTGAGGACTAATGTGATGGCTGAGTTGTATAAACCTTTGTATGGGCGAGGGTTTTGTGCTTGCACTCAGTTTATCACATTGATAATCATTGGAATGTCGGTGTCGCGCTATCAATGTATGTGTGGTGAAAAGGTGATTCTTTTCTCATGGGTATAATTGATAATTAGAAACTATTAAGATTAGTCAGATATTATTAGGATTAGGTGCGATTCTTAAAACTAATGCATATGGTAAGTTCGTGACTCAAAATAATATGGTATGTTTTGAACCCCTCAGCGAATGGACGCCTATGGTCTGACTAGAATAAGTTCTTAAACTCATACTATTGTGGCAAGTTCATGAACTTCCAATGTGTGGTAAGTTTGATGAACTAGACTGGGGTATAGATAAGTTATGAATGAAGATTGAGGATTATGAGAATAGATAGAATTATTAAGCAATTGATCAGTATAGAAAGTGGAGACATAGGTTTTCCAAATCTTCTAGCTTTGCTAGATTTTTGAAATTTATTGACTTCGCGCCGATGATTATACTTTTGATTTTTGAAAAAATGTTGGGTCACACTAGTGAACCAGAGAATTTTTTTTTTAAAAATCTTTATTATTCGCAGATTCATGCTATTTGTTTTTGGCTTAAAAAATGATTTTTAAATTTTCAAAATATATTTTAATTATATGTATCGGGTGATATGATAAACGATGAAGTCATCAATGTAATGGAACCTAGTGTTGGATGTGATCATATGATCGTCAGCTCACTATGGTGAGATGTAGTATGACAACGTCATAATCATGACTCCATAAAAGGATTTTTGAGATTTCTTTAAGATATGAGAATATATATATGTATATGTATATTTCGATTGATATCCGAATTGTTATAAAAGTCTATGATATTTGGTTCAACTAGACAAATATTGAATGATGTTTATGAAATTCAAGCGTTTCTTGAGAAGTTATGCCAAACCAAATGGTTTTGGTGCGGATTCAGATGTTGAAAAGTTGAGGTGAACAACCATATAAAAGGGGACATGTTATCGGAGATAATGGTTTTGACGAAAGAACGCATATATAGTCAAGTACGATGTTAAGATGTAATACGTTGTGCACGACGTAGGGGTACGATAGGCTGATCACCTAGAGTACTTGTAGAGAGTGCTTTCAGTCTGTGTGATTGCTAAACATTATGTTAAAGACGGTTTACAGTGGTAATGCACTGTTAAACCTGGAGAAGAGTTCAAGGTCTGTATAGTCTTATGATTGTTAAAGGTTCAAGTTGAGATACTTGATAACCTAGGGACGTAGTTCAAGGTCTTATGACCCCTCAGCATGATTTGGAATCGTTTAAATTTCTGTTATTCATATCGATTCCCAATTATTGAGCAATTGTGGAAGATTCTTATTATTCCAAAAGGTGAAAGTGGAAAGGATGAGAAAATAAAGCAAAACATAATAATTTCAAGAAAGAATTGAAACTCCAGAAAGAAGAGAAATGTGAAACTCTTAGAAGAGGAAGATGTGAGTAATATGATGATCTTAGAAAGATCCTTAGAGAAAGAATTTGGTTGCAGAACCCAATGAATAAATAAAGTATTAACGTAAAATCTATTTTGATAGATTGAATGAATGAAGATTAATAAATAAAGATTCGAGGACGAAATTCTTAGAAGAATGGGTGAATGTAATATCCCGAGTGTTTATGATAACGATCCTTAGAAAAGAAAATGAATGGGTTAAAGAATATATAATAATCAAGTATAATTGAGTCTAAGTAAAGGTTATGAAATAAAACTTACAAGAATTTATTATCAAAAATGGTGGGAGTAGGAAATATAATACCTATATTAAGGTAATGTGTTGAAGTTATTCAACAAAGAGATTTGATGAAAACCTGAGTAAGGTAGGGTTTTGGTGATTCCGAGGACGGAATCCTTATAAGGGGAAAGGATGTGACAACCCGAATTTTTATAGGTTATTAAAATAGGAATTTAATAATTAAAATTCTTATTATGAGATGTTTTGAGTTTGAGTATTTATATATATGTGCTATATATTTTGAAATATGTGATCTAGTGTGAAGAGAAATATATATTCATATATTGGGAAAGTGAGGTTTAATAATTAAGTTAACTATTGAAGAAATTAAATGAATTTTGTAATTAATTTTAAATATGTATTGAAAGTTAAATAAATATTTTAATTAATTTAATTATTAGATATAAAGAAATAATTGATGAATTGTGGTGCATTAATTTAGTAATGAAATTGAATAATGGTAATTTTATTTGATGTGATTTAATTTAATGAAATAATTAAATTAAATTAAATTGTTTAATATTAAAGAAAATAAGTAAATAAGTCTAATTTATTAATTAAATTAGATATATAATTATTTATTAATCATAAGTATAATTATAATAAAAATTATAATTATTATAATTATAAGTGTAAGCTAATGGGTTGCATTTGTGACAAATAAAAAGACCATATAATATAATAATATAAAAATAAACTAGTAGAGGAGAATTGTGGTTAGCCAAACAAGGCCCTGTGGCCTTTGGCTTATTATAACTGACGTCTATTGGTTTTTTAAACTGATGTATACGTGAGAGAGATGGGAGTCAAGTTATATGTTGCACATAATTCCTTAAGGCTAAGTTCAGAGAATTTAGAGAAGAAAGAAGGAAACACATAAGAAAATTAAGGTTGAGAGCTTGAGAAAATTCTTTGAGATTGTCAAGAGGAAGAGAAGGGTTTGCTAAATCAAGGTATAATCTATTCTCAATTTTAACTCTTAGTTTTGATAGTCTTTATGCTATATGATTTGGAAATCACGTTAGGTTGATATATATACATGTATGCATGGTTTACAATCAATTAATAATCATGTGTGAGTACAATTTGATGATCAAATTTGTGAGAATTGGTTAGTAGGATGAAGTTAGAAATAATAGTGTTATATGCATGAAAATTAGCTTTAGAAAGTACAAACTTTAGTGGTCAATACTTGTTATAATCTGTAAATTGATGTTGGATTATGCTAGTATGTTAAGAAATGAAAATGGCGTAGTTTAAATCGTGTTAATTGGTTAAGAAACGAAGCCGTGGCGATCGAATTTGCTAAATGTGTTAAAACATGAAAATAGAGTATGAACATGTGTTTTGGGTCAAATTTTAGGGTGGTTAATGTTTTTATAAATTGTTAGAATTCTAGTATGTTGTAGTTCTATGAATTACGAATCTATAGAATTAAAAACGGACTAATTTGGATGTGTATAACTCAGGTTATGAAGATTAGTAGGAGAAAAAGGGTCAAAAATCGCGAAGAACAGTTGCTTTAGGTCCCTTTTCTGCTAACGGGCGCAGCTCTACTGTGCCCCAAGTTGCGCCCAAATTATGTCAGGTGTGACTAATTTGACCTATTTTAGTAAAATAGGCATAACATTTTCATACGAACTTTGATTGAAGTGATTCAAGATGATCCGGAACGAGGAAGAATAGGCCTACAACTTTTATTCTTTAAGTGTTTCAATTTGAGGTCGGGAACAGTAGTCAAAATGGTCATCTTTATGACTGATGCGAATTCGGAGGCAATCGGAGGGCGCCGGACATGCACATACACAAGTATAGTGATGTCGACGATAATAGATATTGTTCTAAGTTATAGAATATGAATATTATGAAGTATAATGATGTTTAACATTAATAAATGATATATTAGATAAGTTGAATACGCATACTAAGCACACACAAGAGAGACAAATTGGGCGTGTGACGAATAAACGTCGAAACGCCGTGATAAGTGTTAATGAACGTAAAAAGTGTTTTAAATCAAATGAAATGAATATTATAAGATATTGTATAGTGTTAATATAATACCAATAAGTAGTCCTAGCAAGACTTAAACACTTGAATGAACTTCAAATATGAAATATAGTGAGCTATAAGTCGAAAGTTAACACAATAAAATTCAAAATTGTGTATTGATAATAGGAAGGGTTATGAGATGTAGAATTTACATTACAACTACTATACGTTGCTATGTGACTAATAGTTAATGTGCATGATTATATAATTGTGTAGGGCACGTGAAGTGCAGATAACTGTAAGTTGTTAAACTGTTATTGGTAAATAACGATCAAGGCAAGTCTTTCAGTTCCTATTTGTTATGTGAATTTGATTATTTTAAATCTTTATTGCAAAGAACATGATGTGTTATATATATGTTGAATGTATGAAATGTTAAAGTCAACTTATGACTACGTTGATTGAGTAAAACATGTTGATTGAGTAAGGAACTCAATCTTTATACTTGTTATATGAATTGTAACATGTATATTATGTTAGTCCAATGTTTATGAGATATATGTTGAGCATGCTATTATGTACTATGTGATGCATGAAAACTGTTAGATTTTGCTAGGCTGTCGAGCTCAACCTTGCAAATAACTATTTTTGCAGGTTAAGGATTGAAGATAACATTATGTGCTACTTGAATGACGTGGATCAGAAATAATACACGAAGATTAATATTTTAGCTAAAGTTGTTATTTCTTTATACCATGATTAAAATTCATGAGATGTATTAAATGTTTTATGATGTATAGTTTTATGTTGAGTTGTAAAACTAAAGTTAGAGTTATCTGATATATAAAGGTTATCGGATTGAAATATAAAATTTTATATAATAACAGTGATAAAGTGAATCATAAAATAAGATTGATTCAAAAACATGTAGTTGATAAAGGTTTTGATTCACGGAATTAAAGTAAAAAGACATAAAAGTTTAAATTATTCCGCATTTTATAAAGTTTAATATCGAATAATGATGTAAAATCAGAAGGTAGACGTGTTATTAATGACCAAAGTTGAGAATTAAATTGTATGAATTTTGGGGTCGTTACAGGTAAACTCAATTATATGGCAAGATCTACACTCCACCCAATTAAAAAATGTGACAAAAAGGGCATTTTGGACAATTGGCTTATAATTTTAATGACATTCTAGTAATCTTAACCCAACCCTTAGGTTTTAACCCTTAGGTCTTGCAAATCAATTTTTAGGATTTTATAATTAGGGTTTAAAATAGAAATTTAGGTTTTCTAAATTACAAATTAGGGTTTCCTAATTACATTATGGTTTCTTAATTAAATTAGTGTTTCCTAATTAACAGTAAAATTTTTAAATTAGCAATTAGTGTTTCTAACTTAGCAATTAGGGTTTTCCCTAATTAGTGATTAGGGTTTCTAAAGAATAATTAGAGTTTCCCTAATTTAATTTTTAATTAATAACATATATCATTAATCACATAACACAATTAAATATCAGTCTTAAATTCCTTTTTGAATTACAAATTAGGGTTTAGTAATTTAATACTAGTGTTTTCTAATGCTACGATATAACTGATCAACAATTAACCTAGCACACATACAATACACACTTATAACACTGAAATATAATTAATATATTATTAATATTCAAAATCCAAAATTAGGGTTTTGAACCATATCCAACTTAACTTTCATTTCTAGTCAACTTCAAAATTTAAATTGATTATATTGCTAAATCCATATCGCATATATTTCAAAAATATTATTACTGAAACCAATATTCATAACAATTAATAAAAAAAATTATTCATAAAAATATAGATATATTTGTTTGAAAATTCCCAGTCTTTACATAATTGAATAGTGATCTAATAAATGTATATTTTAACAGAAAATGCCTCCTAGAAGAAGACAACCACGCCAACAACCACCTCCTGATGGGTCTACTAACAATAACAATAACGAGGCCAACGCTAACCCGGTTTAGCAATTGGTGACTCTGTTAACGGGAGCACTTGCGAATCAGCCGCAAGCTCAAGTTACGACTTTCACCGCTGAAGTTTCAAGGGTCTATGAATCCAGTTGAAGCCCAAACCTGGATCATAGAAATGGAGAAGGTATTCGACGTTGCCAGAGTCAACGAGGATCAGAAGACCGCTTTCGCAACATTTATGTTGAAGTCTAAAGCTAGCTATTGGTGCAGGTGAATAAGGTTCATGGGGGATAGGAATATTAGTGTAGGATAGGTTCAAAGAAATGTTTTTCGAAATGTACTTTCCGACTAGTTCCCGGAATCAGTTGGAAGTTCAATTTTTTGAGCTAAAGCAAGGAACCATGTATGTGCTAGAGTATGCTGCAAAGGTTAATGAGCAGGCAAGGTTTGCTACGTATCAACTCAATACTGATGAGCGTAAGGCCAGAAGGTTTGATCAAGGGTTGAAGCCCTAGCTGTATAGTAAGGTTTCAATGTTCCAGTTAAACACATTTGCGGCAGTATTGGAAAAGGCAATTATCGCGGAAGGTGGAAGTGATGCCTTAACCAAATATAATCAAGAACAAAAGAAGAAAAAGAATGAGAATAAAAACAAGGTTGGTGGAATCAATAGTGGAAGTAACAACCAGAAGAGGAAATGGAATGAAAATTTGAGTGCGTGAGGACAACAAGGAAGTCAGCAAAATAAGAAGTTTGAAGCTTGCGCTACTTGTGGGAAGAACCACACAGGTTTGTGTTTGAAAGGAAAAGGAGTTATTTTTAATTATGGCCAGGAGGGTCATATTGCACCAAATTATTTTAGCCCAAAGAAGGGAGCATGTTTAACCTGCGGGTCAAAGGATCACATGGCTCGTGATTGCCCTAAAATAACAGCGGGAAGCACAAGTGGAGGAAAAGGAAACAACAGTGGTGGTACTTTAACTATCACTGGACCAGTGCAATCAAGCTGACCTACTGCTAGGACTTTCAATATGACCGAGCAGGATGCTGTGCAGTCAAAGGATGTCGTGTCAGGTATCATTCCGATTAATGGTATTAATGCTTATGTGCTATTTGATTCGGGTGCTACTTGTTCATTTATATCCAATGGATTTACTCAGAATTTAGATCTACCTCAGGAAGAATTAGATTTCCCTATAAACATAAAAATTGCAAATAGGGAAGTGATTCCTGTTAGGTTTATATGCAAGAATTGTAGAGTGGTTATAAAGGGTCACAAGATGATGGTGGATTTGATACCAATTAAACTTGGGGAGTTTGATGTTATACTAGGAATGGATTTGTTATTCAATTACGGGGCAGTATTTGATTGCCAAAAGAAATGTGTTAACCTTATGACTCCGTCAAAGGTGGTGTTTTATGGCAACAAGTCACCTCAACAAGCAAGTTGTCTGACGATGATTCAAGCCAAGAAATCATTTAGAAAATGGTGTATAGGATACCTAGCCTACATAATTGATACTCAAAAGAAGAGTGCGAAGTTAGAGGAGATACCGGTTATTAGAGATTTTGCAGATGTATTTCCAGACGATTTGCCTAGACTTCAGCCGGATAGAGAGGTTGAGTTTGTGATTGATTTAGTACCAGGAATCGCCCTCGATATCTAAAGCCCCATATAGAATGTCCCCAGTAGAGATGAAGGAGTTAATGGTATATTTGCAAGAATTATTAGATAAGAAGTATATCCGGCCAAGAATATCACCATGGGGAGTGTCGATGTTGTTTGTTAAGAAGAAAGATGGATCGATGCTGCTCTGCATTGATTACCGAGAATTGAATAAGGTCACGATTAAAAATAAATAGCTGTTACCGAGAATCGATTACTTATTCGATCAACTAAAGGGAGCGAGATATTTCTCAAAGATAGACTTGAGGAGTGGTTATCATCAGCTGAAGGTAAGGCCAGATGATGTATCGAAAATGGCATTCAGAACTTGGTATAATCATTACGAGTTTCAGGTTATGTCATTTGGTTTAACCAATGCACGTACAGCATTCATGGATTTGATAAACAGGGTGTTTAAACCTTTCTTAGATAAATTTGTGGTGGTGTTTATTAATGATATATTAGTATATTCTAAGACCAAGGAGGAACATGTGGAACACTTAAGAGTGACGTTGGAGACATTGACGAGAGAGAAGTTATACGCTAAATTCTCAAAATGTGAGTTTTGTCTAGAACATGTACAGTTCCTTGGGCACGTCATTGACAAGGACAGAATCTAGGTAGATCCATCAAAAGTTGAAGCTGTAATAAACTTGGATCAGCCGAAGACACCGTCAGAAGTAAGAAGTTTCTTAGGATTGGCAGGTTACTATAGGCGTTTTATTCAAGACTTTTTCAAGATCGCAACACCGTTGACGAATTTAACTAGGAAAGCAATTAAGTTTGCTTGGACGGAGAAGTGTGATGAGAGTTTTCAAGAATTAAAGAAAAGATTGAGTTCAGCACATGTGTTATTGTTGTTTGATGATACAGGGAATTTTGTGGTATATAGTGATGTATCGCATTAAGGACTAGGTTGTGTGCTTATGCAGAACGGTAGAGTTATTACGTATGCATCGCGTCAATTAAAGGATTGTGAGAAAGGGTATCTGACTCATGATTTGGAGTTGGTTGCGGTGGTGTTTTCCCTGAAGATTTGGAGACACTATATTTATGGAGAGAGATGTGAGATATATATACATACCATAAAAGTCTAAAGTATATCTTTACACAAAAGACTTGAATATGTGACAGAGGAGATGGCTGGATTTGATTAAAGATTACGACTGCAAGATTCTCTATCATCCCAAAAAGGTGAATGTTGTTGCCGATACCTTAAGTAGAATGGGACAGGAGAAATTAATAATGTTGACTGCTCAGGAAAAACTTGTAGAAGAAATGGACAAGATGGAGTTGGAAATTAAATATTCGACAGAATCGGATGAAAAATTGTTCTAGATGGGGAGCAGTTCAATGTTGGTGGATAAGGTAAAGAATGCACAACTTCAGGATGAAAACTATGAAAAGATAAGAAAAAAAAGTGTCTAAAGGTGAGGAAGACAAATTTAAAGTTGATTTAGAAGGGTTACTTTGATTTGAAGGGAGAATTTGGGTTCAACCAGTATCAGAAATTAAAGAAGAAATTTTGAGTGAGGTTCATAACTCACAATATTCGATTCACCCTAGAAATACTAAAATGTACCAGGATCTCATACATCACTTCTGGTGGTTGAATATGAAAAAGGATGTTGTTGAATGTGTGGCGAAATGCTTAACATATCAGAAAGTTAAAGCTGAACATTAAAGGCCAAGTGGGTTGTTGTAACCATTAGAGATACCAGAATGGAAATGGGAGCATATCACAATGGATTTTGTGGTAGGTCTTCCAACGACTCAGCAAGGTTACGATGCAATCTGAGTTATTATCAATTGATTGACAAAGTTGGCACACTTTTTGCCAATCAAGATTAGATTTAACCTAGATCGGTTGGTAAAACTGTACGAGAAGGAAATTATTTCAAAACACGATGTTCCGGTGTCAATTGTATCAGATAGAGATCCACGTTTCACATCAAATTTCTGGAAATAACTACAAGAATGCTTGGGAACACAGTTGAGAATGAGCACCTCGTATCATCCTCAAACCGACAGACAAAGTGAGAGGACAATCTAAACATTGGAGGATATGCTCAGAGCATGTATTATGGATTTTAAAGGGAATTGGGATGACCATCTACCATTGGTTGAATTTTCCTACAATAACAGTTATCACGCAAGTATTGACATGCCGACTTACGAAGCGTTGTACGGCAGGAAATGCAGAACTCAGTTATGTTGGTACGAAGTTGGAGAACGTCAATTATTTGGTCCAGAATTGGTACAACAAACTGTCGAGATCATCAAGGTGATTCAGGCAAGATTGATAGCTGCACAGGATAGACAGAAGAAATATGTTGATCAACACCGATAAAATCGGGAATTTGAGGTCGATAGTTTTATGTTCTTAAAAGTGTCTCCCTGAAAAGGGAAAATTTGGTTTGGTAAAAAGGGAAAACTAAGCCCTAGGTTTATAGGACCTTTTGAAGTCCTACGACGAGTTGGTGAATTGGTGTATGAGGTAGCTCTACCTCCGGAATTAGAACATATTTATAACATTTTCCATGTTTCGGTATTAAGGCCATATAAGTCTGATTATAAACTTGTTATAGAATATGAACCGTTATAGTTTAAAAAAGATTTATCTTATGAAGAAGTCCATGTTCAGATTATTGACAAGAAAGAGCAAGTACTAAGAAATAAAGTGATACCTTTTGTTAAGGTAATCTGGAGAAACAACAATACTGAAGAAGCTACGTGGGAACTTGAAAATGTTATGATGAAAAATTATCCTCAGTTATTTGCTTAATCTTGTATAGCAATTCTGGGGACAGAATCTTGTTAAGGAGGGAAGAATGTAACGAATGAATTTATTGAGCCGTGATTCTGAGGACAAAATCCTTTTAAGGAGGGAAGGATGTAACAAATGAGAATTTTATATGTAATTTAAAAATATTTATTGGATTAAATAAATATTTTAATTGATTTATTTATTGAGATAAATAAATAATTGATGAAATTATGGTGTAATAATTTTGTTAAGTGTGTATGTTAACTAAATTAATGAATGGTATTTTTATTATTTGAGGATTTAATTTAATGAAATAATTAAATTAAATGAATTGTTTAATATTTAAAGAAATAATTAAATAAAATAAAATGATGTTCTAATTTAATTTAATAATCAAATTAGATATGTAATAATTTGTTAAGCATAAATATAATTATAACAGAAATTATAATTGTAATTATAAGTTATTAAAATTAATTAAATACTGGTGTGACAATGAACTATATAATATAAGAGTTATAAAAATAAATTAGAAGTGGGGAGTTTTTGTGCAAACCAAGCAAAGCCTTGTGGATTTTGGTTAATATAACATCCAAAGACTTTTGGATTGATAAAACTGATAATCGCGTTTATTAGTTTATTTGTGCGCACATTGTAGTGGGTTATATTACGTGCTTTCCTAAAACTAAGAACAAAATTTAGAGAAGAAGAACAAGAGAGAAACAGAGAAATTGAGAGTTTTGTTATGAGTTGGTCAAGAGGAAGAAGGCTTGTGAAACCTTGTCATCATCCTTGCTAAAGCAAGAATTAAAGGTATAATTACTCCTAATTTCCAAGTTTTGGTTTTGTAATCTTATTCTCTGTAATTAGGATTTTGTTGGATTGATTGTTTAAGATATTGATTATATGTATGTATAATCTTGTAAAGTCTGTTAGTTGTCATCTATAAACAATTTTTAGTGATCAAATTCATAGAAATCATAATTTAAAATGAAGAAATTGGAAATATGAGATAGTATGTATATTTTGGTTCAATTTGAGACTAATATTGGTTAAGGGTTCTTGGTAGAATCTTTAAATTGATGATTGTTATGGTTAATATATTGGAAAACGAAAACAATGCAACTGAAATGGCTTAATTTGGTTAAGAATTGGAGATTTGGCGATTGAATTCGCTAAATGTGTTGAAATATGAAGAAATTAGTAAAAATAAATAAATTATTTTTGATCCTTAAAAGTTTATTTTATATCATGTTTATATTTGGTAGAATCATGAAATGCATGCTTGGCGTTGTTAACAAAATTCTAGTTTTTGGGTATGTGAATTTCTATAGAAATTGGGAAATTGGAGTGTTGGTTTGTAAAAGTGGTCAAGTCATTGCATTGCGTTTACATCTACGTATTGTTAAATTGCTTATACCAAAGGCGTAAACAGCAAAATTGCTACCGTCAGGTTTATGAGGTAATGCACTAGTGTAGGCTACTTAGGTACCAAGGCTTAGAGGTAAAGGTAGCATTACTGCTACTCTACTGAAAATGAGAGACAATAAGTTTTTTTTAATTGCAGTATATTATATATTGACTTAACCCAGCCTAGTATGCATGATAAAATGTTAATCATATCCTAATATATAATAACAGATTATAATGTATTGTAATACCAAAATGAAGATTTGTAAGTATTTATTTAACAAGTTACATAATGATTGAAATTCGATGTTTGTAAAAGGTAGAGAGGAGAATTGAATGTTAGAGCTTTACATTATATAATATTGAGTTTTCAGATTCGTGTTGTGTGGTTAACCAATATGGTTAGACCTTAAGTTAAAGGTTATGAGAATTGAACCTATAAGGGTAATGAGAGTATAGCTAATCGATGATGTAACCCTAATGGTGTATATAGGGTGTTTGGCGAACGTTTATTAAACTTGTGTAGCTTACGTATGAGGCAAGTTTCCTAACTTCATTCTGTAACAATCCAGAATTTTAATTGTAAATTCAAATATTTATTGAAGTAAATAAATATTTTAATTGATGTGTTACTGTTGAATAAATATTTGTTAATATGATTTAATTTAATTATTTATTTGTTAAATAAATAATTTATGAGTTAGGGGAATAAACTTAATTAAGGTAATATGTTAATTAAGTTGATAATTGGTATTTTGATATTTTGAATCTAATTATAATAAAAAGAGTGATGAATTAATTATTGTGGGATAATATTCTAATGGAATTGCTATAATGATGTTTTAATTTAATTTAGTAATTAAAGTGATGTATTAATTTATTGAATAAAATTATAATAGAAATTATAATTTTGTTGTGTTGGATTATGTGGCACATTGATTTAATAAATATTTATTATCTTTCATTTAATTAAATTTGAATATATGTATTTAATTAAATAAAATGGGACAATAAACTATATTATAAATGAGTTATTAAAATAAATAAAAGAAATTAATTCAGTTTTGCCAAACAATTCTTAATGAATATTAAGTCTTTATTTTAAGTGGGTTTTACCAAACAAGGCACAAGGATTTTAGGCATAAGGATTTTAAATCTTTAATTTTTAAAGTATTTTTAGCCAAACAAGCCTTATGGCTTTTGATTTTCAAAAAGATATAACTAACATCAGTTATATTATATATTTATATGATATATTAATACGTATTATATGTAATACGTTATTTTATATTATATCAATTTTATATTACGTAAAACCAAAAAGAAAGAACAGAGAAGAAGAGAAAGAAGAGAGAAAAAAGTGAGAAGCCTTAGAGAAATTTAGAGAAACTTTGGAAGTTTAGAAGCAAAGAAGTAGTTAACAGAGTAGTCTTCATCATCTAAACAAGAAAGAAAAAAGGTATAATTCTTATTTTAAGAGTTTTTGTTTTTATTAAAAGTTATCTGTAAATTGGTTTTTTGTTGATAATTGTCGAATATAGAGTTTGTATATGTTACATTATGTATATAAATTGTATTTATGTGATTTAGTGTTAACAAATCCATGAAAACATGATAATTATGAAGAAATTGAATTATAGTGATATATATATATATATATATATATATAGGGTCCAGATCAGGTGAGGACTCCCTCACACTACTAAAATGTGGACCTTTTTTTTTGCTTTTTTGTGGCTTTTTTTAAAAAACAACTAAAAAAAAGTTTAATATTTTATGAAACTAGAATTTTTCCATAATACAGTGTTTTGAGTGTGATTTGGATACATATATCAATACAGTCGATGCATGCATCGCATGCACTGCTTTTTGTTATATGTATCCAAATCACACAAAAAACACTGTATTATGGAAAAATTTCAGTTCCATAAAATATTAAACTTTTTTTAGTTGTTTTAAAAAAAAGTAAAAAAACAAATTAAAAAATCCTGCATTTTAAGAAAATGTGGGAGTCCTCACCTGATCCTCTCTCTCTCTCTCTCTATATATATATATGTATGGCTTAGTTTGGAATCACAATTTATATTTAATCCATGTGTTAAAGTATAAATTGACTATTGATTGTGAAAATACATGAAGAAACCAAAACAAAGTAATTTAAATTAATTGTTTTGGTTGAAAAATGAATTCATGGTGATGAATTTCACTATAAATGTCAAAAGGGTGAACAAATAGTAGAAACAATGAAATTAAAGGTTATAATATTGATGTTTATGTTGTTTATATAGTTAAAAACATGTTGAAAACCTTAAGTTATATTTGTGTGACGTTTATGTAATTCATGTGTTAAATTGGTGGATAGAAAGTAGCTTGTAGGCCAATTTGGCTTTGTTTTTGTTCTTATAAACAACATCGCACTGAATCGTACTTTGTGTCTGCAGTATTTTGCCAGTAGTACAATTCGGCGTTATGGCCTTATAGTCCATGACTGCGGCGCTAGGTCCGTATTGCGGCAATGCCAATTATAGGCCTTTGTCTCGACCATGTAGTTGTTATTTAAGCCAGCAGCTCATTCCAATGCAAATTGGGCTGCAAATTTCATGATCTTGAGATTGGCGGAAAATTTATTTTAATTATATAATTCTGTAATTGTTGATAAAGAGTATTGTTATGACTGTTAAAATGTGATTTTTTTCATATTGTGGTGTTATAGTACAAAGTATGACAATATTATTAACAATTAATGAGTTATGTGATAAATTGAAGAGTTATGGTTTAACCAAATAGTTGAACTTAAGACTACAAGTCATGAAATAGATACTTACTTATGTATTGAGTACATGTAGTAACTAATTATGGCATGATGACATGTGTATAGGCTATTGAGAATCAAGTATACGGTTTAGCTTACACGCAAGGCAATTTTTTAAACCTCAATCTTTATTTGAGTTGTTCTATCTTACTTACAATTAAGAAAGTCTTAATCTTACTCTTATGTATCATAACTTGATTACGTTCATGCAAGTTATTTAACCTTTGCGATTTTATTACTGAGAAAAGTTTACTTTTCGCTATCATGCTATACTTTTAAGGTTTCACAATTTACTTAATCTTTTATTAAGCTCTTGAATCCTATATATGTTGTATGATGCAAACCATTGAACAAAGTTCCTAAATTATTTCCTTATTATCAACAAATGTAACATTAGCTTATTATTATTGTTCAAGCAAGGTTTATTTTACTTTTCAATACTTTCAAGTATTCCTAATGCATGATTTTGATGTGTGATGGTTAATCACTTATAACCCATGGTTATTTCATATTTCGTTGTTATCAAATTCTTGAATAGTTGCTACACTTTTGATTCAACTAATTTTTAGTTGATGTTCGTAGAACTCTAAATTACCTTGAAATTTATCCAAACCAAACTTACTTTGGTGCGGACTTGTATTCTAAATACTGAGATGAACAACCCTATTATAGGGGATAATTTACACGAAGCATTTAGATGTTTGTGCACAAAAAATGGTATGGAGGGTTGATCCCCCTAAGTATGGGAAGTCCCTACAGTTTCATGACTGTTTAGGTTTAAGTTGAAAGAATACTTATAACCTTGGACATAGTTCGTGGTCTTGTGACTCTCAGATATATTTCAAATTCTGTTTTCAGTTCTTGATTATCATTGATAGAGATTATTATTCAGTAATATTGAGCCTATTCATTTGGCAGTTATTATGATATTATTATTCATTGTCATTTCAAGTGAGCATTTGTTTTGCTCACTCTTGCTTATATAACCATTATAGCTAAAGTTGAGAAAGTCGATGAACCTACCACCAGTAAAGGGAAAGGAAAGATGAACAAGTGTTGAAGACTTTGTAAATCTGTTGATTTTTATATTGTCAGACTTTGTTTTAATTGTTGAGATGTAATTATTTAATTTTCCGCACTTGATGTTTGTTTTAAAGGTTAGATAACCTGAGAGATTTTATTGGACTTATTGATGTAACCCTTTAATGGGAAAGTTTATTTTTTAAATTTTAGCATATTTGGGTAGTTAGAAATGAATGTTTAATAGTGAACACCAAATCTTGTGGGATTGAAGTACCCAAATTTGGGGGTGTCACACGTTCTCTTTATAATGAATGCAAGTTTCATAACTTTATTTACCTTTTGTTGTCAAGCAAGTTCTCTAAATCTAATTGTATTGACCGTGAATTTTAAACTCTTTATTTAATTAAATATATGATTTAATTTTTTTGAGTTAGTTTTGTGAGTTTATTTAAACCTTATGTGGTTATGTGAATTTATGATATGATTAAAGGGAGTCACTAATAGTTATTCAAATTACTGGACTAACCCTAAGAGTTTAATATCAAAGAATTGATAGGATTATTAATTATTAAATATTCAATTTATTTGAATATAGTAGCAAGAGTTGAACATATTTCAATTTGAGAAATTAATTGATCATTGTGTTAATTAATAATTAATAAATAAGTGATTAATAATATATAAAATGATTTATATATTTACTTGATAAATTTGTGCAATATAGTAAACCTTTATTATATGGTAGTTAACTATATATTTTATATAGTACAAGGTGGCACATTAATATGTCTATATATTAAATATAAGCAATATAGTAAGAATTATTTCATTCATATGAGTACATAAATAATCCCCAACTTTCCATTGTGTAGTAGCATTAATACATTAATATTACATTTTGGGAATTATAGTAGTCAAATCAAACTTGTTGCTGAGATTTTTTTTTCTTGTCCCAAAATGAGTGCCACCATAGTACATGAACAGTAGCCTACATTTGATTTACGTAACTTCCAAATGGCTAAAACTTAGGCAATGATTTCAACGCCAGTGGCCTAATGGGGAGTTGTTGAACCACTCCTTAGCAACCAATGTGTTCTTCCTTTGCACCATGAGCTCCAACATTAGGGTAATGGCAATATCTTGTCCAAATTCCCTCTATAAATACAAGCTCCAAATTCAGTTTTGTTGTTTGCTAATGTTTGAGATTGAGAGTCCTAAGTTGCTGAGGAATTTTGGAAGCATACTCAGTGTGTAAGGGATCTAATTCAAGCCAAGGAGGTATAAATCTTAACTTATGTTCTTGAGTTGGGTTTTTTGGAAAATTCTTGTAATTCTCATGAATTCTTGGTAATGTGGTATGAATTAGCTTAAGGTTGTGTTATTTTAGTTAGTATGCATGCTTAAAAGTATTAGAAGTAGTTTGAGTTGCAGCAAAAGATGTTTAGAAATGGTTGGAGTTGAGCCTCTGCAGAAGCAGAGGCCATATTTTTGTTTCTGGGCGAAGTGGTGCGGTCGCGCCACTTCCTTAGTCTTTCACCCCGCGACCATGTGGGTAGCAGATCACAGTTGCTCATGTTAGCTCCTTAAGATATTTTGAGCATGTTACTTTGATTATTAAATGACCTGAACATGTGAACTGAGATTGTTATGTATATAGTAAGCCATGTTAGTTGATTTTAATTTGATTATTCAAAGAGGACTTAAAGAGTTGGAAAATAGTTTTGATAAAACTTTTTGCAAAACAAGTTCTAACCTTTGATGCAAATGTATTACGTTATGATATATCTTGACATATGTCAATATGATTGGTTATATGGTTAAAGGTAATATGAGATATTCAAGCATGATTATAAAAAGAGAAATTTCAAGAAAAAGGATCTTATTGGCTATGTATAAACGAACTATGTATACACTAAGCTTTGAACTTAAAGATATGTTCATGTGATCTATTATGTGATTATGAAAGCATGATTTAGACTATGCAAACTTATTTTTGTATGCTTGAAGAAGTTTTACTAATAGAGACTTAAAGTTTTGAAAATGAACTTGATAAACAATAAGTTGAGAACTTATAAGTATGCTTTTGATATCTAACTTATGAATGTATAGTTGAGGCCAAAGGACCATGTGGCATGTGTATAATGACTAGACATGATCGACCTTGTTAGCTTAACATGTGAAGTCTTGAGTAAATGAAAAACAAATAATGACCTATGATATGGTTGATGAAGGGTTACAATTAGTTATTCATATAATAACATGTGTGTTGTGCATAATTGTTCATTTATGTGCATGGCGTATGTGTCTGTTGGCTTACTCTGAAGCGACCTTGTCTTGGTTTGCACAGGGAGCGGTAGCAATACGCATACTCCTTAGTATAAACCAAGCGCTAACAGCATTAGTGCAGTAGTGAGGTCTCGAGTTTCATTAATAAAATGAGAGCTTATGCATGCTTATATGGTTACTCTAAACTATAATACTTGTCCAGTATAGTATGCATGTGATGATAAGCATGTTATTGAAAGAATTCTATGATAAATTAGTGTTTACCACTTTAAAGTCAATAATGATTTCAACTATGACATAGCATGTTAAAAACTAATCGTGTAATGTAATGACACGTGTATAGAAACATGATAGGTGATGATTTGATTCTTGTAAGTGTGGACTCATATTAGTTTATACATACTAATTGAAAAGACCAACTTGTTAATGTTAGGTCGTTTCAACGCAAGTAACTAAAGCTAGAAATAAATTGTAACTGAGCAAACAGGCAAGTTCCCTAAACTTACCCCCAATTATTATTGAGCAAGTTTCCTTGAACTTCTCTCTTTGGTTGTGCAAGTTCCTTAAATTCTTACTCTTTTACTTGAGCAAGTATCCGAACATTATTGCATTGCAAGTTTCCTAACTTACACAGCTTTGAGTTTGTGGAAGATTCCTATCCTACTCATATTGTATTGAGCATGTTATTGTTGAATTAAAAGTTATTCATTTAAGCTTGAATCTTATTTCCAAGCATGCTATTAAGTGGTTTAATTACTTTATAATTATCCCACGTCAATATTATTGATATTCGCACTTAGTGCACTTGAGTTCGTACAGTCTTGGACTTGTACATCATTTAAAGTTCAATAATTCTTGAACTATGTTAGATAGAGTCTGAACCTTTGTTTGGTCAGACAAACGTATGAAGTTTTATAAAAGCTATCCAAACCAATTAATGGTAAGGATTCTTAAACTGAAAAGAAGACCCCTTTCTATGATAGGGGAGTACAAGGTATCTAATATAAGATACAAAGAGCATATTTAAATGTTATGCATATACATAGTGTACGCGAGGCTAATCCCCTCAAGTACTTATTCTGTAGCCAGTTACCAAAGGGTCAACTAATTATTAATTCTATTGGAGTGTTATAGTTCAAAGTCTACTTGACTAGCCGTTATTCTAAAAGCAATCATTATATTTGTTTCTAATATTCATATTGTTGAATCCTTCAGATATTCATATTGTTGAATTCTTTGTCAGATATTTTCCTTTCATCATGATATATCCTTATTGTTGTATTTAAACTTGTTGAGCAAACTTGTTTCTCATCCTTGCTATATCATGAATTATATTGCAGCTAAGCCCCAGACCTCAGGAAAGGACAAGGGTAAAGGAAAGATGTAGGATAGTCGCCAGGAGCAGACTTTACTATATGCCTAGTTTAAATTACTGTTATGTAATGTGAACCGAAATTATTATTGTAGGGTATGTTGTAAAATTGTTTTAAGGTTATCGAATCTTGGGACTATTAACAACTTTTGAATGAACGATGTACGTTTATTATTTTTCCTCATTTTATTTGTCGTATATTGTTTAAAGGTGGATGTTTGTATTTTATCGTGATAACCGAACCGGGGTCAGAGGAACCAGTTTTGGGGTGTTACACTAATTGTTGATTATGCAAATTCCTAAACCTTATATTTAAGTTGATCAAGTTTATTGATTGCATCTTGTTTATGATTATGAAAGCTCTTGTATTCTAATTCTTTACATTGAGTGAGTTTCACATTCCTAACTTTTGTTTCTTGCTATCCAAGGCATAGACTGTTCAAGACCATTGACTTAAATAAGTTTTATAACTCTTTTGGATGTAATACTTTGTATATACCATGTCTATTCAATTATATATTGTTAATATCCAATCTTTAACTTCAGTATTGTTGTTCAATCTTATATTATTGTGTTGAACCTTCGAATAGCAAACAAACTTTTATTGATTGGACTAATCTATATTTGATAAGTGTTCTAAAATTCTAGAATCACTGATAAGCTAATTCCAAACTAAACTTTCTTTAGTGCAGAAATCCTAAAGTCAAATTGAGATGAATAACCTTAATATAGGGGATTATATACGTGTTAGCGTTTAGATGTTTGTGCACAATATATGGTACGAAGGGTCGATCCCCCTACATACGTAAGGAAGGGTCTGTATAGTCTAAATGACTGTTACGGTTGAGGTAAAAATACCTAATTACCAGGGACATAGTTCATGGTCTTAAGACCCTCAAATATAAATCTTGAGCTTGTTTTCTATTCTTGATTCATAGAACAAGTTCTCTATTATTCAGTATTCATTGCTTAACATTATGTTGCTGCTATTATCATTCTTTATATTAGTGAGCAATTGTTTGCTCACTCTTGCATTTAACACTGCAACTAAAGTTGAGAAAGTTGATGAATCGTCTTCTAGCAAAGGAAAGGGCAAGATATCAAATGATGAAGACCAGTTTGGTTTTTATTTATTATAATTATGTTATGAGACTTATTATATTTTGTGATGTATTCCGCAGACTTATGTATTAGTTTAAGGTTAAATTACCTGGGATTGTTTAAAGTTGATGTAACCGTTTAATGGGGAAGATTATTGCTTAAGATATTTAAGTTAAGTCTTTATCATTGATTATGGGTAGTTAGATGTAATTATTTTGGATAGTGAGCACCAAATCATGTGGGAATGAAGTACCCGGATTTGGGGGTGTCACATTAATAAATTTGAAATTGCCCATTAAATTGATATCGATGCATATATGGAATGGATTTATTATTCATGAGATGAATTTATTTATTGATGCATATGTTGATGTGTATGATACTAAATGGGATTGATTATGGACTATTGACCAATGTGATTGGATTTTATTTTATTTGGATGTATGAATGTATGAGTTTTATTAAATAGGGTATGCGTAAATTGTCTTCTCTAATTTTTTCTTAATGTAAATTCTATCTCCCTCCTATGTACTTCCCCTTGACTACTGATCAAAGTTTCTATTTATTTTAAATAGTTTTATAATAGGAATAATTAGAATTAATTTTGAAGAATTGGAGATCAAAGAGCAAGGAGCGCTTGAAGACTTGTTTGTAATGAAGCCCGGGTTTAAATTTAATAGTTATTTTTAAATTTAATTATTGTACCCTAGGTTTGACCTCTTTGTTCACTTGGTGACTCTAGTGAACCAAACTAGAATAAAGTCCATAATTAATCCTGGTAGAATATATTATTCTATATGTGCATACTTATACTATATATATATATATATATATATGTGTGTGTGTGTGTGTGTGTGCGTGCTAAACAAGATTAGACAAAATAATAAAAATCCCTCAAAGTTTTTATATTAAGTCCTAAGTGTTCAAAGATATTTGGAATATCGAACGTCGCCTTCTAGCATGATAAAAATAATAGAGTATCAATTAATTTTATAAGTTTGTTGTGTCACCACAAGGCTTATGTTAATTCTTTGAGATGTTAATTTTATCACATTTGATGTTTGTAAATAAAATTAAACAATGTTGTTTTGTTGTGTCACCATAAGGATAATGTTTTTCTTTTTTGAATATATGGAAGTGCTAGGTTGGACTTAACTTGGATAATTTTGATTCGGATGTGCCACCACTTGATCAAAATAATCTAAGAGGCAAAATAAAAAGAGTTACATGATGATGTAATTAACAAGAGTTGTCTACTTATTTATTTATATATAGTTTGTTGTGTCACCACAAGGCTATATACATTTGAAATAGGATCCTTATTCTCACTAGCAAATCTTTAATTAGATTTTGTCGAACTATATAAGTGATGGTAATATAGTTTGAAGAAAATAGTGGGAGATACCAATTTAAAACAAGACTTAATTTATTTTTGTAATTAATTAAAGAATGTATGCTAAAAACGTTAGTAATTACAAATTAATTTATAGAATTTTACAATGTCTAAATTACTATCACTGCAAAACATATTAGATGTTAATTAACCGGACCAAATTAAACGAATTGGTAAAGGAATTTGAGAATAGTTCTCACGGCTGAAACACTTTATGTGCTTATGTGGTTGCAACCTATGTGCTCGTGAGTGTCGAATAGTGACGATTAGTAATTAAATAATTAAATTTTTTTGTTGTCAGGATGGCTAATGTGGGAGAATCCAGTCAGGCTAGGGAGGAGGGACCTCAGATGACTAGAGAGGAGGAGCCTCGAGATATTCAGGTGGTTTGGGAACAACTGCTGCCAAGGGAGTCATCTCCATTGGTCACAGTGGTTGAACAGGAGGACATACCTGATGAGGAGGATGTGGTAGAGACGGATGAGGAAGACCCCATTGAGTTGCCACAGACGGATGAGGATGAGGATGAGGAAGAGTTTCCACCAAACTCTATCGCAGCTCACATGTACGACGAAGTATACGACCGCAACATTAAGCTTCAGGATAGAGTTGAGGAGTTTGAGGAGCTAGAACCTGAACGTCAGACTTCGATGGCGCAGAAGAACAATGAGTTCCATAATCTGGACGAGCATCTAAGTAATATGGAATAGAAGTTGATTCATACTGAGGGGGAGAATGAGCAGTTGACAGAGGAGATCACAGAGCTGAAGAACAAATTGAAAGAAGAATCCACTAAGAGAGCAAGAGTCAAAGACGCGTACGAGAAAGCTTCTCAGCGTGCAGACGGAGCAGAGGGAGAGGTACAAGCAAAGAAGATCAAGATGGAGGAGATGAATGGAGTTTTCAACACTGTGATAAACCGAGCTCAAGACCGAGTCATGTATTATCCGATTCAGTTCAAGACGCTGTCATGGTATATGTTAGATCGCAGAACAATGTTCCGTATAATGGAAGAGGAACGTCGTAAGGCTATGCAGCATTTTAGTAGGTCATCGTAGAGAATATGAGTGTTGTGTGATTAAATGATATAATAAATAAGATGTAAATCCCAAGTGTTATGTAACCAATGGGATATGATGATGATGTTATCGTGTAACTTTTGTAGTTTAGGAAAAGTAATGTAAATAGCAGTGATGTTATTGTTCTTAAGTTTTTAGGATGATGAATGAATAAAATGTTAATATTTATTCTAGATGTTATGTGTTATGTGGTGATCTATTATGATGTACAAGTTAAGTAGAAAATACTTAAAAGATTGGGTAATAAACTAATAAGTGTATTTTTCTTTAATTATAAAATGCCTCCAAAAAGACGTCAACCACGACAAAGAACCCTTGAGGGGTCTACTAATAACAACAACGATGAAGCTAACCCAGTTCATCAGTTAGTGACACTACTGACGGGAGCATTACAAAATCAACCGCAGAACCAAGCTGCAAATTTTAAGGATTTCAAGGCGGTTGGACCACCAGAATTCCGTGAAACCATGAATCTGGATGAGGCACAAACTTGGATCATGGTAATTGAAAAGGTATTCGATATTGCTAGAGTCGGTGAGAACCAGAAGACTACTTTTGCAACATTCATGTTGAAAGCAGAGGCCAGTTATTGGTGGCAAGCCAATAAAACTCGAGGAGGTCAAGGAGTGATGACTTAGGAAAGGTTCAAGGAAATATTTTTTGAGACTTATTTCCCAGAGAGTTCAAAGAATCAGATGGAAGTGCAGTTTTTAGAACTGAAGCACGGCACAATGACAGTGTCGGAGTATGCAGCAAGGTTCAATGAGTTTGTGAGGTTTGCACCATATCAAGTCAACACAGATGAGCACAAGGCTAGGAGGTTTGAACAGGGACTGACGCCCTGGTTATACATCAAAGTCTCCATGTTCCAGTTGAAGACGTTTGCATCAGTGCTTGAGAAGGCAATTACCACTGAGGATGGAGGCAAGGCGAGGCGAGGAACAAAGAAAGAAGAAGAATGAGAGTGAAAGTATGAATGGTAGTAGCAATGGTGGGAATAATAACAATAATAACTTGAAGAGGATGTGGAATGCGAGTGTTGGTGCTGGAAGCCAACAGAGTAGCTAGCAGAAAAGGAAGTTTGAAGCATGTGCTATATGCGGAAAGAATCACACTGGCGTGTGCTTAAGGGGTAAGTGAGTATGCTTCAATTGTGGCCAGGAGGGTCACATTGCTCCAAATTGCCATCAGCGAAAGAAGAATGCTTGTTACACATGCGGGTCAAAGGATCATCTTGCTCGTGAGTACCCTAAGAAGAAAGCTGGAGAGGTAAGTAGAAGCAAGGGAGGCGGTAGCAGAGGTACCTTGGCTATTGTTGGACCAACCTCATCAAATAGACCCACCGCCAGAACCTTCAACATGATAGTGCATGATGTTGTACAATCAATAGATGTTGTGTCAGGTATTATCCCAATCAATGATATAAATGCTTATATATTATTTGTTTGGGGTGCTACTTGCTCGTTTATATCTAATGAATTTGCTAAGAGGTTAGGATTGCCTAGTGAAGAGTTGAATTTTCCTTTAAACATAGAATTTGCTAAGAGGTTAGGATTGCTCGTATACAAGAATTGTAGGATGAATATTAAGGGGAATGTTATGACAGTAGATTTAATCCCGATAAAACTTGGAGAGTTTGATGTTATATTGGCAATGGATTGGTTATTCAATTATGGAGCAGTAATTGATTTCCAAAAGAAATGTGTAAACCTTATGACTCCGTCAAATGTAGTTTTCTATGGTAGCAAATCGCCGAGACAAGAAAAATGTCTAACGATTATGCAGGCCAAGAAGTTGTTGGGTCAAGGTTGTGTAGGATATTTAGCTTACATAGTTGATACTCAAAAAAAGGGTCTGAACTGGAAGAGATACCTTTTGTTAGGGATTTTGCGAACGTATTTCCAGTGGATTTGCCAGGACTTCCGCTTGAAAGAGAGATCGAGTTCGTTATCGATTTAGCATTAGGGATTGCTCTGATATTGAAGACGCCGTACAGGATGGCTCCGATGGAGATGAAGGAACTGATGGTACAATTACAAGAACTGCTAGACAAGAAATACATTCAGCCGAGCGTATCACTATGGGGAGTACCGATGTTATTCATGATGAAGAAGGATGGATCAATGCGACTTTGCATCGATTATAGGGAATTAAACAAAGTCATTATTAAGAATAAATATATGTTGCCAAGAATAGATTGTGACGCCCCCAAAATAGGTATACAACACCTATTCTAAGTCGTCAAATACATGGTACAAAATACAAATAAAAACTTAATTATACAACTGTCGTGTAAAATACGACAAAACATAAGCTATGAGTTTTAATACAACATTATCTTCTAAACAATATTCAAACTCAAAATAAGTCTTCCATACATTTTTTTTCACACTATTTCATAGAATATATAATCCATGCACTTCGGCCAAGGATATTCATTAGTATCACGACCATAAATTATCCATGCACTACGGGCCAAGGATATTTGTGTATTCATCAATGGTCATCATCATGCCAACACATGTCCATCAATGCACTACGGCCAATGAGAATTTTTACCACATCATTTGTAACATTACGGTTATGATTATACCGAATAATCCCTGGTCATAATCATACCAAGTCCATCTATGCACTACAGGTCACAGATGACTTTCAACATATTATAAACATGAGGATGATGACAATTCAATAAAACAAGTTCAAGAATAAATTTTAAAGATTTATAAGTTAATTTATCCTGAACTCAATAACGTCCAAATTGTCAATATGATACTGTTTTGTGGAGTAAAATTCAAGAATGCTCAGAAGAATATTTCCATGAAAAGATACTGGATGAAGCGCAAATATCAAGGACATTCCACTAATTTCATGGAGTGTAGAAGCCAAAACTTTAACCAACTAGGTATAATAGAATATATGAAACCGCAAATGGATTTTTGCCGCCATGCGATAATCCACGTAAACAGATTATTCCAATAGAATAATAAAGAATGGAATAACAGAAGAATTCACTAGGCGTGCGTAATCGCGCATACTGAAGTTATTCAATGAATAATAAAGAATGGAACCAGTCAAAACGTAATCCACACGAGATAGGATGTTCCAAATGAATAATAAAGAATGGAATAACAACAAAATTCACCGTGCATGCGATAGAATCGCACAGACGAGTTTTTCCAATGAATAATAAAGAATGGAATAATGAAGTATTTCACCATGTATGCGATTACTTGGCATGTACAAAAGTTATTCCAACATAATAATAAAGAATGGAATAACAACCCTTACGAGTATTGAAAGAAAATAACTTTCTTCATGAATACGAAAGAATAATACCCCTTACAAGTACAACAAATAATATCCCTTACAAATACAATAAATAATATCCCTTACCGTAAAAGAAGAGTATTTCGACTAGTAGGGTGAGGATATTCTTGAAGAAAACTTATATTATTTTTCTATGCTCAAAGCTTCTGAAAACTCTAAAGAAATACGCTAAAGATTATAGAAAAAGAATTCTCTGAATTTCTGGTGTGATTTTCAATTCTAACTAAACATCCTATTTATAGAAAAATAGAAAGGATAATATGCTGCACTATGCAATAAAATATAATATATTCTATTTATAATCAAATAAAACAAAACTTTATAAAAAGTATTACATTTTATATAAGAAGTTTTAACTATGCAAACTTATATACGAGCACTATGCAAACACTATGCATAATAAAATATAATATATTCTATTTATAGTCTAATAAAACAAATAAATTTATAAAAGTATTATGTTTTATATAAAAAAAAATTACTATGCAAAACACTATGCATAATAGAATATAATATATTCTATTTATAATCTAATAAAACAGATAACTTTATAAAAGTATTTTGTTTTATATAAAAAGTTTTTCTGTTTTATTACATTAATAATACTAATAAATCAAAATTTATCGTCATTATTATAATTCACAATATTAATCGACCAGGTTGTTCCCGGGAAAGAGGGGGCTTTCCAATAAAGATTTCTCCCTATTGGCGCGCAATTTGGTGACCAAACCTCTCCTTGACAGAACTTCTAGACATCGTTAATATTGCAAATAATAATATTAATAACTTTGTCATCTCAATTATTGATTTAATAATATATAAAATATTGATAATAATTGAATCAAATAATGTGAGATACTATGCAGTAATTACTATAGCAATAATTGAACAAAACTGAGTGACTTCTCACGTAAGCATCAATAATCAATACCGTGTGCTACTATGCAACCACAGCAGACATCTTGTACTTTTAACACCGGGTGTTTCAACAGATTAACAGTAAAACTTCCGCCGTTATTTTCATAAAGTATTTTTGTCGTTTTCTCAATCCGACAATAATTCCGTTGTGGGGTCCACCAATGATTATGCCGTTGTAAGAATATTCCCTGTTAAAACAAATATTCTCCGACCTATCGAATATTATATAACAACTTGCGTACTTTGAAAAATTTATAAATACTACCCATAACTATAACATTATATCAAATTCATTCCATAATTTAAAAAAATGATATTTATAGAAAATTCATCTTTATTCATAAAAGTTAGGGTCTTACATAGATGACTTGTGTGATCAATTGAAAGGAGCCAAGTACTTCTCAAAGATAGATTAGAGAAGTGGGTATTATCAATTAAAAGTAAAGAAAGTGGATGTACCTAAAATGGCATTCAGAACTCGGTATGGACATTACGAGTTTCTGGTAATGTCTTTTGGTTTGACTAATGCCCCTGCAACATTCATGGATTTGATGAACAGGGTGTTTAAACCATTCTTAGATTAGTTTGTGGGTGTATTCATCGATGATATCCTGGTGTACTCCAAATCTCAAGTGGAACACGTGGAACACTTACGTTTGACATTGGAGATGCTAAGAAAGGAAAAGTTGTAAGGGAAATTCTCTAAGTGTGAATTTTGGCTAGAACGTGTGCAATTTCTAGGGCATGTGATTGACAAAGATGGGATTTCAGTGGATCCATCAAAGGTGGAAGCTTTAATAAATTGGGAACAACCAAGGACACCATCAGAGGTGAGGAGTTTCTTGGGATTGGCAGGTTACTACAAATGATTTATTCAAGACTTTTCCAATATTGCCACTCCGTTGACATTTGACAAGGAAATCTGTAAAATTTATTTGGACAGAGAAGTGCGAAAAGAGTTTTTAGGACTTGAAAAAGAAGCTTAGCATGGCACATGTGTTGTTATTACCGGATAATATTGGAAACTTTGTGCTGTATAGTGATGCATCACATAATGGACTGGGATGTGTGTTTATGCAAAATAGCGAAGTCATTGCATATGCATCCAGGCAACTAAAGGACTATGAGAAAGGATACCCGACTCATGATTTAGAGTTGGCTGCAGTGGTATTTGCTCTGAAGATATGGAGACATTATCTCTATGGGGAGAAATATGAGATATACACAGACCATAAAAGTCTGAAATATATTTTCACATAGAATGATCTAAACATGCATCAAAGGAGATGGTTAAAATTGATAAAAGATTATGATTGTGAGATCTTTTATCTTCCAGGTAAAGAAAATGTGGTTGCTAATGCCTTGAGTAGAAAAGGTCGTGAGAAATTGATGTTGTTAACGTCTCTAGAGGAACTTATTTTAGCAATGGCAAGACTAGAGTTGGAAATAAAACTTCTGAAAGAATCAGATGAAAGATTGTTCCAAATGGAAGCTAGTCCAACTTTAGTGGACAAAGTGAAGAACGCTCAAATAAAATATGTAGAATGTGGGAAAATCAAAGAAAGAGTGGTCAATGGTAGTGAAGTGAAGTACAAGATCGATATCGAAGGACTACTAAGGTTTGAAGGAAGAATTTGGGTTCCAGCAGTACCGGGTATTAAAGACGAAATCTTGACCAAAGCTCATAACTCAAGATATTCAATTTATCCGAGAAGTACGAAGATGTATAAAGATTTACGACGACATTATTGGTAGCCAAATATGAAAAGAGATGTTGCAGAATGTGTCGCGAAATGCTTGACATGTCAAAGAGTCAAGGCCGAGCATCAGAGACCAAGCGGATTACTTCAACTATTGGAAATACCAAAATGGAAATGAGAGCACATCACAATAGATTTTATAGTAGGCCTTCAGACTACTCAAAAAGGTTACGATGCGATTTGGGTGATAGTGGATAGACTGACGAAATCAACACACTTTTTGCCAATAAAGATTAGATTCAATCTTGATCAGCTGGCAAAGTTGTATGTCTAGGAGATCATTTCAAGACATGGAGTTCTAGTGTCAATTGTGTCAGACAAAGATCCGCGATTCACGTCAAACTTCTGGAAAAGACTACAAGAATGCATGGGAACACAATTGAGAATGAGTACGGCGTACCATCCTCAAACAGACGGCCAAAGCGAACGAAAAATCCAAACGTTGGAAGATATGCTAAAAGCATGTATCATGGATTTCAAGGGAACTAGGATGATCATTTACCATTGGCAGAATTCGCCTACAACAACAGTTACCATGCAAGCATTGGTATGCCGCCTTACGAAGCATTATACGGCAGGAAGTACAGAACTCTACTGTGCTAGGATGAAGTCAGTGAATGTCAACTGTTAGGACCGGATCTAGTACAATCGACTGCTGAGGTTATCAAACTCATCAGGACAAGATTTGTAGCTACTCAAGAAAGACAGAAGAAGTATGCTGATCAACACAGACAAGATCTCGAGTTCGACGTAGGAAATTTTGTTTTCCTAAAAGTTTCCCCTTGGAAGGGGAAAATTCGTTTTCCTAAAAAGGGAAAGCTAAGCCCGAGGTTTATTGGACCCTTTGAGGTGCTGCAAAGAATAGGTGAAGTAGCTTACGAGGTAGCTCTACCTCTAGAGTTGGAACATGTTCACAATGTTTATTATGTTTCGGTGCTACGACCGTATAAACCCGATTATAAGCATGTGATAGAGTATGAACCGTTAAAGTTCGATAAGGACTTGTCTTATGAGGAGATTCCTATCCAGATAATTGACAGGAAAGACCAAGTGCTCAAGAATAATGTGATACCTTCTGTGAAGGTGATATGGAGGAACCACAATGCCGAAGAAGCTACATGGGAACTCGAAGATAAAATGATGAAAAACTATCCTGAGTTATTTGTTTAATTGTTTCTTCGATTCTGAGGACAAAATAGTTGACAGGAAATAACAAGTGCTCGGGAATAAAGTGATACCTTCCGTGAAAGTGATATGGAGGAACCACAATGCCGAAGAAGCTACGTGGGAACTCGAAGATTGTAAGACCCTGAATTTTATGAAATGAAAGTATTCAATTTTCTTATAATTATTATTTTATTTCGTAAATGGTTAAATTGATAAAAGGTTAAAGTTAAGGGTGATATGTGAAATTTTTTGCAAAGTAAGCAAGTTGTTATAAAATATTCATTTGGTCGGGGAATATTCTTTTTGTCAGGAATATCTGTACGACGACACAATCATTGGGGGAGCCCACAACGAAAGTATTGTCGTATTTAGAAAATGACAAAATTATTTTTTTATAAAAATAACGGTGAAAAGATTTACCAATTAAAAGCTGTTGAACTACCGTGTAGTAAAAAATACGAATCTGGCGTGGTTGCATAGTAGCACCGGTATTGATTATTGATGCTTACGTAAGAAGTCACTTTCAGTTATACTCAATTATTACTACAAAGAATTGCGGATCATATCTCTCATATTATTGATTCAATTATCATGTAGTATCATCTCAGATAATATGTTATAATATTAAATCAATAATTGAAACGACAACGTTATTCATATTATTATTTGCAATATTGACAATGTCTAGAAGTTCTGTCAAGGAGAGGTTAGATAATCTAATTGTGCGCCAGTAGGGAGAAATCCTTATTGGAAAGCCCCCTCTTTCCTGGGAATGACGTGGTTGTTAAATATTGCGAGTTACAATATTAATGATGAATAAGTTCGTGTTGATTAAAGATGAAATTGATAGTTCCATTGTGTTGGAATTATTAGTGTTAGTGGAAATCGACATTTATTTCGATAATAATTGATGTCTGGAGGTTATATTTACCAATCGGGTAATTAACCGGATAAATGAGCAATTAATTGCTATTAATTCACATGCTTATAACTTTGTGTTCACATGTGTGAACTATTGATTCACATGATTTACTATTAGGAGAATTGGTGCAAGATTGATAATACTTGCATGACTAAAATAAAAATGGAGGTATAGATGGAGGTACTATACTATAATTGTTTTTTTCACATGTTTAGAACTATTGAGTCACATGATTTACTATTGATTCACATGATTTACTATTAGGGGAGGTGGTGCAAGTTTGATAATACTTCCAGGACTAAATTAAAAATGAAGAAAAAGAGTAAGGTATTATACTGTAATATTTTGAGCCCCAAAACATGCAATTAACGAAACTATATTTTACTATAAACAGAAGCTCATTCTTCCTACATTTCTCACTTAATCACTAAAGCTATAGAGCAATTATTATAGAGAGAAATTATAGAGAGAAAGAAGAATAGAAGTCTGCTACCTCACTATTCCAGTATCCAGTTTTCTTCTAAGGTAAGGGGTATTATTTATTTCGTATTCATGAAGGGAGTTATTTCTTTCAATATTCGTAAGGGTTGTTATACCATTCTTTATTATTACATTGGAATAACTCCATGCATGCGGTCTATCGCATGCCTGGTGAATTCTTCTGTTATTCCATTCTTTATTATTATGTTGGAATAACCTGTCTGTGCGGTCTATCGAATGTCTGGCAAATTCTTCTGTTATTCCATTCTTTATTATTCTATTGAAATAACCTATCTGTGCAGTCTATCGCATGCCTGGTGAATTCTTCTGTTATTCCATTCTTTATTATTCTGTTGGAATAACCTGTATGTGTGGTCTATCGCATGCATTGTGAATTCTTCTGTTATTCCATTCTTTATTATTCTGTTAGAATAACATGTCTACGCGAACTACCGCATGCGTGGTGAATGACCCTTCGTATTCATTCTTTATTAAATTGTGGAAATGATATGTCTACGTGGATTATCGCATGGCGGGTGAAAATCCATTTGCAGTTTCGTATATTCTATTATACTTGTATGAGATATCATTTCTTTTGTACTCATCATGGAATATCATTTTCTTTGGTATTTTTCTTTTACGAGTTACTATTCATAGGTTACTATTCACTCTAGTATTATTTACTCAGGTATTTGGGGTACTTTTCGTGCCGGAGTACTATTCATGAGTTACTATTCATCGGTTACTATTCACTTGATTACTATTCACTCTAGTATCATTCACTCGGGTATTCGGGACACTTTTCGTGTCGGGATACTATTCACGGGGTACTATTCACCCGAAAAATATATTTTTTTTTATGTCCAAATTATTTTTGGTACATGAATATTATTCTTGAATTTTACTCTACAAGGCAGTATCATGTTGGCAATTTGGGCGTTATTGATTTCTGAATAAATTAAATTATAAATCTTTTAAATTTATCCTTGAACTTGTTTTTATTAAATTATTATGTCATTGTCATCATCCTCATGCTTATATTGTGATGAAAGTCATCTTTGGCTTACGTGCATAAATGGACTTGGTATGATTATGACCATGGATTATTCGGTATAATCATGACCGTAATGTGACGAATGATGTGGTAAAAGTTATCATTGGCCTGTAGTTCATTAATGGACAGTTGTTGGTATGATTATGACCAGGGATTATTCGGTATAATCATGACCATTGATGATTACATGAATATCCTTGGCCGTGGTGCAGGGATGATTCGATTTTATTTATTAAGCTGAGTCTTCGCGATAAAGTTGATGAAAAACTTTTTAAATCATAGAAGATAGTAGATTTTATGCTCTACTTGACTCTTCTAATGGATTGCTTATTCACCGCAGATTGTTGATCTAAAACTTGTTGTCTCATTGTATTCTATCGGTTGTTATCTTGTTGAAGGCTAAGGATAATTTATTCAAACATTATCTTAGTCATAATATTTCTTCTTGGGCTAGTTGAGCTCACTCTTTGCTTTCATTGTTCTCTTCAGAAATGAGAATATAATTTGGGACTAGTCGAGAAGCAGAGTGATTGATCCAGATGATAAGCATTAGTAGTCCTCACTATTACATTAAATAGTGTGACAATAAATGTAATGAGGACTCCATTGAGTGTGGATATGTCTAGAAGGCAATATTCTTTATTTAAACTCTCGGTATGTTTTGTCGTATATTACCTGACATTTGTATAATTAAGTTTGTATTTGATTTATGTACCATGTATTTGGCGACTCAAGATGGGTGATGTATACCTATTTTGGGGGCGTCACAAAGATAAAATGATGAAAAACTATCCTAAGTTATTTGTTTAATTGTGTCTTCGATTCTAGGGACAGAATCCTTATAAGGTGGGAAGAATGGGACGAATGAATTGTTTGAGTTGTGATTCTGGGGATAAATCCTTGTAAGAAGGGAAGGATGTAACAATTCATAATTTTAATTATAAATTCAAATATTTATTAAAGTAAATAAATATTTTAATTGATGTGTTATTGTTGTATAAATATTTGTTAATTTGATTTGATTTAATTATTTATTTGTTAAATAAATAATTTATGAGTTGGGGAATTAACTTAATTAAGGTAATATGTTAATTAAGTTGATAATTGGTATTTTGGTATTTTGAAGCTAATTAAAATAAAATGAGTGATGAATTAATTATTGTGGGATAATGTGAGACCCAGATTTTATGAATAAATATTTAATTTTCTCGAAATATTTTTTGAATATTATGGTGTGGATTTGATATAGTGTTATAGTTGTGGGTATTATTTATAAATTTTGAAAAGTATGCAAGTTGTTGTATAATATTCGATTGGTGGGGAATATTCTTTTTGTTGAGGAATATACATGCGATTTGATGACGATCATTAGTGGACCCTCAAGAACGGAATTATCATTCGGAATGAGAAAACGACAAAAATATTTTTATGAAAATAACGGCGAAAGTTTTACGCTTAAAAGCGTTGAACTACTCAGTAGTAAAAGTATAATGTCTGGCGTGGTTGCATAGTAGCTACGGTATTGATTATTGATGCTTACGTGAGAAGTCACTCAGTTTTGTTCAATTATTGCTACAGTAATTGCTGTATAGTATTTCACGTTATTTGATTCAATTATTGTCAATATTTTATATATTATTAAATCAATAATTGAGACAACAAAGTTATTAATATTATTATTTGTAATATTAATGATGTCTAGAAGTTCTGCCAAGGAGAGGTTTGGCCACCTAATTGCGTGCCAATAGGAAGAAATCCTTATTGGAAAGCCCCCTCTTTCCTGGGAACGACCTGGTCAATTAATATTGTGAATTATAATAATGATGATAAATGTTGTTAAATAATGTAATAAAACAGAAAACTTTTTATATAAAACAGAATACTTTTATAAAGTTACTTGTTTTATTAGACTATAAATAGAATATATTATATTCTATTATGCATAGTGTTTTGCATAGTAAATTTTTTATATATAAAATTGAATACTTTTATAAAGTTATTTATTTTATTAGACAATAATTAGAATATATTTTATTTTATTATGCATAGTGTTGCATAGTGCCTGCATAGTATTCTGCATAGTAAATCAATATGGACCATCCGTTTAAAAGTAAATCAATCTGGACCGTTCATGAATTAGTTACTATTCAGTCCATTCTCCTATAAATAGAAGCTCATTCCTTCATTATTTATTACGAATTCAATGAAACTCTAGAGAGAGAATTATTCTTCTATAATCTTGAGCGTATTTCATTAGAGTTTAAGAAAGCTTTGAGCGTAGTGCAAGTTTTCTTCAAGTATATCCCCGCCTACCCGTCAGAGTACTCTTCTTTATAAGGTAAGGGAAATTATTTGTTGTACTCGTAAGGGGTATTATTTCTTTTGTATTCATGAAGATAACTTCTATTATTCCATTCTTTATTATTCTATTGGAATAACCTGTATACGCGGGCTACCATATACTTGGTAAAATTCTTCTGTTATTCAATTCTTTATCATTATGTTAGAATAACACATACATCCAAATACCGCATACATGATGAAATTCTTGATTATTCAATTTTTTTAGTATTCTCATTTGGAATCATCACATGTATGCGCGTTGCATGACACCGTTCCGTTATTTATTATTTTGTTGGAACATTCTGTCTGTACGTTTACGCATGACCTGGTTCCATTATTTATTATTTTGTTGGAATATCCTGTCTGTGCGTTTACGCATGACCTGGTTCCGTTATTTATTATTTTGTTGGAATACTTTGTTTTTTGCGATTATCTATCGCATGCACGGTGATTTCTTTTGTTATTCAAATCTTTATTATACTCAGTTGGTTAAAGTTTTGACTTCTATACTCCATGAAATTAGTGGAATATCCTTGATATTTGCGCTTCATCCAGTATTTTTTCATGGAAATATTCTTTTGAGCATTCTTAAATTTTTACTCCACAAAGCAGTATCATGTTGATAATTTGGACATTATTGGTTCCTAGATAAATTAATTCTTGAACTTGTTTTATTGAATTATTATGTCATTGTCATCATCCTCATGTTTATATTATGTTGAAAGTCATATGTGGCCTGTAGTGCATAGATGGACTTGGTATGATTATGACCAAGGATTATTCGGTATAATCATGACCGTAATGTTACAAATGATGTGAAAAAAGTCCTCATTGGCACGTAGTTCATTGATGGACAGTTTTTGGTATGATTATGGCTATGGATTCTCTTTGGCCAAGGGTTCAAAGATGAATTGTTTTATGGCATGATCAGGACCGTTAATGAAAACATGATTATCTTAAGCCGTAGTGCATGAATAATTCGTGGTCGTGATACTAAAGAATATCCTTGGCCGTAGTGCAGGGGTGATTCGATGATGTGGATTATTTATTGTCGAGTCTCAAATGATAAAAGTGATGAAAAACCTTTTAAATCATAGAAGATAGTAGATTTTATTCTCTACTTGACTCTTCTAATGGATTGCTTGTTCCGCTGTAGTTAAACTTGATGTTTGTTATATTGTATCAGTTTAACATTGTTGAAGGCTAATGATAATTTATTCTGCATTATCTTAGTAATAATATTTCTTACTGGGCTAGTTGAACTCACCCTTTCTTTCATTGTTCTCTTCAGGAAATGAGAACGTAGCTGGGACTAGTCAGGGAACAGAGTGATGGTCCTAGATGGTGCATTAGTAGTCCTCACTATTCTGTGAAATAGTGTAATAATAATTATAATGAGGACTCCTTTTGAGTTTGTATACTCTCTAGTAGACAATATTTGTATTCAAACTCACAGTTTTTGTTTTGTCGTATTGTACACGACAGTTATATTATTAAGTTGTATTTGATTTCTGTACCATGTATTTGGCGACTCAAGATGGGTGATGTATAACCTATTTTGGGGGCGTCACAACAACCATTTTAACGCTAAGCATAAACCACTAATAATAGAGTTGTTCATCTCAGTATTTAGAATACAAGTCCGCACTAAAGTAAGTTTGGTTTGAATACATTACAAGGTAATTTAGAATTCAACGGTCAACAACTAAGGATTAGTTGAATACAAAAGAAATAACTGTATGCTATGGAATAATCATAACTGAATCGATATTTGTAAATTAATATCATGCTTTAGGAATAATCTAATAGCATAAACATTGAATAATCATAACAAAATTTTCTTTGAATAATGCTAAGTCAAAGTTATTGATAATTGGATACTAAGAATGCATAATGAATAGTAATTTGAACGATAAAGTTGTTCAACACTAGAATATTAAAATATAATGATTTGCATGCTAAATAACAAGTTACATATAAAAGAAACTTGCTTAATACTAAATATACGATTTAGAATATTTGCATCCCTATGAACAATTAGATACAAGAGCTTTCTCAATAATAAACCATCTAGCTCTACGAAAGTGTAGAGTTAGCCACTTGTATAATTGAATTTGAATTAAAAACAATAATGTACTCAACGAAATTGAACTTGCACAATGAAGTATGGAGTGAGAAAACTTGCTCAACAGAGTTTAAATATTCGCACAATTAGAAAGGTAGAGTTAGAGAACTTGCCTTCATCACAAGCTAACCCTTACCACTTGAATCTCAATACCCTATATATATGTCATCATGACATAATTAGTCATTACCAATATTTTATATCTATATAAACAAATATATACATCATGTAGGTTAAATTACCAATTCCAATAATCAAACTATGTTAATACTAGTTAACCCTTGATAACATGCTCATTCATAGTTTAATACTACTAAAATCATCATTTAACATTCCTATTATTAACACATAACATTTAATTTTATACTTTGTGTAATAAACTAAAACTTTCGAAATACGCTAACTAACTCGTATTTCTTATTTCCGATTTTACTATGTGGTTGGTATTGCCATGTTAATGAAAGAAAGGCCATTGTGAAAGTCGTAGGCGAGGATTGGTGATGCGGCGTGGTAAGCGCTTGATGACGTATGACGATGGGCCATTGGCAAGTAAAAATTCAAACTTGTCTTTGTTGAAGCATTGTAGGCTGCCAGAGTCGAAACTTCGGCCAAAGCTCTAAGAACAACATGAACAAAAAGCCAAATTAGCTTTACAAGCTCCAATCTAATAAGCTAATTAACATGTAATTCACATATAGACTTCATATAAACATAATTTCGATACTCCTAACATGTTTAAACACATATAATAACATAAATATCAACATTACAACAACCAATTTCATTGTTTTTGATAAAAACTCCGTTTTTTGATGTTTTTAATGAAAATCAACACTGTGATTTTGTTTTTGAACCAAAACAGTAAATTGAAAATACCATGGTTATGATTATACATACTCTATCAAATTCAATAGTCAATTTATCAATTTAACAACTAATTAAACCTTAATTTTTACTTTAAACTAATAATATTCATATATATATATATATATATATATATATATATATTCATATGAACACTCTATAATATATTTTTCTTCACAAATTGTATACATACATCAATTCATTGACTATGCTCATATATAAACTAATGAAAATAGTTTCACAACACTAATTTATCATATAAAGCCATATATAACAAACAATTTATCCTTCATGAAGATTTTTACAAAGAACTTTTTAGAAGAGGAAAACTAACTATAAAAATAAAAGGATTAAGATCCTACCTTTGATTAAGAAGATGATAGTTATCTTGGATTCTCAAGCTTCTTTTCCCAATTTCTTTCACTAAACCTGTTAGAAATCACTCACTTTCTCTCTAGAGTTTTCTCAAATATTCTCTGTATTCTTCTTCTTCTTATCTCCCTTTTCTTCAATTGAGTCTTTCTTTTCTCTTCTAACATACGTAGAATAATATAACGTATATAGTAATAATATATATTAATGATATAATATAAGTATAGATATAATTATATCAGTTATGTTTTATTTGAAAATCAAAAGCCATAAGGTTTGTTTGGCTAACCACTAAAATTATAATCAATTCGTCCTTATGCCTTGTTTGGAAAAACACAATTTGAATAAAGACTTAATAGACATTAGGCTTTGTTTGCAAAACTGAATTAAACTCCCTTAATTTATTTTAATAACTCATTTATAGCAAGGTTATTTGTCACACTTCTAATAAATTAAATAATCAATTTAATCAATTCAAATACTAATCTATCAAATTACTTTAACACATAAACCATTATCACAAAACTATAATTTCTTTATAATTATAATTTTATTTAATCCAACTAACACCTTATTTTAATTACAAAATATAATTAAAATATTACAATTCATTTAATCATTATTAGCTCTCTAACTTAATTATTAAATTAAATCAAGTATATAACCTCATAACAATTAATTTTTTAGCTCCTTAATTATTTATTCAACAAATAATTAACTAACCAAATCAACTCAAATTGAACAATTATTTACTCAACAATAAACATATCCATTAAATATTTATACAAATCAATAAATATTTAATATTTAATTATTTAATCAACAAATAATTAACTAAACCACAACAACTCAAATTGAACAATTATTTATTCAACAATAAACATATCCATTAAATATTTATATAAATCAATAAATATTTAATATTATAATTTAAAATTCTGGAATGTTACATCAGCCCTTTGTACTATGTATTGTACAAACATTTTAACGCTATTGCGCAGTTCTAAAATAATCCCCTAATATAGGGTTGTTCATCTCAGCTTAGATTATCAAGTTCCGAACCAAATGAAGTTTGGTTGGGAATTAGCTTCAAAAGAATTCTAGATCTTTAGAATGCTCATCAACCAAGTACTGGTTGAATCAGATAGAGACCAATAACTATTCAAGAGTTGGATTATAATATTTTCATGAACAAGGTATATCGATGAATCAATAAGAGCTAGAGTATTAACAGTTTCTAAATTGAACAAAAGTTATCATCGACAACATGCTTTCAAAATTGTGTGAGTCATAAGCAAACCAAAGGAAGTTTGGTTTGGGTTGACTTCAAGGTAATTTAGAGTTTAGAACATTCATCAACTAAGGATTAGTTGAATTGGTAAAGAATCGCTAGGCAACTTAAAGTGTGGTACAATAATGTAAGATAATCTGATGCATTTGGAGAGCGAAGATCAAACAACAATTATTAGTAGTGAATAAACACATTTCTTACAACAACATTACAGACTTTGAATAACCAAAGTAATCTCGTTTGAAATAAAGAAATAAAGATTAACTAACTTGCTCAACAATAAATGAGGGTTAAAGAACTCGCATGACAATAAATTGTTAAACAAGAGATTAGAGATAGAGAATTTGCATAAGTATAACATAATACTGAAAAGTAACATTGCTGAATAATAAAATAGCAAAGGTTAGGGAACTTGCCTTTTGCGTAAGTTATACAATTATAATTCACGTACTCCAATATCCTACACATTTTAGTGCAATCACAATATCCATTAGACATATTAACATCCACTTCCAACATTACACCCATTTCTAGCTAAACTTGTTATTTAGTACAAGTCTTATGCTACTAGATAAATATCAGAAACTTCAAGTGTTAACCTTCACAACACTTGTTTACTATTCATTATATACACTAAGTTCTAACATATCACACTCATAGCTTATAATTTATTTTACAAAGTTGAAATTATCAATGACATGACACGGTATAGAATGAACCTCTTTGATACATGTTTGACACCTTAACACAACCTTAGACCAAGTTATAGTGGTATCCTGTGTTTTGCGGTGAGTAGTAGAAGCCACCGCCTCGATCGATGTATGTATGAAAATTGCTAGCTTTTATTTTTTTGGCACCGGCACAAAATAAGACTTTGTGACTTGATGTATTGCAGCGAGAGGCGGCTATGAAGCGATGAGCGATTTTTTAGCCCAACAAACATGAATTTTACCCACTAAACTGTAATATTAACACATACAATTGATACAAAACCATCATAAACATGTTTGCCAACATATTCCTCAACATATAACAATTTAACAACAATTATACTAGTTTAATTCCTTGAATTTCATATTTTTATACAAAACTCTATTTTTTTACATTCTTCAAAAAATTTGACACTGTGAACACAATTCTTGTCCAAATTACTTTGTTCAAACTACGTTATCTTCGTTTCTTAATGTACTAGCATAAACAAAACTCAATTCAGAGTTTAACATACAAATTGACCACTAAAATTGGTACTTTTACAAGTCACATGTAAAATACATATACTGTAATTACTTTCGTTCTTTTAAACGTAATTAGCATAAAAATTCTTATCTAAACACTAGTTCTAATCATAACAAACATATATAATAACAAGTAATCAGTTGTATATCAACAATTCAAAAAGATGAATTCACAGAACTTGAAGTTATATGCCGTGAAATTCATATATATAAGTATATAACATTAAGGTTACGAGTAATACCTTCTTATGCTTGAAAATCCTTGCTATCCACTGATAATTCCTCAAAAACACAGGAATCTCTCAATTCTCTCTCAAACTCTCTCAACTTCTCACTGTAAACCTTCTTCTTCCTTTCTTAGTATAAGCCAAAACTAAACCTTTTACGTAACATAAAGGAGACGCACCCAACGTATGTAACTACCGTATACTTATTATAATACTAATTACATATCAGTTAAAAAAAACAATATATTTTATATTTATTATTTAATTTATTTTATTATTATAATTAAAATTCAAAATTTTAAAAATCCCAAAAGCCATAAGGCTTTGTTTGGCAACACTTTTAAAATTAAAGACTTAATATATATTTAAGCTACATTTGGTAAAAACTAAATTAAACTCCTTTAATTTGTTTTAATAAACAACTTAGTTTATAATTTATAATTACATATTGTTTATTTGGATTTCCATATCCAACATTAAATCAACTAAATTAATTACACATACTATATTTTAAATAAATATTCCACTTAAAGAAATATAACAAAATTATATTCTCATTATAATTTTATTTAATAATTTAATATACCATCTTAAATTATTAAATCAAAACAACAATATAACATCTCATGTTATCTTACAACTCTCTAACTATAAATTAAATTAATTTAGAATATTATCTAATAAATTTAATTCATAAATATTTACTAACAAAAAATCACATATTCATTTAATTTAAGAAATATTTTAAATTACAAAATAACAACTTCATCAGTAATCATCAACAAAATATTTATTTAATTTAATAAATATTTTAAATTACAAATAAAATCTTGGATTGTTACATCCTTCCCTCCTTACAAAGATTCTATCCCCAGAATCATAACTCAAACAATCAAATCGTCACATTCTTCCCTCCTTAAAAAGATTTTGTCCCCAAAATCGAAGACACAGATTAAACAAATAACGCAAGGTAATTCTTTCTCATTACATCCTCAAGGTCCCATGTAGTCTCTTCGACATTGTCGTACTTGATCACATGATTGGAGTCGAGCTGGTTCGATCATCTCACAGAAACATGAAAAATATTACGAATGCGCTCTAACTATAAACGTAAGGCTACCTCAAAACCATCTTTCAACTTCATCAACGCTTCCTATACTATAACCGTTGTATACCCAATATAGTTCATCAAACTTACCACACTTTGGAAATCCAGGAACTTGCTATAATCATATAAGTTTAGGAACTTATCCTAGTCAGACCATAGGCGTCCATTCGTTGAGGGGTTCACAACATACCATATGATTATGAGTCACGAACTTACCATATGCTTTAGATTTAAGAACCGAACCTAATCTTAATATCATCTAACTTAATCTTAAAAACCTCTAACTATCAAATATAAATACATGAGAAAAGAATCACCTTTCCACCACATATACATTGATAGCGCGATACCGATATTCCAATGATTATCAATGTGATAAACCAAGTATATGCACAAAACCTCTGCCCACACAAAGGTTTGTACGACTTAGTCACCATTTGAGTCCTCAGTTGAAATCCCACCTAACATTTCCTTGCTCTTAAATTATTTTTAACTTACCCATAACTTACTCATTGTGGATTCCTCGTATGACATTATCGAAATCTTCTCGTGCGATTAGCACGCCTTCCGATGTTTGGACTTCCTTTTAGTTTGGCAATCGATTTGCAAACGATATGACATACTTCTTTCTAATTGCGTTCCACACGTTCTTGCAAACCCTTTTGAAAATTCGATGTAAATCGTGAATCTCGATTCGACACAATTGACACAGAAACATCGTGTCTTGAAACGATTTCATAACTTCACAAATTGCTTGATATATAATATGCTAACTTTGACATACCAAAAATCTACCTCCACATCTTGCCACCAATAGTAATATCAAAGGCAATATATAACTTCATGCTTCATAGTTGATTTAATATATAAATTTTATGCAAAACTTCATTTTCAATTCCTGGTATTAGCGAAACCTAGTTTCTTCCTTCTAATTTCAATTATCCTTCAGTATCGATTTTGAATTTGACACCTTCATCTTGGAGCTACTCTTCCTTTACGCTATCCAATAAAGTTGTACGATTTTCCATCTGAAAAGATTCTCCTCCGATTTTTTTTAAGACGTCGGCAACCACATTCGTTTAGGATTTCGCATTCACAATCCTTGATCTACTCCAACTATTACTCTAAACACATACTTAAATATCTCTGTGAGAGGATATACTTTAGATACTTATGGTCTTTTTATATCTCACAGTACTTCCCAAAAATAACATCGTTAAATCCTCAGAGCAACCACTAATACCTCTAGCTCTGAATCGTGAGTCCCCTTTCACCTAAAAATTTTAACTGACGCGATGCGTAAGAAATGAACCTGTCATTCTGCCTAAACACACTGCCTAATACATTGTATGATGTGTCGCTATACAACACAAAGTTTTTTGTACTATCTGGTAGAGACAACATAGGTGTCATACTAAATTCTTCTTCAATTCTTCAAAATTCACTTTATAATTTCCTGCCCATATAAATTCTACCAATTTCCTCGTCAATTTAGCTAACTAAGTAACTATCTTGATCTTCACACAACCCACAGATTATTTTCTTAATAACTTCTTAATTTACAACATCAATAGATAACTCTACCGTACAGATGTCTTTCAACTAAAAGAACAAAATACTACCTTTGACTTCCTCAGAGTGTTAAGGTTTATGGACTTTCTTTGACAATAACTCATCACCACCTGGTTTAACAACTTCAGAGTTTCATAAATCAAATCGGAAATAAATCCATTACGTGACCTTTAATACCAACACGACAATTCCACACATCAAGTTAAAAGGAATAATTATTCACACTTTCTATATTTAGGGAATAGTTTAACTCTTCCCGAAGTGAATCTAGTTTCTAAACGAATTCATCAGGCATAAATTAACAAGTGGCGGTTAAATTAAATAACACGCAGCCGTATAGATTACTGATCGGAACTATACCTTGCATTGCGTCTTGGATCCTCATGTTAGATGATTGTTCAGTTGGTCGACACGACGGAGTTGACTCTATAATAACCAGTTTGCCACTGCCCCCTTTGCTTCCACTTATTTTTCCTATCGCTTTCTTTGGGCAACCTCGAGCCAAGTGCTCCTTTGATCCACACGTAAAGCAGGCTCCCTTCCTCGGTCTTGAACATTTTAGTGCAATGTGGCCCTTCAAGCCACAATTAAAGCACGCCCTTTTTCTCCTCAAATAAACACCTACATGGTTCTTTCCGCAGTTGCTACACGCCTCCACCTTCTTCTTTTCCTTCCCTTGCTGATTTTCAACGTTAATATTATTGTTCCACTTTCTTTTACAAGCGTTACCGGTATGACTATCACCCCCCTTATCAACTTCACTCTTCTTTCCCCTCTACTCTTGATTGTATGCCAGCGTATTACCTTCCCCATCTACATCAATCGTTCTTTCCAACCCTGTAGTAAACGAATTTTGTTGGAACATCGAGATTTGATTATACATCCAGAAATTCAGTTGATTTGTCAGTGCTCCCACTAGCAAATTCACCAATTGTGGCACTAGATTTGCGTTAGCTTCCCTATTGTATGCATTTTCCTTGGGGCTCTATTGATGTTGTTATCTTCTTCTAGGCGGCATCTTACTGTTTAAAACTTTAACTATTAGATCATCGTTCATCCACACATTAACATTTTAAACTTATCTTAACCACTTATAGATAACACATAATATATCTTATAATAAACAATGATAATACTTTATTCATTTACCACACAAAATAAAATAGCATCGCTGATATTTATATTATTTATCCCGAAATAATAAAATTCCAGGATTACTTCATCACATCCCACTATTTAATTCAAATGTTAGGATTTATATTTTATTAATTTTCATCGTGATTTATATAATCTTAATGTTTTTCCTTGTAATCAACAAGAACATTCTACACTGTACAACTTCATTGCGCTCTTCCATCATTCGGTTGGCCTTCTTCAACTTATCTTCAACACGATCTATGCGTTTAGAAGCTTCCACCCATTCGTCTTCAGCTATCGCACGCTTTCCCAATACCAAGCATACTCAGACTATACGAACTTCTCAAGCTCCCAATCCTTATCATCGTTCATCAATCATTCTGACAACAAGGTTTTTAATAATGGCTACAACTTGATATGTATAATATTCGCTACTCCTAAGTACTCAGGAGCACATAAGTCATTAACACAAAAGCACATAAAGTCTTTTATCATTTTATCTTCAATGAATTTCCTTAATTCACTCCTTAGATCTCGATGAGAGTCACCTCTATGTTCTCGATCTCCTAGAAGGTTATAGCCAAAGGTTTCCCCACCTAAGGTTCATAACTTAAAGCTTTGATACCAACTTGTGACACCTCCAAATCCGGGCACTTCAATCCCACAGATTTGGTGTTCACTGTCCAATTAAATCATAACTAACTACCTATATCCAAAGGATAAAATTAAACTCCAAAAGTTTAAACAATCAATCTCCCATTAAAGGGTTATATAATCTAAAATAAATCCCAGGTCATCTAACCTTTATTACAGTCATCAGCGGAAAATTAAAACATGATCATAATTAAATCTATTACATAAGCTTCATAAAAAAAAGATAAATTAAACGGTGTTGTCTAATCAAGCCCTTTGTCCTTGCCCTTGCTTGTAGAAAACTCTTCAAACTTCTTAACTTCATCTGCATTGTTTTGTGCAAGAGTGAGCAAACAATTGCCCACAAGAAGGATAATATACAATAAATTTTATGAATGACAATTAACTGAGCTTTCAATGGTAAGGTATTCTTACCAGAACAATAAACTTTAATTCAACAACTATGAGTTCAAAGGAATAATGAACGTTAAGTTAACAATAGATATCAACATCAAAGAATACACTGAGGGTCACAAGACCACGAACTATACTCTAGGGTTCAAGTATTTCTACTTTAACCTTTAACATTCTAAAAGACTATAATCAACATCTATGTCCTAGGTTAACAGGTGTTTCTACTGTAACCTTTAATAGTCTAAACGACTATATGGACCATCATCCCGTACTCCAGGTGATCAGCCCTTTGTACTATGTATTGCACAAAAATTTTAACGCTATTGCGTAGTTCTAAAATAATCCCCTAATATAGGGTTGTTCATCTCAGCTTAGATTATCAGGTTACGAACCAAATGAAGTTTGGTTGGGAATTAGCTTCAAAGGAATTCTAGATCTTTAGAATGCTCATCAACCAAGTACTTGTTGAATCAGTTACAGACCAATAACTATTCAAGAGTTCGATTATAATATTTTCATGAACAAGGTATATCGATGAATCAATAAGAGCTAGAGTATTAACAGTTTCTAAATTAAAAAATGTTATCATCGACAACATACTTTCAAAATTGTGTGAGTACATAAGCAAACCAAAGGAAGTTTGGTTTGGGTTGACTTCAAGGTAATTTAGAGTTTAGAAAATTCATCAACTAAGGATTAGTTGAATTGGTAAAGAATCGCTAGGCAACTTAGAGTTTGGTACAATAATGTAAGATAATACAATGACATTGGAGAACAAAGATCAAACAACAGTTATTAGTAGCTGAATAAACACATTTCTTACAACAACATTACAGACTTTGAATAACCAAAGTAATCTCGTTTGAAATAAAGAAATAAAGATTAACTAACTTGCTCAACAATAAATGAGGGTTAAAGAACTCACATGTTAATAAATTGTTAACCAAGAGATTAGAGATAGAGAATTTGCATAAGTATAACATAACAATGAAAAGTAACCTTGCTGAATAATAAAATAGCAAAGATTAACTTGCCTCTTGTGTAAGTTATACAATTACAATTCACGTACTCCAATATCCTACACATTTTAGTGCAATCACAATATCCATTAGACATGTTAACATCCACTTCCAACATAACACCTATTTCTAGCTAAACTTGTTAATTTAGTACAAGTCTTATGCTACTAGATAAATATCAGAAACATCAAGTGTTAACCTTCACAACAATTGTTTATTATTCATTATATACACTAAGTTCTAACATATCACACTCATAACTTATAATTCATTTTACAAAATTGAAATTATCAATGACATGACATGGTACAGAATGAACCTCTTTGATACATGTTTGACATCTTAACACAACCTTAGACCAAGTTATAGTGGTATCCAGTGTCCAAGCGATGGCGAAGCAACGCCTCAGAGATAAGTGTGTAGTGCTTGTTGTGCCATACACAAGATACATACACAAATGTGATTCTTGTTGGTGTGCATGACAGAGGCGAGAGACGACTATAAGCGATGAGTCGACTTTTAGCCCAATAAACACGAATTTCACCCACTAAACAGTAATATTAACACGTACAATTGATACAAAACCATCATAAACATGTTTGCCAACATATTCCTCAACATAGAACAGTTTAACAACAATTATACTAGTTTAATTCCTTGAATTTCATGTTTTTATACAAAACTCCATTTTTTTACAGTCTTCACAAAATTTGACAATGTGATCACAATTCTTGTCCAAATTACTTCGTTCAAACTACATTATCTTCGTTTCTTAATGTACTAGCATAAACAAAACTTAATTCACAGTTTAACATACAAATTGACCACTACAATTGGTACTTTTACAAGCCACATGTAAAATACATATACTGTAATTACTTTCTTTCTTTTAAACGTAATTAGTATAAAAATTCTTATTTAAACAGTAGTTCTAATCATCACAAACATATACAATTCATAAATATTTACTAACAAAAATTACATATTCATTTAATTTAAGAAATATTTTAAATTACAAAACAACAACTTCATCAATAATCATCAATAAAATATTTATTTAATTTAATAAATATTTTAAATTATAAATAAAATCTTGGATTGTTACAAATTATAATTTTGTTGTGTTGGATTATGTGGCAAATTGATTTAATAAATTGTTATTAGCTTTAATTTAATTTAATTTGAATATGGGTATTTAATTAAATAAAATGGGACAATAAACTATATTATAAATGAGTTATTAAAATAAATTAAAAGAAATTAATTCAGTTTTTGTCAAACAAGGCTTAATGAATGTTTAAGTCTTTAATTTAAGTGGGTTTTACTAAACAAGGCATAAGGATTTTAAATCTTTAATTTTTAAAGTAGTTTTAGCCAAACAAACCTTATGGCTTTTGATTTTCAAAAAGATATAACTGACATCAGTTATATTATATATTTATATGATATATTAATACGTATTATATGTTATACATTATATTATATCAGTTTTATATTACGTAAAACCAAAAAAGAAAGAACAGAGAAGAAGAGAAAGAAGAGAGAAGAAAGTGAGAAGCCTTAGAGAAATTTAGGGAAACTTTGGAAGTTTTGAAGCCAAGAAGGGGTTAACAGAGTAGTCTTCATCATCTAAACAAGAAAGCAAAAAGGTATAATTCTTATTTTAAGAGTTTTTGTTTTTATCAAAAGTTCTCTGTAAATTGGATATTTCTTGATAATTGTGAAATATATAGTCTGTATATGTTAGATTATGTATATAAATTGTTTTTATGTGATTTAGTGTTAACTAATCCATGAAAACATGATAATTATGAAGAAATTGAATTACAGTGATATATATATATATTCATATATATATATATGGCTTACTTTGGAATCAAAATTTTTGTTTAATCCATGTGTTAAAGTATAAATTGACTATTGATTGTGAAAATACATGAAGAAACGAAAACAAAGTAATTTAAATTAACTATTTTTATGTTGTTTATATAGCTAAAAACATGTTGAAAATCTTAAGTTATGTTTGTGTGAGGTTTAAGTAATTCATATGTGTTGAATTGGTGGTTAGAAAGTAGCTTGTAGGCCACTTTGGCTTTATTTTGTGTTCTTCGAGATTATTATGCACTTTGGGGCGTACTTCAGTCATTGTGTGGCCTTGCCAGTAGTACAATTCTAGCGCTACAACGCTAGTTATAGGCCTTTATCTCGACTTATAACGCCTTTTCAAATACCAAAGACCATTCAGTCCAAGTAAGAATCAAGCTGCAGCCTTGATTAGTAATATTGGCTTTAAAATTTATTTTAATTTTAAAATTATGTAATTGTTAATAATGAATAATGTTATGAGTATTAAAATGTGATTTTCCTCATATTGTGGTGTTATAGTACCAATTATGAGAATATTATTAACAATTAATGAGTTATGTGATATATAAATTGAAGAGTTATGGTTTAACCAAATAGTTGAACCTGAGACTACAAGTCATACATGAAATCGTACATGAAATAGATACTTAATTATGTACTAAGTACATGTAGTAACTAATTATGTCATGATGACATGTGTATAGGATATTGAGAATCAAGTATACGGTTTAGCTTACACGCAAGGCAAGTTTTTAAACCCCAATCTTTATTTGAGTTGTTCTATCTTACTTACAATTGAGCAAGTCTTAATCTTACTCTTATGTATCATAACTTGATTATGTTCATGCAAGTTATTTAACCTTTGCTATTTTATTACTCAGTAAAGTTTACTTTTCGCTATCATGATATATTTTTAAGGTTTCACAAGATACTTAATCTTTTATTAAGCTCTTGAATCCTATTTATGTTGTATGATGCAAACCTTTAAACATAGTTCCTAAATTGTTTCTGTATTGTCAACGAATGTAACCTTAGCTTATTATTATTGTTCAAGCAAGGTTTATTTTACTTTTAAATACTTTTCAGTATTCCTAATACATGATTTTGATTTGTGGTGTTTAATCACTTATAACCCATGGTTATTTAATATTTCGTTTTTATCAAATCCTTGAATAGTTGTTACACTTTTGATTCAACTAATCCTTAGTTGATGTTCGTAGAACTCTAAATTACATTGAAACTTATCCAAACCAAACTAACTTTTATGCGGACTTGTATTCTAAATACTGAGATGAACAACCCTATTATAGGGGATAATTTACACGAAGAATTTAGATGTTTATGCACAAAAAATGGTATGAAGGGTTGATCCCCCTAAGTACGGGAAGTCCCTACAGTTTCATGACTGTTTAGGTTTAAGTTGAAAGAATACTTATAACCTTGGACATAGTTCGTGGTCTTGTGACTCTTAGATATATTTCAAATTCTGTTTTCAGTTCTTGATTATCATTGATAGAGAATATTATTCAGTTATATTGAGCCTATTCATTTGGCAGTTATTATGATATTATTATTCATTGTCATTTCAAGTGAGCATTTGTTTTGCTCACTCTTGCTTATATAACCATTACAGCTAAAGTTGAGAAAGTCGATGAACCTACCACCAGTAAAGGGAAAGGAAAGATGAACAAGTGTTGAAGACTTTGTAAATCTGTTGATTTTTATATTATCAGACTTTGTTTTAATTGTTGAGATGCAATTATTTAATTTTTCGCACTTGATGTTTGTTTTAAAGGTTAGATAACCTGGGAGATTTTATTGGACTTATTGATGTAACCCTTTAATGGAAAAGTTTATTGTTTAAATTTTAGCATTTTGTGGTAGTTAGAAATGAATGTTTAGACAGTGAACACCAAATCTGTGACGATTTGATTGTTTGAATTGTGATTTTGAGGACAGAATCCTTGTAAGGATGGAATGATGTAACATTCAAGCATTTTAATTGTAATATTAAATATTTATTGAATTATATAAATATTTTTAGAATTTTAAATCTTAATGTTTAAATATTTTTTTGAATTATATAAATATTTCAAGAATTTTAAATTGTAATGTTTAAATATTTATTGAATTATATAAATATTTAATGGATGTGTTTATCGTTGAATAAATATTTGTTTAATTGATTTGATTTTATTTGGTTAATTATTTGTTAAATAAATAATTAATGAGTTAAGGAAATTATTATTATATTGATATTTTAATTTGTTGGTTAATTATTTGTATTGAGTTGTGTGATTAAATGATTTATTTAATAAATTTTTATTTGAATTAATTAGTTAAGTATGAAAACTTAATTAAATATAGTGTGACAAATAACTATATTATAAGGAATATTAACATAAATTAAAGTAGTTTTAATTGTGTTTACCCAAACAAGGCTTAAGTATATTAAGTCTTTATTTTTAGAGCTTTGACAAACAAAGCCTTATGGCTTTTGGATTTTCAAATTTTGAATTTAAATAATCTAGATAATATAAATAAAATAAATTAAAATAATAAATATAATATAATTATAACATATACGTTATATGTAGTAATTGATATACTTAATAGGTGAATTAAGGTCATATCAGTTTTATATTTTTGTTTTACGCATAAAGTTTTCAGTTGGGTTTTGGCCATTTGCTAAGAACGCTGAGAATTTCAGAGAGAGTTGAGAGAATTGAGAGAGAACGTAAGCAATTTCCAGCAATTTTAGCAAGGATACAAGCTAAGTGAAGGTATTTTATCTAAACCTTGGTTATATATATATATATATATATATATATATATATATATATATATATATATTATGTATATATATTTGAGTTTTACTGGCATGAAGTTTTATACTCTGTGAATTTCGTAGGTTTAGAATTGTTGTTATATAATTCAATTATGATGATTACATGTGTTTATGATAATTGGAGATTATGTTTAAACAAGGAAATTTCATGTTAATTTGGGATAAAAGTAGAAAAAAATATGACAGTGTATGTTCGTATGAATATTTTCTTATGTGGCTCATGTAAGTACCAATGTTGATGGTCAATGTGTATGTTAATGAGTGAATTGAGGCTTGATTATGCTAGTCTATTAAGAAACAAAGATAACGTAATTTGAATGAAGCTATTTGGACAAGAATCGTGTTTACAGTGTTGATTTTTGTCTTAGGAACTCAAAAATGGTGTTTATGTATGAAAATTTGAAATTTGAGAAATTAAAATAGTTAAAAGTGTTGTTAAATTGTTCCATGTTGATGAATATGTTAGCAATCATGTTTATGATAGTGTTATATTTATTTTATATGTTAATTTCACTGTTTGGTGGGTGAAATTCGTGTTAGTTGGGCTAATTAAAAATAGCTACTATTCATGTAGTTTACGCCTGTACGTACACCGGTAGCAATTTACTATTTGGTGCCAAGGAAAAAATTGTTGTGCATTGCTTGATGAGCATAGGCTTCTTATTTGTGTGTGGTATGTGCAATTGCCATTACATCGAATCGAGGCGGTAGCTATGCTATCGCTTCTGATTTTGGGGAAACCTTACTACGTGGTCTAAGGTTATGATTAAGTGTCATACATGTAGTAAGAAGGTTAAAACAGAACCATGATATTTAATTGATAAATTCAAAGTTTGAATGATTAGTGATTGATGAACGTGGTATATTATAACTTGGTGAGAATGATGAATAGTAAACATGTGTTGTGAAGGTGAACACTTGTAATTTCTGATATTTGCATGGTATCTTAAGACTTGTGCTAAAATAATAAGTCTAACTAGAAAGGTGTGTTATGTTGGAATGTGAATGTTAGTATATCTAATAGATGGCGATTCTAAACCTATATGTAAGTGAACGTGAGTTTAATATTATAGCTTACGCTCGAGGCAAGTTCCTTAACTCTACTCTTATAATAATTATGCAAGTTTCTATACTTACCTTTTTTAATTGAGCAAGTTTTCTAACTCTACACTTTCGTTGAGCTAGTTTGTTTATTGTTATGCAAGTTTACTTGTCCTATTTCAACTGTAATTTCGCAAGCTCTTGTATCTAGTTTGTTCATGATGATGCAAGTTTTCTAAACCTTATTTTGATGTTAAGCAAGTTATTCTTGTCTTTAACTTGTCAAATAGCATTCAAGTTTATATAATCTAATATACTGTTGTTGAATAGTTTTTATTGTTCAAATTGTTATTCGTTATGCATGCTTAGTATTCAATTCTAAATAACCTTGGCTTAATATTGTTCAAGCAAGATAGGTGATAGTTATTCAATATTTATGCTATTAGATTATTTCTAAAGCATAACTTTAATACACAATGTTACTTCACTTATGATTTATTCCATATCATAATGTGATTTCATTTTATTCAACTAATCCTTAGTTGATGTTACTTGAATTCCAAATTACCTTGAAGTGTATCCAAACCAAACTTACTTTGGTGCGGACTTGTAATCTAAATACTGAGATGAACAACCCTATTATTAGGGGTTTACGCTTAGCGTTGAAATGTTTGTGTACAATACATTGTACGAAGGGTTGATCCCTCTAAGTACGTGGAGTCCTTATAGTATTATGACTGTTAAAGTTAGAGTTGAAAGATTACTTCTAACTGTGGACATGGTTCGTGGTCATTAGACCCTTAGTATTATATTTCAGAATGTTAATAGAACATATCATTCAGTTCTATTGAGCCTATTACTTTGCAAATGTTGTAAAGTTTTTTCATTCTTATTTCAAGTGAGTTTTGTTTGTTCACGCTTGCTTATATAACTATTACAGCTAAGGATGAAAAGGTAGATGTACCTAGCACCAGTAAGGGAAAGGGGGAGATGAACAAGTATTGAAGACTTGTAATATGTTGACAGTTATTTATTAGACTTTAATTTGATTGATGTAATGAAGTATTTATTTATTTTCCGCATTTGAATGATTGTACTTAAAGGTTAGATAACCTGGGAGATTTAATTAATGTAATCCCTTAAGGGAAGGTTTATTATTCAATTTGTATTATGTTTGGGTAGTTAGATATGAATGTTTTGATTAAGTGAACACCAAATCTTGAGGTAATGAAGTACCGGGATTTGGGGGTGTCACAAGTTGGTATCAAAGCTTTAGGTTATGAACCTTAGCTGGGGAAAAGCCTTAGGAAATAACCTTTAAAAAGATAGTGGTGATTAACTCTTATCAAGTTTTAAGGAAGAAGTAATAAAACACTTATGTGCTTATGTGTTTATAAATTATGTGCTCGTGAGTGTCGAGTAGTAATGATTAATAATTAAAACTTAAAATTTTGTTGTCAGGATGACTAATGTCGGAGAATCCAGTCAGGCTAGGGAGGAGGGACCTCAGATGCCTATAGAGGAGGAGCCTCGCGAAATTCAGGTTGTTTGGGAACGACTACTGCCACAGAAGTCAGCCCCGTTGGTCACAGTGGTTGAAGATGAGGATGATGACGTGGAAACGGATGAGGAGGATCCCGTTGAGCTGGCCCAAGAGAATGAGGATGACGAGGACGAGGAGGAAGAAATTCCACTAACCTCAATAGCTGCTCGTATGTACGATGAAGTCTACGACCGCAACATGGAACTCCAGGATATAGTCGAGGAATTGCAAGAAATAGTAGCTGAACAACAGACTGCAATGACACAGAAAGACGGCGAGATCCAGGATCGTGAGGAACGACTGACTAATGTCGAGGAGAAGCTAGTACACACAGAAGGAGAGAAAGAACAACTGATCGAGGTGATCGCTGAACTGAAGAACAAACAGAAGGAAGAAGCTACTAAGAGGGCAAGAGCTGAAGACGCATACGAGGAAGCTTTTCAACGAACTGGAATAGCAATGAGAGACGCACAAGTAAAGAGGATGAGGATGGAGGAGATGGATAAAGTATTCAACACCATGAATAATCGAGCTCAAGATCGGGTCATGGAATATCCTATTCAGTTCGAGACTTTGCGATCGTACGTGTTAGATCGACGAATAATGTTCCGGGTTATGGAAGAAGAGCATCGAAAGGCTATGGAGTATCTTAATAGGACATTATAGGGAATGTATGCGATTAATAAAATGATAAATAATGTGTAAATCCCTAGTGTTAGGTAACCATGGGATATGATAATGATGATGTTATCCTGAAACTTTTATAGTTCAGGAAGGTTATGTAAATAGCGGAGATGCTATCGTTTTAGATTTTCAAAGAGATTATGAATAAATAAAAGTTATTATTTCATTCAAAGTGCTATGTGTTATGTGATTATTTCATTTTTGAGGCAAGCTAAGTAGAAATTACTTAAAAGATTTGAGTAATAATCTAATGAGTGTATATTTTAACAGAAAATGCCTCCCAAACGTCAACCACCACGACATAGAACCACTGAAGGAACTAATAACGAAAATGTTGATGTTAACCCCGTTCAACAACTAGTGACGCTACTGATAGGAGCGTTGCAGAATTAACCTCAAAATCAAGGTACAACGTTTAAGGATTCAAGGCAGTTGGACCACCTGAATTCCGTGGGTCCATGAATCCAGTCGAGGCACAGACCTGGATTATGGAGATAGAAAAGGTGTTTTATGTCGCTAGGGTAGGGGATGATCAGAAGACTGCTTTCACAATATTCATGTTGAAAGAAGAGGCTAGTTATTGGTGGCAGGCCAATAAAACTCATGAAGGGCCAGGGGTGATGACTTGGGATAGGTTTAAGGAGATATTCTGTAAGACCCCAACTTATTATTAATGAAATTTAATTTTCTCTATTTATTATTTTGAAATAGTAAGGGTTGATTTGATTAATGTGGATAGTTAGGGGTAAAATACGCAAATATTTCAAAATAAGCAAATGGTTATAAAATATTTATTGTTGACGGGGAATATTCGTTTGGTCGTGGAATATTCAGATCGTTTGGGAATATTAAATCGACAGTGATGCTAGCCGTGTGTGGCCCCATGTGAAAGCGATTGGATGAAGAAAGCGACAAATATAAGTGGTTTTAAAAATAACGGCGTAGTTATTTCAATTAATACTTATTAAAATACCCGGTGGTTAAAACACAAGAAGCATACCGGTATTGCACCAATTATTGATTCTTACGTGAAGAAGGCACTACTCAATAATGGTTACGATAATTCTTGCTCAAAGTATTTTATTGAGTTAATAATTCTTTGCGTTGATATTTTATATTCTTTGTTGTTTCAATAATTGTCATTACACAAATTATTTTTCATTATCGAAGCAATAATTCATATTATCCGAATAATATTATTAGATAACATTATTGGCAATGTCTAGAAAGTTACATCTAAGGAGAGGTTTGGTCACCTAATTGCGCGCCAAGATAAGAAGAAATTCTTATTGGAAAGCCCCCTTCACAGGAAGCTATGCGGTTGTCAATATTGTGATTCGTAATATTATTTGTGAATAATTAATTATTGATTCATATGATAAGGAAAATATTGATTTTATGTGGATATAGATGGAGAAAATTTTTAATGTGACAATTGTTGAAAATTGAAATTTTATCTTTTTGATAAAATAATTTATTTAAATATATTATTATATTATAATAATATAATAATGGTGATATTTTTACAACGAATGTGGGATATATGAGTATGAGAGGAGGAAGATTATTTTTGTTGCAATAAATATTTAAAACATGTTAAACATGTCGGTAGAACCCCATTTATTAGTGAAATTTGATTATAGCATTTTGTAAAATCGCTTGGTTTGTGGATTTGGTCAATTTTGTTTGAATTAGGAAAAACTTTCTTTTGGAAAGTTGTAGAGAATTAATTTCCTATAAAACTCACGTGATTTGAATTTTACGATAAAAGGGCTATTTATTATGAATTATTGAAGTTAGAAGTTCAAATAATTAATTTTTGGGAGTTTTAGTTAATTATTTTGAGAAAAATGTTTTTTGCAACTAAGTTGGCCTCACATGTGATTCAAATGAGCTGAGATCAGTTGTCTAAGGTGGGCTAAAGAAAATGTGAAAAATATATTAATATTATATTCAATTTTCTACTTTGGTGTTCTAAGCATTTTCTATAAATAGGGTGCTTAGGTTAGAATTGAAACACACACGTAAGCTGAAGTTTCTCTCTATTTCTCTCTCGATATATTGAGCGTATTCTTGTGAGTATACTTTGAGTATTATTAGACGGTGCAAGTTCCCTTCAGCACTATACCCGGTATTTCAGCTAGAAGTACTAATCTTTCGAGGTAAGGGATGTTATTTTATTCAAAAATGATATTATTTCTTCAATATCATTATGCCGAAATATTGGTTGGAATTTTTTATCAAATTTGGAACTTTTCCATGTCGGGGTTACTATTCATGAGTTACTATTCACGAGTTACTATTCATGAGTTACTATTCACGAGTACTATTCATGAAGCGTGAAGATATTTTTTGGGAAATTTCTATCTTTTGGTGTTGAGTTCTTATTCACGTATCAAGCACTATTCACGATATCTGACACTATTCATAGAAAAATAAAATTTCTTTTTTGTCCAAAATATCTATTCGGATACTAGCTTTGATTGTATCTATGTTTTGATCATTCTTGAATTTTACACCACTATGATTATTTTTGAGGTATTTTTGAACATGGATAAAACAAAGTACGAATCCTTAATCCTTAATCCTTGTCATTTTGTTTCACTAGATTCGTTTCTAAAAAAATATTTTCATCATCCTCGGTCTTAAATGATGATATTATTGAATATCTTTGGCTGTAGTGCAAAGATGAATGATTTGAAGAATATCTTTGGTAGTAGTGCAAAGATGAGCAGTGTTTAGATGAACACATGATTGGTGATGAATATCTTTGGCCTGTGAGTGCAAAGATGAATATTTGATTCGGATGTATATTGATTGATGTTACTGAGGATAAAAGATAGAGCGATGAACTTTTAAATTCATACATAGAAGATAGTAGTTTGCATTCTCTACTTAACTCTTCTAATGAATTATTATTATTTTTCATGCGAATATTGATTTAAAATTGGTTGTCTATTGTATTCTATTAGATTTTTCCTGTTGAAGACTAACGGTAATTTATTGTATATTATCTTAGTCATAATATTCTTTCTTCGGGCTAGTTGAGCTCACCCTTTTCCTTTTTGTTCCATTTTTCTTCTCGTGGAGGCGAGAATATAGCGAAAATGAAGTGGGGTATAGAATGAAGGTTTTAGAAAGAATTGTTTAGTAGTCCTCACTATTTTTGTAAAATAATGTATCAATAAATGTGATGAGGATTTATTTGAGTATAGATATTGTCTAGAAGATAATATTTGTATTCAAACTCAGCTTTCTTGTTGTAATAATAAAGTTGTAGTTGTTTCTGTACCATGTATTGACAACTCAGAATGGGTGATGTATACCTATTTTGGGGGCGTCACATATTCTTTGAGACCTATTTCCCAGAGAGTTCGAAGAGTCAGCTAGAAGTGCAGTTTTTGGAACTAAAGCAGAGAACGATCACGGTATCTGAGTATGCCGCTAAATTCAACGAGTTGGCGAGGTTTGCGCCATATCAAGTCAGCACGGACGAACGCAAGGCGAAGAGGTTTGAACAGGGACTGAAGCCCTGGTTGTACAATAGGGTTTCCCTGTTCCAGTTGAAGACTTTTATAGCAGTGATGGAGAAAGCAATACTCGCTGAAGGTGGAGGCGAGGCAATGACAAAGTTTAATCAGGAACAGAAGAAGAAGAAGAAGAAGAAGAAGAAGAAGAATGAGGTAGAGATTAAGAATGGAGGTGTTAGTAGTGGAAACGGCAACAACAACAACTTGAAGAGGAAGTGGAATGAAAACGTGGGTACTGGAAACCAGCAAGGTAACCAGCAAAATAAGAAGTTTAAAGCATGTGTTACATGCGAGAAGTTTCATAAGGGTGCGTGCTTGATGGGGAAACGAGTATGCTTCAATTGTGGCCAGGAGGGTCATATCGCCCCAAATTGCACTCAACCAAAGAAGAACGTGTGCTTCACGTGCGGATCCAAGGATCACTTTGCTCCTGAATGCCCTAATAAGAAGGCTAGAGAGACAACCAGAAGCAATGGAGGTAGCAGTGAAGGTACATTGGCCATTCTTTGGACCTCCACAAAGATCAAATAAACCCACACCGAGAACCTTCAACATGGTCATGCGAGATCTTTGTGCAATCAAAAGATGTGGTGTCAGGTATTATCCCAATCAATGATATAAATGCTTATGTATTGTTTGATTCAGGTGCTAATTGTTCGTTTATATCTAATGAATTTGCTAAGAGGTTAGAATTGCCTAGAGAAGAATTGAATTTCCCTTTAAGCATAGAAATTACGAATAAGGAGGTAATTCCTGTTAGATTCGTATACAAGAACTGTAGGATGAACATTAAGGAGAATGTCTTGATGGTAGATTTGATTCCGATTAGACTTGGAGATTTTGATGTTATTTTGGGAATGGATTGGCTATTCAAATATGGAGCGGTAATTGATTGCCAAAAGAAGTGTGTAAATCTTATGACCCCATCAAAGGTAGTATTATATGGCAGCAAGTCGCCTAGGCAAATGAAATGTCTGACGGTTATACAGGCCAAGAAATTGTTGAGTCAAGGCTGTATAGGCTATTTAGCTTACATAGTCGATACTCAGAAGAAGAGTGTGAAACTGGAAGAAATACTAGTGGTGAGGGAATTTGAGGATGTGTTTCTAGAGGATTTGCCAGGACTTTCGCCTGATAGAGAAATTGAGTTCGTGATCGACTTAGCGCCAGGAACTGCCCCGATATCGAAGGCCCCGTACAGAATGGCTCTGGTAGAAATGAAGGAACTGATGGTACAATTGCAAGAACTGCTAGATAAGAAGTATATTCAACTGAGTGTATCACCGTGGGGAGCGCCAGTGTTATTTATGAAGGATGGGTCAATTCGTCTTTACATTGATTATAGGGAATTAAACAAAGTCACTATTAAAAACAAATACCTGTTGCCAAGGATAGATGACTTGTTTGATCAGTTGAAGGGTGCTAAATACTTCTCGAAAATAGATTTGAGAAGTGATGAGGGAGGATATACCTAGAACGGCATTCAGAACTCAGTATGGACATTACGAGTTTCTGGTGATGTCTTTTGGTTTGACCAATGCCCCTGTTGCATTCATGGATTTGATGAACAGGGTGTTTAAACCTTTCTTAGACAAGTTTGTAGTTGTATTTATCAACGATATTCTGGTGTATTCCAAAACTCAAGAAGAACACGTGGAACACTTACGTTTGACGTTGGAAATACTAAGAAAGGAAAAGTTGTACGCGAATTTCTCTAAGTGCGAATTTTGGCTAGATCGTGTATAATTTCCGGGGCACGTGATTGACAAAGATGGTATTTCTGTGGATCCATTAAAAGTGGAAGCTGTAATCAATTGGGAACAACCAAGAACACCGTCGGAGGTAAGCAGTTTCTTGGGACTGGACGGTTATTATAGACGATTCATTCAGGATTTTTCCAAGATAGCCACTCCGTTAACAAATTTGACAAAGAAAACTGTAAAATTTGTTTGGACGGAGAAATGTGAAGAGAGTTTTCAAGATTTGAAGAAGAAGCTAAGTGTGGCACCTGTGTTGTCGTTACCAGATAGTACAGGAAACTTTGTGGTGTATAGTGATGCCTCACATAAAGGGTTGGGTTGTGTTCTTATGCAGAACGGCAAAGTAATTGTGTATGCATCAAGACAACTGAAGGATTATGAGAAAGGTTATCCGACTCATGATTTGGAATTGGCTGCAGTAGTATTTGCTCTGAAGATATGGAGACACTATCTCTATGGAGAAAAATGTGAAATCTACACAGACCATAAAAGTCTGAAGTATATTTTCACAAAGAAGGACCTGAATATGCGTCAAAGAAGATGGATGGAATTGATAAAAGATTATGATTGTGAGATCTTTTATCATCCTGGAAAAGCGAATGTGGTTGCAGATGCTTTAAGTAGAAAAGGTCGGGAAAAATTGACGTTGTTAACCAACTAGGAAGAGCTTCTTTCAGAGATGTCAAGGCTAGAGTTAGAAATTAAATTTCCAAAAGAAACCGACGAAAGATTATACCAGATAGAAGCTAGTCCAACTTTGGCGGACAAAGTGAAGAATGCTCAACTACAAGATAAAGAATGCAAAACGATTATAGAGAAAGTGGTTGAGGGTAGTGATGCAAAATATGAGATCGATACTGAAGGGGTACTGAGATTTTGAGGGAAGAATATGGGTTCCAGCAGTACCAGAGCTTAAAGACAAAATCTTGACCGAAGCACACAACACAAGATATTCGATTCATCCAAGAAGTACGAAGATGTATCAAGATTTGCGACGATATTTTTGGTGGCCGAACATGAAAAGAGATGTTGCAGAATGTGTCGCGAAATGCTTGACATGTCAAAGAGTCAAGGCCGAGCATCAAAGACCAAGCGGATTACTTTAACCATTAGAAATACCGGAATGGAAGTGGAAACACATCACAATGGATTTTGTGGTGGGTCTTCCAACTACTCAGAGAGGATGCGATGCAATTTGGGTGATAGTGGACAGACTGACAAAATCAGCGCACTTTTTACTAATAAAGATTAGGTTCAATCTTGATCAGTTGGTAAGGTTGTACGTTAAAGAGATCATTTCAAGGCATGGAGTGTCAGTATCAATTGTGTCTGATAGAGATCCACGATTTACGTCAAACTTTTAGAAGAGACTACAAGAATGTATGGGAACACAATTGCGAATGAGTACAGCTTATCACCCGCAAATCGACGGACAAAGCGAATGAACAATCCAAACGTTGGAAGATATGCTGAGAGCATGCATCATGGATTTCAAAGGGAGTTGGGAAGAACATTTACCATTGGTGGAATTCACCTACAACAATAGTTACCTCGCGAGCATCGGCATGCCGCCTTACGAGGCATTATACGGCAGAAAGCGCAGAACTCCACTGTGCTAGGATGAAGTCGGTGAACGCCATCTATTAGGACCAGAACTGGTTCAACAAATTGCGGAGGTTGTCAAACTCATCAGGACAAGATTGGTAACCGCCCAAGACAGACAGATAAAGTATGTCGATCAACACAGGCAGAATCGCGAATTTGAAGTAGGAAATTTCATTTTCCTAAAAGTTTGTCCTTGGAAAGGGAAAATTCATTTTGGCAAGAAAGGAAAGCTCAACCTAAGATTTATTGGACCTTTCAAGATACTACGAAGAGTTGGGGAAGTGGCTTATGAGGTAGCTCTACCTCCAGAGTTGGAAAACGTTCATAATGTTTTTCACGTTTCGGTATTACGACCGTATAAACCCGATTACAAGCACGTGATCGAGTACGAACCATTGCAATTCGATAAAGATTTGTCTAATGAAGAGATTCCTATTCATATAGTCGACAAAAAAGAATTAGTGCTCAGAAATAAAGTCATACCTTCTCTAAAGGTGATATGGAGAAACCACAATGTCGAAGAGGCAACGTGGGAACTCGAAGCTGAAATGATGAAAAATTATCCTGAGTTATTTGTTTAATCTATGTCTTTGATTCTGGGGACATGAATCTTTGTAAGAAGGGAAGAATGTAACGATTTGATTGTTTGAATTGTGGTTCTGATGACAGAATCCTTGTAAGGAGGGAATGATGTAACATTTCAGAATTTTAATTATAATATTAAATATTTATTGAATTATATAAATATTTCTAGAATTTTAAATTGTAATGTTTAAATATTTATTGAATTATATAAATATTTAATGGATGTGTTTATCGTTGAATAAATATTTGTTTAATTGATTTAATTTTATTTAGTTAATTATTTGTTAAATAAATAATTAATGAGTTAAGGAAATTATTATTATTATATTGATATTTCAATTTGATGGTTAATTATTTGTATTGAGTTATGTGATTAAATAATTTATTTAATAAATTTTTATTTGAATTAATTAGTTAAGTATGAAAACTTAATTAAATATAGTGTGACAAATAACTATATTATAAGGAGTATTAAAATAAATTAAAGTAGTTTTAATTGAGTTTACCCAAACAAGGCTTAAGTATATTAAGTCTTTATTTTTAGAGCTTTGCCAAACAAAGCCTTATGGCTTTTGGATTTTCAAATTTTGAATTTAAATAATCTAGATAATATAAATAAAATAAATTAAAATAATAAATATAATATAATTATAACATATACGTTATATGTAGTAACTGATATACTTAATAGGTGAATTAAAGCCATATCAGTTTTATATTTTTGTTTTACGCATAAGGTTTTCAGTTGGGTTTTGGCCATTTGTTAAGAACACTGAGAATTTCAGAGAGAGTTGAGAGAATTGAGAGAGAACGTAAGCAATTTCCAGCAATTTTAGCAAGGATACACGCTAAGTGAAGGTATTTTATCTAAACATTGGTTTTAAATATATTATGTATATATATAAATATATTTGAGTTTTACGGCATGAAGTTTCATACTCTGTGAATTTCGTAGGTTTAGAATTGTTGCTATATAATTTAATTATGATGATTACATGTGTTTATGATGATTAGAGATTATGTTTAAACAAGGAAATTTTATGTAAATTTGGGATAAAAGTAAACAAAAATATGATAGCGTATGTTCGTATGAATATTTTCTTATGTGGCTCATATAAGTACCAATGTTGATGGCCAATGTACATGTTAATGAGTGAATTGAGTCTTGATTATGCTAGTCTATTAAGAAACGAAGATAACATAATTTGAATAAAGCTATTTGGACAAGAATCGTGTTTACAGTGTTGATTTTTGTATAAGGAACTCAAAAATGGTGTTTATGTATGAAAATTTGAAATTTGAGAAATTAAAATAGTTAGAAGTGTTGTTAAATTGTTCTATGTTGATGAATATGTTAGCAATCATGTTTATGATAGTGTTATATTTATTTTATATGTTAATTTCACTATTTGGTGGGTGAAATTTGTGTTAGTTGGGCTAAAAACGGCTATTGTTCATGTCGTTTCTTCTTCGTGTCATGCTGTGCACCAAAGACGCAATTGCTGACTTTAGTGCCAAGGAAAAAATTGTGCAATTTGTGCAAGCAAGATAGTGCTTATTGTGTGGTGGCGCAATTTGTGCACACTAATCGATCTAAGGCAAAGCTCTATCACGTGCTGCAGATTTTGGGGAAGCCTTACCACTTGGTCTAAGGTTATGATTAAGTGTCATACATGTAGTAAGAAGGTTAAAACAGAACCATGACATGTAATTGATAAATTCAACGTTTGAATGATTAGTGAGTGATGAACGTGGTATATTAGAACTTAGTGAGAATGATGAATAGTAAACATGTGTTGTGAGGGTTAACATTTGTAATTTCTGATATTTGCATGGTATCTTAAGACTTGTGCTAAAATAATAAGACTAACTAGAAATGTGTGTTATGTTGGAATGTGAATGTTAGTATATCTAATAGAAGGTGATTCTAAACCTATATGTAGGTGAACATGAGTTTAATATTATAGCTTGCGCTCGAGGCAAGTTCTTTAACTCTACTCTTATAATAATTATACAAGTTTCTAAACTTACCTTTTACAATTGAGCAAGTTTTCTAACTCTACACTTTCGTTGAGCTAGTTTGTTTATTGTTATGCAAGTTTACTTGTCCTATTTCAACTGTAATTTCGCAAGCTCTTGTATCTAGTTTTATCATGATGATGCAAGTTTTCTAAACCTTATTTTGATGTTAAGCAAGTTAGTCTTGTCTTTAACTTGTCAAATAGCATGCAAGTTTATATAATCTAATATACTGTTGTTGAATAGTTTTTATTGTTCAAATTGTTATTCGTTATGCATGCTTAGTATTCAATTCTAAATAACCTTGGCTTAATATTGTTCTAGTAAGATAGGTGATAGTTATTCAATATTTATGCTATTAGATTATTCTTAAAGCATAACTTTAATACACAATGTTACTTCACTTATGATTTATTCCATAGCATAATGTGATTTCATTTTATTCAACTAATCCTTAGTTGATGTTACTTGAATTCCAAATTACCTTGAAGTGTATCCAAACCAAACTTACTTTGGTGCGGACTTGTAATCTAAATACTGAGAAGAACAACCCTATTATTAGGGGTTTACACTTAGCGTTGAAATGTTTGTGCACAATACATTGTACGAAGGGTTGATCCCCCTAAGTACGTGGAGTCCATATAGTATTATGACTGTTAAAGTTAAATTTGAAAGATTACTTATAACTGTGGACATGGTTCGTGGTCATTAGGACCTCTGTAGTATATTTCAGAATGTTAATAGAACATATCATTCAGTTCTATTGAGCCTATTATTTGGAAAATGTTGTAAAGTTTATTCATTCTTATTTCAAGTTAGCTTTGTTTTCTCACTCTTGCTTATATAACTATTACAGCTAAGGATGAAAAGGTAGATGTACCTAGCACCAGTAAGGGAAAGGGGGAGATGAACAAGTATTGAAGACTTGTAATATGTTGACAGTTATTTATTAGACTTTAATTTGATTGATGTAATGAAGTATTTATTTATTTTCCGCATTTGAATGATTGTACTTAAAGGTTAGATAACCTGGGAGATTTTATTAATGTAATCCCTTAAGGGAAGGTTTATTATTCAATTTGTATTATGCTTGGGTAGTTAGATATGAATATTTTGATTAAGTGAATACCAAATCTTGAGGTAATGAAGTACCGGGATTTGGGGGTGTCACAAAATCTTGTGGGAATGAAGTACCAAGATTTGGGGGTGTCACACATTTTCTTTATAATGAATGCAAGTTTCATGACTATATTTACCTTTTGTTGTCAAGCAAGTTCTCTAACTCTAATTGTTCATTATGCAAATTCCTAAACCTTATATTTAAGTTGAGCAAGTTTATTGATTCCATCTTTTTTATGATTATGCAAGCTCTTATATTCTAATTCTTTACATTGAGCGAGTTTCACATTCCTAACTTTTGTTTCTTGCTATCCAAGGCATAGAATGTTCAAGACCATTGACCCAAATGAGTTTTCTAACTCTTTTGGATGTAATACTTTGTATATACCATGTCTGTGACGCCCCCAAAATAGGTATACATTACCCATCTTGAGTCGCCAAATACATGGAACAAAATTCAAATACAACTTAATAATACAACTGTCGTGTAGAATACGACAAGACATAATTGAGAGTTTTAATAAGAATATTGTCATCTAGACAATATCCACACTCAATGGAGTCCTCATTACATTTATTGTCACACTATTTAACAGAATAGTGAGAATTACTAATGCTATCATCAGGACCGTCATTCCGTTCCCCGACTAGTCCCAGTTGTAGCGACCGAGAAATTCGGATCTTATTGTAAAATGATTTTATTAAATTAAATAATAATAAAATCATATTCCATGCGTTATCAAGACGGTTGTTATTATATAACCTATTGATGTTAGAATGTCGTAGTATTTGAGCTACGTGGATGAATTAAAGTGTTTGAATTTCCAAGACGAAAATAAAAGTTTTACGATAAATTTTCCGAAAAACACTATTCATCGGTATTTGTTCGGGATATAATTTTGAGTTTCTGAGAAATACGCAATGATGGAATAACAAGGTAAGATGGATTATGTAATAAAAATCTAGTTATGGAAAATGTAATAATTCGCTTGTGGACTTAATTTATAAATGTTAAGTAAAGAGAAGTGTTAAGGAATAAGTAATAATTGTATGATACTTGGTATTGTACGAAGCAATGAAAACGAGTATAATACGAAGTATTATACAAGTCTGTATGAAGGATGAAATACCGTATATAAATTCTATATGAATTAAAATACGAAAATAATACATCAACAATATGTATTAAGAAATGTTAATGGACTTGGATGATTGGTTAACAATTATATACAAGTCCAAGTGAATTAAAGAGAGAAGCCCAACTATTAATTAATGAACCAACTAGTTGTTATTAATGCAAAGCCCAAAGAGTGAATTAAAGTAAGCCCAAGCTAGAATCTATGGGTTGTATGACCCATGGGGCAAACCATATTGATATGGTTATTTTGGTGACCAAGTAATGTGGTGATCAAGTAAGTGTAATGACCAAGACTTAGGAGTATTGACCAAGACTTTGAAGTAATGGCCAAGTATGAGATAAGAGAGTGGTTAACAAGTAATGAATAGTAAGGAGGTGGCTTAAGGAGGTGGGATGATTTAATGACCAATCTACCCTAACCTTGGAAAGTCTATAAATAGAGGAAGCTTACAAGTCATTTGTTGGTTGATTAAATAATCCAACACTTCTAAAGTGCTTAAGTGTTAAAGAGAATAAGCTATACATAAGTCATTCCATAAGCAAGAAGAAGAAAAAGCTACCTTACCAAGACTTCAAAAGAGTAAGACTTCTTCTCAATTATCTTCTATCTCCACCATGATAGGATGATAAGAAAAGTGGGATTAAGAAACATGAATGAGTAAGTAATGAACTTAAGCTAATTAAGTTGGTAATAAGTTATTTAAGCTAGCATAAGTTATAAACTTATGTGAAAAAAATATGAACTTGTAAGGAGTTTATTAAGAGAAACGATATGAATATAAAAGAATTTATATGATCATATGTATCATGTATACCTAAATTAAGTTATATGTTAAGAACATATAAGTATGATGATTAAGAAACCTTAATTGTCATAAGTCATGAATAATCAAATCTTAAGTAGTTTATAAATGACAAGTTATAAGTTCATGAAGAATAAGTCTAAAATACAACAATGAATATAAGTTGTTGTATTACGTTTGTTGAGATGTTCACATGATGAATGAAGTTCATTTGTAATGTTGAACAAATCATAAGAAGAAAGAATTTTCGGGATTTGCACGATTGGACGATAATCGTCAAATTCGTAAAATTCTCGGAATGGAAGTCAAATTTTGTGTTTGAATTCGGAACCATTGTTTTCCAATGGAGACAAGTCATATTTGGCATTTAAGAGTTGTGGACTCGAAAATGACCGGATTCTGACTTAGAAAGAAGAAACGAGCGTTGAACGTTGACGAACGTTTATCGTTTTCGTTAAAAATGAACCAATAGGTGAATTTTTAGCAAACGAAGTCGAATAGATAAAATTCTTCAATGATCATGTAGATTATGTAATTTGTGAACCGTAGGCTTTTGAACGAGCCAATTCAGACTTATAACGAAGAAGTTATGCGTCCGAAAAATTCACAAAATTCACAAACTGAATTTGTTATCTGGTGCACAGAGTTGGCGCCGTGGTGCCAACCCTAGGAAAAAAGACATGGTGGCTTGAATGAATAAGAAACAAGCACACTGCAAGAGTTCGCCGCAGTGTGAACTATAATACATATTAAAAAGCATTACCATGAACAAAGACTAACAACCTCTCGGAGAGTGGCATGCATGGCGCCCATTAAGTAAGGACTCACGCCGCAGCGCCAAGTCCGGGACAATGATATTAAGAGCTCAGCCATGTGGCAACGAGATGTAGTAGTATAAAGATGAAATGCAGTACTATAGTCTCGAGAATAAAAATAGTAATGAATGTTTCTAAGTACAAAGAAAAGAAAAGGAAGTAAACACAACTTAAGGAATGTAATGTAACATTATTTATGCTTTGTTAAACCTTAAGGAATGTAATGAAAAGGTTGAAATAACCTAGTCAAATATAAATGCAAGGGTAACGATAAACTGGAACGAATAGTAAATGAATCTAATACACAATTAGATTGAAATAAAGGGTATGATATAGTCATATACATACTTGATTATATGTGACCTAATGTAAGGCATTATGTGATCATGTATTATAGAGACTTGAACGACTTGAACATAAAGTTAAAATACCGTAGCAGACGCTAAAGGCAAGTATTCTAACTCTTGTCTCAATTCAATCTGAACGAGTTTATGAGGTTCATGTATTCTTTCGCATGAATTGAGTTATGATAAAGTGGAAGCCAATTCCTTTGGCTAGACTTGATGTATTGATAATCTATTCATGTATTATCAAATGTTGCTATCTTTTGTCAACTACTTGATATGGTTTTCAAAAGAAGACTGAAATGTTAAACAAAATGTTTTGTCGGTAAAACGACAGGCACGTGAGGTTACCAAATGCTTAAACGTGCATACGTTTAATGCATGTAGTGTTAATCAACATAGAGTACAATAGGCTGATCACCTAGAAGTGCTCGTAAGTAATATCGGGCTTACGGACTTGCTTCCGGGTTATCCTTTTCCAATAAAGAATGAATACCGAGGTCTCGACGAGTGAATGTTTTACTAAATATCGTTGTTATTGTAAAACATTTTGAAAGAAAAGATGAAGTGCTATTTTGAATTATCAATAGTACTTCATAACTATTGTTTAGTTATTGAAGATATACGATTTGTATGTGTCAAGCATGTTGTTATTAAATTGTTATACTTGCTGAGCTAGTTTGTTCACTCTTTCTTGAACCATATGAATGCAGCTAAGACTGAACGTCCCGAAGGATAAAAAAAGGATAAGAAAAAAGCTAAGGCAGATTACTAAGCTATCTTGTAATAGTATAGGTCTATTATTGTAATTTAACTGATATTATGACAAAGAACCTTTGTAACGGGTATAGAACTTGGGAAATGTAAATGTTACTTTAAATATATAGGAGTTATGTTCGTTCTTTGAGACTTTTCAATTGAATGAATGTATGAATGTTGTACAGTATAGCACCATCTGTCGGGTTGGAAGATACCCGGATTTGGGGGCGCTACTAAGTTCTCATTTCCTGAAGAGAACAGTGAAAGAAAGGGTGAGCTCAACTAGCCTAGTAAGAAATATTATGACTAAGATAATGCATAATAAATTATCATTAGCCTTCAACAGTGTTAAACTGATAAAATATAACAAACATCAAGTTTAACTACAGCGGAACAAGCAATCCATTAGAAGAGTCAAGTAGAGAATACAATCTACTATCTTCTATGATTTAAAAGGTTTTTCATTACTTTTATCGCTGAGACTCAGCTTAATAAATAATCCACATCATCCCTGCACTACGGCCAAGGATATTAATTAGTATCACGACCACAAATTATCCATGCACTACGTGCTAAGGATATTCGTGTATTCATCAATGGTCATGATCATGCCAACAACTGTCCATCAATGCACTATGGCCAATGAGGATTTTTACCACATCATTTGTAACATTACGGTCATGATTATACCGAATAATCCCTGGTCATAATCATACCAAGTCCATCTATGCACTACAGGCCACAAATGACTTTCAACATATTATAAACATGAGGATGATGACAATTCAATAAAACAAGTTCAAGAATAAATTTTAAAGATTTATAAATTAATTTATCCTAAACTCAATAACGTCCAAATTGTCAACATGATACTGCTTTGTGGAGTAAAATTCAAGAATGCTCAGAAGAATATTTCCATGAAAAGATACTGGATGAAGCGCAAATATCAAGGATATTCCACTAATTTCATGGAGGGTAGAAGTCAAAGCTTTAACCAACTGAGTATAAGAGATTATATGAAACTGCAAATGGATTTTCGTCCACCGTGCGGTAATCTACTTAGACAGATCATTTCCACAATTTAATAAGGAATGAATACAAAGGATCATTCACCATGCATGTGATAAGTCACATAGACAGGTTATTCCAACAGAATAATAAAGAATGAAATAATAGAAGAAATCACCATGCATGCGATAGATCGCATGCATAAAGTTATTCCAATGTAATAATAAAGAATAGAACTGTGTCATGCGTAATCCTTATGCAGACGAGGATGTTCCAACAGAATAATAAAGAACGGAAACGTGTCGTGCGCAGAACGCACAAACATGATGTTCCAATGAATAATAAAGAATGGAATAATGGAAGAATTTCACCATGTATGCGGTACTTGCATAGGCGAGTTATTCAACATAATGATAAATAATGGAATAACAGAAGTTCTCTTCATGAAGACGAAAGAAATATTACCCCTTACAAGTACAACAAATTATATCCCTTACCTTAAAAGAAGAGTATTCCGACTGGTAGGGTGAGGATATTCTTGAAGAAAACTTTTATTATTTTTCTACGCTCAAAGCTTCTGAAAACTCTAAAGAAATACGCTCAAGATTATAGAAGCTGAATTCTCTGAATTTCTGGTGTGATTTTCAATTCTAACTAAGCATCATATTTATAGAAGAATGGAAAGGATACAATGATGCACTGTGCAATAAAATATAATATATTCTATTTATAATCAAATAAAACAAAACTTTATAAAAAGTATTCTGTTTTATATAAAAAGTTTTTACTATGCATAATAAAATATAATATATTCTATTTATAGTCTAATAAAACAAATAACTTTATAAAAGTATTATGTTTTATATAAAAAGATTTTACTATGCAAAACACTATGCATAATAGAATATAATATATTCTATTTATAGTATAATAAAATAGATAACTTTATAAAAGTATTATGTTTTATATAAAAAGTTTTTCTGTTTTATTACATTAATAATACTAATAAAACAAAATTTATCATCATTATTATAATTCACAATATTAATCAACCAGGTCGTTCCCAGGAAAGAGGGGGCTTTCCAATAAGGATTTCTCCTCATTGGCGCGCAATTAAGTGACCAAACCTCTCCTTGACAGAACTTCTAGACATCGTTAATATTGCAAATAATAATATTAATAACTTTGTCATCTCAACTATTGATTTAATAATATATAAAATATTGACAATAATTGAATCAAATATCGTGAGATACTATGCAGCAATTACTGTAGCAATAATTGAACAAAACTGAGTGACTTCTCACGTAAGCATCAATAATCAATATCGTGTGCTACTATGCAACCACGCGTATTACTGTACTTTTAACACCTGGTGTGTCAACAGTTAATGGTAAAACTTCTGCCTTTATTTTCATAAAGTATTTTTGTCGTTTTCTCAATCCGACAATAATTCTGTTATGGGTTCCACCAATGATTGTGTCGTTGTACGAATATTCAATAATCGAATATTATATAACAACTTGCGTACTTTGCAAAATTTATAAATATTACCCATGAATATAACATTATATCAAATTCATTTCATAATATTCAAAAATGATATTTATACAAAATCCATCTTTATTCATAAAAATTGGGGTCTTACAATGTCTATTCAATTGTATATTGTTGATATCCAATCTTTGACTTAAGTATTATTGTTCAATCTTATATTATTGTGTTGAACCTTCGAATAGAAAATAAACTTTTATTGATTGGACTAATCTATATTTGATAAGTGTTCTAAAATTCTAGAATCACTGATAAGCTAATTCCAAACTAAACTTTCTTTAGTGTAGAAATCCTAAAGTCAAACTGAGAAGAACAACCCTAATATCAGGGATTATGTACGCATTAGCATTTAGATGTTTGTGCATAATACATGGTACGAAGGGCTGATTCTCCTAAGTACGTAAGGAAGGGTCTGTATAGTCTAAACGACTGTTAAGGTAGAGGTAAAAATACCTAGTTACCGGAGACATAGTTCATGGTCTTAAGACCCTCAGATATATAAATCTTGTGATTGTTTTCTATTCTTGATTTATAGAACAAGTTCTCTATTATTCAGTATTCATTGCTTAACCTTATGTTGCTGCAATTATCATTGTTTATATTAGTGAGCAATTGTTTGCTCACTCTTGCATTTAACACTGCATCTAAAGTTGAGAAAGTTGATGAACCGTCTTCTAGCAAAGGCAAGGGAAAGATGTCCAAATGATGAAGACCTATTTGGTTTTTATTTATTATAATTCTATTATGAGACTAATTATATTTTGTGATGTATTCCGTAGTCTTATGTATTAGTATAAGGTTAGATTACCTGGGATTGTTTAAAGTTGATGTAACCGATTAATGGGGAAGATTATTGTTTAAGATATTTAAGTTATGTATTTATCATTGATTATGGGTAGTTAGATGTAATTATTTTGGATAGTGAGCACCAAATCCTGTGGGAATGAAGTACCCAGATTTGGGGGTGACACATTAATAAATTTGAAATTGCCCATTAAATTGATATCGATGCATATATGGAATGGATTTGTTATTCATGAGATGGATTTATTTATTGATGCATATGTCGATATGTATGATACTAAATGGGATTGATTATGGACTATTGACCAATGTGATTGAATTTTATTTTAGTTGGGTGCATGAATGTATGAGTTTTATTAAATAGGGTTTGCGTACCTTGTCTTCCCTAATTTTTTCTTAATGTAAATTATATCTCCCTCTTATGTACTTCCCCTTGACTGCTGATCAAGATTTCTATTTATTTTAAATAATTTTGTAATAGGATAATTAGAATTAATTTTGAAGAATTGGAGATTAAGAAGTAAGGAGTGCTTGAAGACTCATTTGTAATGGAGCCCGGGTTTAAATGTAATAGTTATATTTAAATTAAATTCTTGCACCCTAGGTTTGACCTCTTGGTTCACTTGGTGGCTCTAGTGAACTAAACTAGAATAAAGTTCATAATCAATCCGGGTAGAATGTAGTATTCTATATGTGAATGCTTATACTATATATTTATATATTATGCAAACATGCTTCACATGTTAATTAATATGACACGTATTTTATATATATATGTGCATACGCGCTAAACAAAATGAGATAAAATAATAATAAATCCCTCAAAGTTTTAATATTAAGTCCTAAGTGTTCAAAGATATTTGGAATATCGAACGTCGCCTTCTAGCATGATAAAAATAATAAAGTATAAATTAATTATTATAAGTTTGTTGTGTCACCACAAGGCTTATGTTAATTCTTTGAGATGTTAATATTATCACATTTGATGTTTATAAAGAAAATTAAACAATGTTGTTTTGTTGTGTCACCACAAGGACAATGTTTTTCTTTTTTGAATATATGGAAGTGCTAGGTTAGACTTACTTGGATAATTTTGATTCGGATGTGCCACCACTTGATCAAAATAATCTAAGAGGCAAAATAAAAGGAGTTACATGATGATGTAATTGACAAGAGTTGTCTACTTATTTATTTATATATAGTTTGTTATGTCACCACGAGGCTATATACATTTGAAATGTGATCCTTATTCTCACTAGCAAATCTTTAATTAGATTTTGCCGAACTATATAAGTGAAGGTAATATAGTTTGAAGAAAATAGTGGGAGATACCAATTTAAAACAAGACTTAAATTATTTTGGTAATTAATAAAAGAATGTATGCTAAAAATGTTGATAATTACAAATTCATTTACAAAATTTTACAATATCTAAATAACTATCACTGCGAAACATATTACATGTTAATTAACCGGACCGAATTAAACGAATTGGAAAAGGAATTTGAGAATAGATCTCACGGCTGAAAAGCTATCTTATGTCCTTTGTAAGACCCCAACTTTTTAATGAATAAAATCGAATTTCCTCTATTTATTATTGTGAATAATAAGGTGTTAATTTGATATAATACTTTGGTTATGGGTGAAATGTGCAAATTTTGCAAAATAAGTAAGTGGTTATAAAATATCCATTGTTGTCGAGGAATATTAAATGCGATAAGCGACCATTTGTGGGCCCCCATAACGAAAAAACTATTGGGATGAAGATAACGACAAGTTTTAGTTTTTATAAATAACTTAGCGTAGTTATTCACAGATTAACATCGTTGGAATTCCGGTGGTTAAAATAAAGAATCTGGCATGGTGGTTAAGAAAGAAGACATGGTATTGCACAATATTTTAGAATTATTGATTCTTACGTAAGAAGGCACTACTTAATAATTGTTACAGTAATTACAATTTAATATTTTATTTTATTGATTCAATAATTGCTACGTTGATATTTTATATTATTGTTATTTCAATAATTGTCACTGCACAGTATTTTCCATTATCAGATCAATAATTCATATTATTTGAATAATATTATTAGATAGCTTTATTGGCAAAGTATAAGGATGTTCTGTCTAGGAAAGGGGTTTGGTCACCTAATTACGCGCCAGTAAGAAGAAATCCTTATCAGAAAGCTCATTCTTTCCTGGGAATTACCTGGTTGTCATAATTGTGATTCTGTAATATTATTATATGAATAATTAATTATTGATTTATATGATAAGGAAATATTTATTTTATGTGGATATAAATTATGGATATATTTATTGTGGGTATAAATGAAGGAATAAATGCTGAGGTATTTTATCAGTATTTTGTCGGAATAGAGGTGTTGAAAATCGTCCGTATGTGGATTTCAGTCATTTTTCGTTTGGAATTTGGAAAAACTTAAACTTACAAAGTTGTAGAGAATTTAATTTCCTATGGAATAGACATGAGATTCAAATTTTTCTGATAAAGGGCTATTTATTATGAATTATTGAAGTTTCAGAAATAAATATTTTTATTAAAAATATGGTGGGCCCCACTTTTGGTTGGTGAGAAATTAAATGTGCTAGAATTTATTTTCAAAAGTGGTGGGCGTGAATAGTAGCAAGTAAAGCCATCAGGTAGCAGGTTAGTTTGCTATGGCATTCTAAGTATTTTCCTATAAATAGGGTGCTTAGTTAGAATTGAAAATCACACCAGAAACAAGTTTTCTCTCTTTCTCTCTCTATATTATCGAGCGTATTTTGTGAGTATTTAGATACTATGTGAGTTGCTATACAGTGCAAGTTTCCTTCATCCTTATACTGATATTCCGATCAGAAGTACTGTTATTTTAAGGTACGGGATTGTAAGGGATAGTAAGGGATGTTATTTTTTTCGTATATGATATTATTTTCTTCAATATCATTATGTCAGAATATTGATATGAATTTTATTGTAGAATTTCTACCTTTTTGTGTCGGGGTTCACGTATACATCACTATTCACCGAAAAATGAAATTTTCTTCTTTTTGTCTATGATGTCTATTATGGTTACTATCTTTGATTGTATCCATGTTTTGATCTTTATTTTTGAATTCTGCTTCACAATTAGTTATTATGGAGTATTATTGAACTTGGATAAACTGTAATACGAATCCTTGATATTTGTCCTTTTGTCTCACTGGATTCATTTTCTTTAAGATATTTTTCATCATCCTCAGTCCTAAATGATGATATTACTTAATATCTTTGGCATGTAGTGCAAAGATGAATGATTAACTGATGAATATCTTTGGCCCATAGTGCAAAGATGAACAGATGTTGAGATGAACATGACCAACTGGTGATACAAATGAATATCTTTGACATGTAGTGCAAAGATGAATATTTGATTCAAGATGTATATTGATTGATGTTACAGGGATAAAATATTGATGATGGACTTTTAAATCTTAGAAGATAGTATAATTCATTCTCTACTTGACTCTTCTAATGGATTGTTGTTTCCGCTGCAGTTGTTGATCTATAACTTGTTGTCAATTATATTCTATCAAATTTTTCCCTGTTGAAGACTATTGATAATTTGTTGTATATTATCTTAGTCATAATATTCTTTACTGGGCTAGTTGAGCTCACCCTTTTCCTTTTTGTTCCATATTTCTTCTTAGGAGGTGAGAACATAGCAGGAACTAGCCGAGGTATGGAGTGATGGTTCATGATAGTTGTTTTAGTAGTCCTCACTATTTTGTAAAATAGTGTATCAATAATTGTAATGAGGACTCCTTTTGAGTTTGTATACTGTCTATTAGATAATATTTGTATTCAAACTCACAGTATATGTGTTATCGTATTTTGCACGAGAATTATATTACTGAGGTTGTATTTTTTTATGTACCATGTATTTGGCGACTCAGAATGGGTGATGTATACCTATTTTGGGGCGTCATAGTTGGTATCAGAGCTTAGGGATATGATCCCTGGCTGAGATGTGAGACAAGAACTAGGAGGGGAGAGACGGGGAATTCCTTCGCTAGTATGACCTGACTAAGGATATTTGGTATTTATTTGGTCGGTCAGAGTATAGGAATAATATGTGACATGTCAATTGACCCTTGTTTTGTGACAGTATTTGAGAATGGCAGCTATAAATATTAACAATAGAGTGAATGAGACCATGGAGACACCTCTAATCACTAACCAGGATAATGTGATGTCAGGCGAAGAAGGAATTGGAGATATTCTTGTGGTGAGGAAAGAATTAATAGTTTCACTCGAGCTAGTCGCAGAGGTAGCAGCTGAGAGTGAGGAAGAAAAGGAACCTGAGGAGAATTTATTAGAAGAATTTTATGATCGAAATGTAGAATTGCAAAATCATATTCATGAGTTAGAAGAGCAGGCTGAAGAACGGCAGGCGGTCGTGGAGAAAAAGGATGCAACCATTCAAGCTTGTATTACCCAATATGTGATGCTTGAACAGAAGCAGTCTTTGGCAGAGTATATGATGATAAAGCTGGAATCTAAGCTAAAAGAAGAAACAACTGAACGAGTGAGAATGAGTGATGCATGGGTAAAAGCCGCACGACGCGTTGATATTGTGGAAAGAGATGTCCGATCTAAGAAGGCTAAAATAGATGATATGTATTTCTCTTTTTGGACAACAATTGAGGGAACCCAACATCGAGTTTTGAATTACCCTGTACATTGCGGTCAACCTTAATTTGATATGGATCGAAGATTAATGATTCAGATCATGAAACGGCAGTACGACGAAGCAGTTGAGGGTGGAATATGCCCTATAGCGAAAGTCAATTCTAGCGATAATGATGACACCAAAGGCTATCCCAAACAAGTAAAAATTTATGGTTCAAGTTAGAGCGCCTTTCATAACTTTCCAAAAAGCGAGGAACCGAACGAAGTTATCACGGGTTAGTTAATCATAAATTTTTGCGAAGTTTGTACCTTATTAGATACCGGTTTTACCCATTCTTTTATCTCTCCTGTTTGTGCTCAACATTTGAACTTGACTACGGAGAAATTAGACCTTGACTTATCTGTTGAGACTCCGTTAGGAGAAACTTTCATTACATCTACTGTTTATAAATCTTGCTTGATTCAAATTGGAACCATAACATTACCTGCCGATCTTATTTTGTTGAAAATACTTACATTTGATGTGATCTTAGGGATTGATTGGTTAACCACTCATCATGCTAAAATTGATTATTTTCGTAAGGTTGTTAGTTTTCATATTCCTAACCAACCTGTTATGCGAATTCAAACAACCAAACCACTAAAGTCAATCACTTTCATATCAAGCCATACAGCTATTCGTTTGTTGAAAATGGATGTCAAGCTTTCTTAGCCCATATCACGGACTTGAACAAAAACACGTCAGATTTGAATAAAATTTATGTTGTTAGTGAATTTCCTGACGTATTTCCTGAAGAACTTTCCGGTCTACCCCCAGAACGTGAAGTTGAATTCTTTATTGACCTTGAACCTGGTACAAAGCCCATTTCTAAAACCCCATATCAAATGGCTCCTATTGAACTTCAGGAGTTAAAGGTCCAACTACAGGAGTTGTTGGACATCGGTTTCATTCGTCCTAGTACATCTCCTTGGAGTGTTCCTGTGTTATTCGCAAAGAAGAAAGACGGGAGTATGCGACTTTGTATATACTACCGAGAATTGAACCATTTCACCATCAAGAATAGGTATCCGCTACCTCGCATTGATGACTTGTTCGACCAGTTGTAAGGAGCACAATTATTTTCAAAGATCGATCTTCGTTCAGGATATCATCAGCTAAAGATTAAAACTGAGGATATTCCAGAGACTGCCTTCAGAACTCGGTACAGGCATTATGAATTCTTAGTCATGTCTTTTGGATTGACTAATGCTCCTGCTGCTTTCATGGATATGATGAACCGTGTGTTCAAAGAATATTTGGATCAGTTCTTTATCGTCTTTATTGATGACATCCTCATCTATTCCAAAAGCCGTGAAGATCGTGAACACCATTAGAAGCTGGTACTACAAAGGCTTCCTGATAACAAGCTATATGCCAAGCTGAAGAAATGCGAGTTCTGGCTTGAGGAAGTAGCATTCCTTGGGCATGTGGTGTCAAAACATAGAGTATCTGTCGACCCGGCGAAAATTAAAGCAATACAAAGTTGGGAGCAACCAAAGTCGGTGACCGAAGTACGTAGCTTTCTGGGCTTAGCTAGTTATTATCGGAGATTCGTGGAAGGATTTTCTCAAATTGCTACTCCATTAACTCAACTAACTCGTAAAGATACAAAATTCGGTTGGAGAGAGGATTGTGAGAAGAGTTTCCAAGAGGTCAAGAGGAGACTCATTTCGGCACTTGTTCTGACAATACCATCTGGTTCGGATGGATTTGTTATCTCCAATGATGCTTTAGGCAAAGGGTTAGGATGTGTTCTCATGCAACATGGGAAATTCATAGCCTATGCCTCGCGACAACTCAAAGAATATGAGAGGAATTATCCTACTCATGATCTGGAGTTGGAAGCAGTCATTTTCACGTTGAAGATCTGGAGACACTACCTGTATGGGGAGAAAGTGGAGATCTATACAGATCATAAAAGCCTCAAATATTTCTTCACCCAAAAGAAACTCAATATTCGGCAACGACGTTGGCTTGAGCTGTTGAAAGATTATGATCATACCATCCAATATCATCCTAGAAAAGCAAACGTGGTAGCTGACGCATTAAGTAGAAGATCATATGCGGGTACGAGTGCAATGTTGTTAAAACAAATGCCTATTTTGTATGACTTACAAAGGATGGAGATAGAATTAAAGGCTCCAAGTAACCACGTGATGATATCAAGCATACGAGTAGAACTGACTTTAATCGATAAAGTTAAAGCTGCTCAAGCTACGGACATGGAGCTGATGCGTATGAAGAAGAAAGTGCAAGAAGGTGATATTCCAGAAGCAAGAATCGATGAAGAATGAATACTTCAAGTCAACTCCAGACTTTGTGTTCCTAACGATTCTAACTTAAAGCATAGAATCATGATGGAGACACAAAACACACCGTTTGCAATCCATCTTGGAAGTACCAAAATGTGTCATGATCTTCGACATACATTTTGGTGGAGCAATATGAAAAGAGAGATCGCGAAGTTTATCTCGAGGTGTTTAACTTGTCAACGTGTAAAGGCAGAGCATCAAGTGCCAAAGGGTCCATTGCAATAACTTGAGATTCCAAAATGGAAGTGGGAACACATTACTATGGATTTCGTTACGGGTCTTCCCAAGGTTTCTCAAGGCATAGATGCAATTTGGGTTATTGTTGATAGATTAACTAAGTCTGCTCATTTCTTGCCTATACAGGAGACTTATTCCCTTAAACGTCTTGCTCGTATATACGTGAATGAGATTGTGAGATTGCATGGCATGCCACTATCCATAGTTTCGGATCGTGACCCAAGATTCACTTCACGATTTTGGGTTAGCTTACAGAAAGCTATGGGCGCAGTTTGATTCGATTCGGCCGCATACCATCCTCAAACGGACAGACAATTCGAGAGGACTATTCAAACTCTTAAAGATCTATTAAGACTCTGTGTCCTAGATTTCAAAGGGAGTTGGGATAAGTACCTACTATTGGTGGAATTCTCCTACAACAACAGTTATCAGGCAAATATAGGCGTGACTCCATTTGAAGCATTGTATGGACGAAAGTGTCGCTCTCCAGTATGCTGGGATGATGTGGGAGAAGCAACATTGTTGGGACCAGAGTTGGTACGAATGACTGCAGAGAAGATCCAAATGATTCGACAACATATACAAACGGTACATGATCAACAAAAGAGTTATGCGGATCTTCATCAAAAAGACGTGGAATTTAATATTAGGGATCATGTATTGTTACGTATTGCTCCATGGAAGGGAGTTACAAGATTTGGGAAGAGGGGAAAGCTCAATCCAAGATTTATTGGTCCATTTGAGATTCTTGACGGAATAGGAAATATGGCCTATAGACTCGCATTACCTCCAAGCATGTCTCGTGTTCATAATGTTTTTCATATATCTATGCTTCGTAAATATGTGAAAGACCCGAACCACATTATTGAGTTAGAACCGGACGAGATAGCCGAAGATTTAACGTACGAGGAGGTACCTGTTAAGATCTTGGATAGGAAAGAACATGTCCTACGCACGAAGGTTATACCACAAGTTAAGGTTTTATGGAGAAACCATGATATTGAAGAAATGACCTGGGAGTTTGAATCAGAAATGAAAGCAAGGTATCCTCACCTTTTCAAAACACCAGGTACGTACGTCAATTTCGAGGATGAAATTTCATAAGGAAGGGAGGTTGTAAGACCCCAACTTTTTAATGAATAAAATCGAATTTTCTCTATTTATTATTGTGAATAATAAGGTGTTAATTTGATATAATGCTTTAGTTATAGGTGAAATGTGAAAATTTTGTAAAATAAGCAAGTGGCTATAAAATATTCATTGTTGTCGGGGAATATTCATTTGGTCGTAGAATATTCTTGTTATCGGGGAATATTCGTATGACGGCGCAGCCATTTGTGGGCCCTATAATGAAAAACGATCGGATGAAGATAACGACAAGTTTGAGTTTTATAAATAATGAAGTAGTTTTTACTGATTGACATCGTTGGAATACCGGTGGTTAAAATACTGATGAATGGCGTGGTTGCACAAAGAAGACATTACGGTATTGCACAATATTTTAGAATTATTGTTTCTTACGTAAGAAGGCACTACTCAATAATTGTTACAGTAATTACTATTCAATATTTTATTTTATTAATTCAATAATTGTTACCTTGATATTTTATATTATTGTTGTTTCAATAATTGTCACTGCACAATATTTTCCATTATCATATCAATAATTCATATTATTTGAATAATATTATTAGATAGCATTATTGGCAATGTCTAAGGAAGTTCTGTCTAGAAAAGGGGTTTGGTCACCTAATTGCACGCCAGTAAGGAGAAATCCTTATCAGAAAACCCCCACTTTCTTGGGAACGACCTAGTTGTCATAATTGTGATTCTGTAATATAATTTGTGAATAATTAATTATTAATTTATATGATAAGGAAATATTTATTTTATGTGGATATAAATGATGGATACATTTATTGTGGTTATAAATGAAGGGATAAATGCTGAGGTGTTTTATCAGTATTTTGTTGGAATAGAAGTGTTGAAAATCGTCCGTATGTGAATTTCGGTCATTTTTCGTTTGGAATTTGGAAAAACTTAAACTTACAAAGTTGTAGAGAATTTAATTTCTTATGGAATAGACACGAGATTCGAATTTTTTTAGATAAAAGGGCTATTTATTATGAATTATTGAAGTTTCAAAAATAAATATTTTTATTAAAAATATGGTGGGCCCCACTTTTGTATGGTGAGAAATAAAATGTGTTGGAATTTATTTTCAAAAGTGGTGGGCGTGAATAGTAGTAGGTAAGCCATCAGGTAGCAGGTTAGTCTGCTATGGCGTTCTAAGTATTTTCCTATAAATAGGGTGCTTAGTTAGAATTGAAAATCACACTAGAAACAAGTTTTCTCTCTTTCTCTCTTTCTCTCTCTATATTATTGAGCGTATTTTGTGAGTATTTAGATACTATGTGAGTTGTTATACAGTGCAAGTTTCCTTCAGCCTTATACCGATATTACGATCAGAAGTACTGTTATTTTGAGGTAGGGGATTATAAGGGATAGTAAGGGATGTTATTTTCTTCGTAAATGATATTATTTTCTTCAATATCATTATGCCGGAATATTGATATGAATTTTATTGTGGAATTTCTACCTTTTTGTGTCGGGGTTACTTTTCACGTATACGGCACTATTCATGTATAAAGCACTATTCACGAATACGACACTATTCACCGAAAAATGAAATTTTCTTCTTTTTGTCAAAGATGTCTATTATGGTTACTATCTTTGATTGTATCCATGTTTTGATCTTTATTTTTGAATTCTGCTTCACAATTAGTTATTATGGAGTATTATTGAACTTGGATAAACTATAATATGAATCCCTAATATTTGTCCTTTTGTCTCACTGGATTTGTTTCCTTTAAGATATTTTTCATCATCCTCAGTCCTAAATGATGATATTACTGAATATCTTTGGCCTGTAGTGTGATGCCCCCAAAACAGGTATACATCACCCATCTTGAGTCGTCAGATACATGGTACATAAATTCAAATACAACTTAATTATACAACAGTCGTGTAAAATACGACAAAACATAGCTGAGAGTTCAAATAAGAATATTGTCATCTAGACAATATCCACACTCAATGGTGTCCTCATTACATTTATTGTCACACCATTTAACAGAATAGTGAGGACTACTAAAGTCATTTATCCTGGACCGTCACTCCGTTCCCCGACTTGTCCCAGCTATATTTTCATTTCCTGAAGAGAACAATGAAAGAAAGGGTGAGCTCAACTAGCCCAGTAAGAAATATCATGACTAAGATAATACAGAATAAATTATCCTTAGCCTTCAACAAATTATAACAACCGATAGAATATAATAGACAACATTTTTAGAACAACAAGCTGCAGTAATGGAATAAGCAATCCATTAGAAGAGTCGAGTAGAGCATAAAATCTACTATCTTCTATGATTTAAAAAGTTTTCATCAATTTTATCATTTGAGACTCAAATTTTAATAAATAAACCACATCATCCATGTACTACGGCCAAGGATATTCATTAGTATCACGACCACAAATTATCTATGCACTACGGACCAAGGATATTCGTGTATTCATCAATGGTCATGATTATACCGAATAATCCCTAGTCATAATCATACCAACAACTGTCCATCAATGAACTACAAGCCAATGAGGACTTTCACTACATCATTCGTCACATTACGGTCATGATTATACCGAATAATCCCAGGTCAAAATCGTACCAAGTCCATCTATGCACGTAAGCCAAAGATGACTTTCATCACAATATAAGCATGAGGATGATGACAATGACATAATAATTCAATAAAATAAGTTCAAGGATAGATTTTAAAGATTTATAATTTAATTTATCCAGAATTCAATAACGTTCAAATTGTCAACATGATACTGCTTTGTAGAGTAAAATTCAAGAATAATATTCATGTACCAAAAATAATTTGGACAGAAAAGAAATATATTTTTCGGGTGAATAGTACTTCGAGAATAGTACCACGTGAATAGTACCTAGAAACACAAAAAGTGTCTTTGAATAATTCGAGTGAATGATACTAGAGTGAATAGTAATCGGGTGAATAGTAACCCATGAATAGTAACTCGTGAATAGTACTCAGGCACGAAAAGTACCCCAAATACCCGAGTGAATAATACTAGAGTGAATAGTTACTGGGTGAATAGTAACCTAGGAATAGTAAGTTGTAAAAGAAAAATACCAAAGAAAATGATATTCCATGACGAGTACAAAAGAAATGATATCTCATACGAGTATAATAGAATATACGAAACTGCAAATGGATTTTCACCTGCCATGCGGTAATCCACGTAGACAGATCATTTCCACAATTTAATAAAGAATGAATACGAAGGATCATTCACCATGCATGCGGTAATCCACATGTAGCGAGTTATTCCAAGAGAATAATAAAGAATGGAACCAGTCATGCATAATCCATATGCTGAGGATATTCAAACATAATAATAAAGAACGGAACCAGGTCATGCATAATCCGCACAGACTGGATATTCCAACAGAATAATAAAAAATGGAATAACAACAGAACTCACCAGGCATGCGATAGACCGTACAGACAAGTTATTCCAACAGAATAATAAAGAATGGAATAACAGAAGAATTTCACCATGTATGCGGTACTTCACATAGACAAGTTATTCCAACATAATAATAAAGAATGGAATAACAACCATTACGAGTATTAAAAGAAAATAACTCTCTTCATGAATACGAAAGAATAATACCCCTTACCTTAGAAGAAACTTGATACTAGAATAGTGAGGTAGCAGACTTCTCTTCTTCTTTCTCTCTATAATTTCTCTCTATAATAATTGTTCTATAGTTTTAGTGAATTGGTGAGAAATGAAGGAAGAATGAGCTTCTATTTATAGGAAACTATAGTTTCGATAATTGCACGTTTTGGGGCTCAAAATATTACAGTATAATACCTTCCTCTTTTTCTTCATTTTTAATTTAGTCCTGCAAGTATTATCAAACTTGCACCACCTCCCTTAATAGTAAATCATGTGAATTAATAGTAAATCATGTGACTCAATAGTTCTAATAATGTGAAAAAAATAATTACAGTATAGTACCTCTATCTATACCCCATTTTTAACTTAGTCATGCAAGTATTATCAATCTTGCACCAACTCCCCTAATAGTACAAGAATGTGAATCAATAGTACACACATGTAAACAAATAGTTATAATCATGTGAATTAATAGCAATTAATCGCTCATTTATCCGATTAATTACCCGACTGGTCAGTATAACTTCCAGACATCAATTAATATCGAAATAAATGTCGATTTTCACTAACACTAAAAATTCCAACACAATGGAACTATCAATTTCATCTTTAATCAACACGAACTTATTCATCATTAATATTATAATTTATAATATTTAACAACCAGGTCATTCCCAGGAAAGAGGGGGCTTTTCGATAAGGATTTCTCCTTATTGGCGCAATTAGGTAACCAAACCTCTCCTTGACAGAACTTCTAGACATTATCAATATTGTAAATAATAATATGAATAACTTTGTCGTCTCAATTATTGATTTAATAATATATAAAATATTATGCATATGTACTGTGACAATAATTGAATCAATAATATGAGAGATATGATGCATCAATTACTATAGCAATAATTGAGAATAACTAAGTGACTTCTTACGTAAGCATCAATAATCAATACCGTGTGCTACTATGCCACCACGTGTATTATTGTACTTTTACTACCGGGTAGTTCAACGGTTTTAACGGTAACACTTTCGCCGTTATTTTTATAAAAAGATAATTCTGTCGTTTTCTAACTACGACAATACTTCCGTTGTGGGATCCACCAATGATTGTGTCGGCGTACGAATATTTCTTGTTAAAACAAATATTCCCCGACCAATCGAATATTATATAACAACTTGCTTACTTTGCAAAAAATTTCACATATCACCCTTAACTTTAACCTTTTATCAATTTAACCATTTACGAAATAAAATAATAATTATAAGAAAATTGAATACTTTCATTTCATAAAATTCGGGGTCGTACATGTAGTGCAAAGATGAATGATTAACTGATGAATATCTTTGGCCTGTACTGCAAAGATGAATATTTGATTCAAGATGTATATTTATTGATGTTACAGGGATAAAATATTGATGATGGACTTTTAAATTTTAGAAGATAGTAGAATTCATTCTCTACTTGACTCTTCTAATCGATTGATGTTTTCGCTGCAGTTGTTGATCTAAAACTTGTTGTCTATTATATTCTATCATATTTTTCCCTGTTGAAGACTATTGATAATTTGTTGTATATTATCTTAGTCATAATATTCTTTACTGGGCTAGTTGAGCTCACCCTTTTCCTTTTTGTTCCATTTTTCTTCTCAGGAGGTGAGAACACAGCGTAAAACTAAATAGGGGTATGGAGTGATGGTTCAGGATAGTTGTTTTAGTAGTCCTCACTATTTTGTAAAATAGTGTATTAATAATTGTAATGAGGACTCCTTTTGAGTTTGTATACTGTCTATTAGACAATATTTGTATTCAAACTCACAGTATATGTGTTGTCGTATTTTGCACGATAATTGTATTACTGAGGTTATATTTGTTTTTGTACCATGTATTTGGCGACTCAGAATGGGTGATGTATACCTATTTTAGGGGCGTCACATCCTTAATATGCCTATCACTGCAATGGTTGCAGACAATGCCTCTGAGGAAGAGATTGCTACTTTTAGAAAGTGGCAAGATGATGCAAAGTTGGCTTAATGCATCATGCTCGTATCCATGATCAGTAGCGAGCTTCAGCGTCAGCATAAAACTATGGATGCTTCTAATATATTCTTGCACGTGAAATAGTTGATGGTGAGGAAAGTAGGACTGATAGAAATCAGATATCTAAGGAGCTCTTTCGATCTAGAATGACCAACGACACTATAGTACAGACAAATGTTGTGACAACCCGAGAATTTAGAAAATTATTTAAATCTTAAAATAGTGAATTAAGTTTCAATAATAAACCTAAATGGAAAATAAGTGAATGGATTTGAGATTTCCGGAAAGGAATTTTGTAAATTTAAAATTTTTATGGTGAATTGTTCAGGATTAAGGGTATAAATGACTATGTTTTGTGTATATGGTATTATATGTGTACAGTATATAGTTAAGGGTTAAGGGTTGACCAGCTAAGCTATGTCAGTTGAAAACCCTAATATTATATTAAGAACGTCAATGTTTAGTTTGAAAATTCTTACGATTTATAAGAAACCCTAAAACCGGTTCTGAAAACCCTAATTTCAGTTTCTGGGAATTCGAAACCCTAATTTTGAACATGAAACCCTAATTTGAGAATTTAAAGGCTAAATTTATTGATTTAAGTATTTGTGATTATAAATATAATTAGGGATAACCCTAATTAATTATTTAGAAAACCCAATTCTTGGGTTATAAACCCTAATGCATGATTATGAAACCTAATTGCTAAATTAGTAATTTTAATTAGGAAATATTAATCCTAATTAGCAAGCTTAAATAATAATTAGTAAATTTTAATATAATTAGAAAATCCTAATTATAATTTAGAAATAATAATTTTCTATTTTGAAAACCGAAATTTGGAAATCTTAGAAATTAAATTTCAAATATTTTAGGGTTAAACCCTAAACCCTAAGTGTTAAACCCTAAACCCTAAGGGTTAAACCTTAAACCCTAAGGGTTTGGACAATTTACTTGTATGTCATTAAAACTAAAATCAAAATGACTAAATTATCCTTTGTGCATTATTGAAGTAGCTTGTAATTATTGCCATATTTGTAATTGGTCAGCTAAGATATACCCATGTGCTTTAAAATCCATAAATCAGCCATATATCATAGCCATATCTATTACATCCAATTATATAAATAATTGAAGAGAGAGAGAAAGTCATTATTTAGCTTCAATTGTCCACAAACACTCAACCATGACATCTTCTTTGTAGACCCACGAAATTCTTTACTGATTCAATTATTAGATTGATCTATAGTAAGTTAAGATCAGATCATGATGATCAGATTCAAGATCAAGGCATGAATGAGGTATGAACTTCAAATTTTAAAATCCTTAAAATTGTGTGTTAATGTTGTTAGTGATTGGTTAGATATGTGTTAGAGTGTGTCCTTTAGTGATTTGGGTTGTTAGATCAAGGATCTATAACATCTAGATGCACGATTTTGAAGTTTTAAGAAATCTAAAAAAATTTGGAAAAGTGGTCTGACAGTCATAAGTCAGAGCCTCTAGATCTTTATGTGTTAGGTTTTAGTTGTATTTTATGTTATAGATCTGTTCTATGTTGTAAGGACTTGGATCTGAAGCTTGCATCAAGCCCAGATCAAGTATATATTGAAAGTTATAAGCGAAACTGCGTTGACCGATTATTAAAATGGTTTCGGGCAACCCGAAACCCGTAAATCATCGATGACATTTTTGCGGTGCTCTTTATCTTGATGATCTTTGTTAGTTAAGTCATGTTGTTAGTTAAATCTTATATATTAACATGTAGACTATACATCTAAGCTTTTATCTTACCAAAATCATAAACAGGATCAAAGTAATCAGTGGTCAAACTAGCGTTGATCAACTGTCCGGATGAATTTCTGGAAAACCCAGAATTCACCAAGAACAGTTTTTGGCATGCACTTTGACCAGCTCAGATCTTGACTAGGTGATATTGTTGGACTGAAATAAGTACATGTTGTTGTACCCTGACATCAAGACTATAGTATTGAACCTTTATAACACACAAACTTAACTTGGAAAGCAAAGATTCAAGCTGTCTACGTAGGTACCTTGGTTGTTCTTCATTTCTGGGTAACCCAAAAAATGAAGAACATGCCTGACAAGATTTTTGATGCCTTATAACTCACTGATCTGATGTTATATGGCCATGAACTTGGTATGCTATTGTATTATTACATAAGTACTACAACTTTGACACAAATTCCAACCCAGATAGCAACAGGAACATATAATTAAAAACGATCAAACCACCTACCTTGAACACTGACATGAGTTTCTCGATTTTGGCCAAGAATACCAATAGCGACGGATTTGTCGCCTAAAACCCCTATAGCGACAGTTAATTTTAGAAATTAATTATTTTAATAAATAAATTGAAATAAATAGTTTTTAATTATTAAAAATACATAATAAATTCCTAAAAAATTATTTTAAAGTCCAAAAAATAGTTTTTAATTATTCTGAATATATTTAATAAATATTTAATATTTTTGGAATAATAATGGTATTTAATTTATTTGATTATTATATTAAATAAATTATTTAAAAATGAGTTTTGTGACAACCCCAAAATAGGTCCATTCCATCCAACCCATTCTGAGTCGCCAAATACATGGTACATAAAACAACTATAACTTTATTACAACAATTATAGTGCAAAATACAACAACACATATGCTGTGAGTTTGGATACAAATATACACCAACTGTGACACTCATCCCAACATTGGATAGTACGTCATAATGACACCTTACATAAAGGTATAGTCAAAAACTGTTATAGAAATTAAAATCTTTGGGAAGTGCTCAAGGAAACCTTCGTACATGGGAGGCCATGCGTCTAGGTTATGATAGATATCATATAGCCACGTAATTATCCTTGGTTGACCTAATAGACCCTAAAGAAAAGCGAGAAGATTATTATCATATTCTTCCCAATGGTGAGTCTTCTCTTGACATATCATTATCTCCACTGTCTCTAAATGAGAATTATACTTCAAACAAACACCAAGATTATATAGGTAGTGCTCGTAAATATACTCAGTAAGTGGATGAGCACAACCCTGTCTTATGATGACACGAGGTTGTATGTCATTAGATATCTTGTATTATAGTGGCAAAACACCCTTCCAATGTTGGGTTCGCCTCACCCTAGTTGATTCACCAAATATAACTACTAAATGATGACCATCGTTTCTATTTCCTGTTACCCCGCTTCGACCCGACTACACTCTTATTACCTGAAAGGAATTGTGAAACAGAAGGGTGAGCACAACTAGCCCAGTTAAGAAATATCATGACTAAAGATAATTAAATTATCAATAGCCTTCATCAATAATAAATCAGAGATTTAGAACATATGGTAGATGATAAAAATTTCAACCATAGTTGCAGCGGAACGAGTAATCCATTAGAAGAGTCAAATAGACCATAAAATCTATTATCTTCTCCACATTAAAAATCCACCAACAATGTTTTATCCCTGTAACATCAACCAACAGTTCTGGTCCACAATCATATGAATAACTCATAATCATAATTGTGATTCTAAATTTCTCTTCGCATCCAGGACGAAGATAATTTTCATCATATGTCTTTTCCTGAAACATCAAAGATCATGGTTATGTTAGGTTTGTAATATTCTTGAACGCAATTAAATTGCATAAATTAGCGAAAACGTGTAAAAATCAGAGTTTAAAAATTTACAAACCATATACCCGGATCACCCTTTATGCACAATTGTTAATTAAACGAAAAAGATAACGAATAAGAATTATACCCTTGAAGATCGAGCTTCCTTAGGTACAAGCTCACCTCCAATCCTTTTCGCGTTCAACTTGAATCCACCGGGTTTGGTTCCTTCCATTGATCAACATTAGCCACCCAAGTGTTTGACCTCTAGAGGTGATCCACCAAGGAAGAAGAAGGATTTAAGAAGATGGGTATTTGGCTCAAACCCTAGTTTTCTATCTCTATAGAAAAGAACGTATTCTCCAACCATTGGAAATATCACGTAGTCTTGATATCTGATATAAGACTCCTCTCATAAAGATATCAAGTAACCCTATTAAAATAAGGTATTATTTAATTAAACCCTTTTAATTAAAGGGGCTCCCTAATCTTATTAGGGATAATTAATTAAACTCCTTTAACTAATTTTTCTTCCTAATCCAATTAGGAATAAATAAGAGTACTTATATTAAATTAATTCCTAAACTCTTTTAGAAATTAAAATAATAATAATAATTGTAATAATATTAATAAGACTCCTCTTATTAATTTATATTTAATATTTCTAAAATATTAAATAATAAATATTAAGCTATTTAATTTATTCTATCACCATAGATTAAATTAAATATACATAACTATATTATTACGATTATGCCATTAACTTCTTAAATAATTATTCTTCCTTTTATGGTGTGACCCTTTAGGTTCTCCATATTAAATAGGTTGTGAATAAATCAATTAGAACAATTCTAATCTTATTTAAATAAATAAATTAAACAATTAATTTATTTAAATAAATAATATTTATTCTACAATAGGGATAAGCCTCCCTAGCGATCAAGCGACTTTCCGGATAATATAGATTTCAACATTAATCATTAAAGAACCTTTGAGTAAATAGTTACATCAGACAATTCAATCCTTCCACCATACAATGTCCCAATTAAATATAAGACATGGAATTCTCGTCAAGTCTTATTTTATTTAATTATATGTATTTCGATCCTTAAATGCACAACTCAAATAATGCAAATTAGAAACTCCTTTCTAATTTCATTACGCCTTCGCCAAGGACTCTTTCGGGTTGTCATTTATCGAATCACATAGGACATTTCTCTTCTTTAATAAGTGGTAGATTCTTTATTGATCATACATTATCTCCATGTACAACTTATTATACCCAAGCATACCCTTTGATATACCCTAAGGGTCTTAAGGAATAAGTCAAAGTATAACTCATCATACACAAGATACTATGATGATCTCAAGTCCAAGGATCACTTGTACTACTATCACTACAGAGAATTCCTATTGACGATAAGTAAGTAAAACTCCATTAGGTATTCCTTAGCGAGCCACGTTCGAGTGAACTTATTCTCTAATAAGCACCTACATACTTGCTTTTAGTGTCTCCACACAAATGATCATGAGATCAATCATCCTCATCCAATGAGCAAGCAAAGTATGTACCAATCTATCCGGATTCACTAATCCCCAATTTAGTAATACTATGATTGGGAACTATTTTAGTTTTAAGCTTTCTAGGAATTTAGATCTCATTAGAATGATCATCATCATTATTCTAAAAGCATTGCTTAAAACTATGGGTTTATCACATATTATAAAACAAAGATCATGTAGATAATTAAAAGCCTTTAATAAATTAATACTTTTATTAATAAATGAATAAGATTATTACAAAGTATATGCTTTATCATCAAACATGATGATGGCTTTGTGCATATTACTTTCAATCTCCCACTTGCATTAAAGCCAATCGCCATTGTATCTTATACTCTTCTTCTCTAAGTAGCGATTATCCTGCATTGTTGGATAAGCTTTAGTTAATGGATATGTAATGTTGTTCTTGAGAGTCCACCATCTCTATAGTGATTTCCCATCTTTCAATGAATCTTATAATCAAATGAAAGTGCCACAACACATGTTTAGATCCAAGATGAGACTTAGGAACTATTCTAGTTACGTAATGAACTTTTAATCCAAACAATCAACTTGAAGACTTCATTTATAGCTATATACTTTGTCTTTATCACTAAACCAAGCAACTCTTTCTTTGTTTGGAACCTTTCAATTCACTACACCTTTATTCAAGATAACGCTTTACCTTAAAGTGGATTTTTTCATCATCTTAGTGCATTCGAAAAACTTGAGTGCTGTTAAGCCCTCTAGTTTTAATTTAGACCCACCATAAATATGATCACATCCTTAGTGCCAGTAAAGTACTTTAAGATGTTTTTCACTATCTTACAGTGATCTTCTCTAGAATGTGACCGATCAACATTAGATCTTGTATATTTCATTGCATACATGATAGTCACTCATGCGGTCTCTCTTTTCAGGAGTCTGTGGGGACTATAAAGAGAGATACACTCCATAGCTCATCAACATGAGACATCTCTTGGAGTTTGCCATGCTAAACGACTTTAGCATCAAATGAATATACGTTCCTTGGGTTAAGTTGAGCATCCTTTTAAATCTATCTATATAGATTTGCATCCCCAATAATGATACTCTTCCCAAATCATTCATGGAGGAATGTTTAGACAACTTTATCTTCTTGATTGTAGCATTGGTATATTATTCCTCATCAAGTAGTATATCAACATATAATACTAGAAATTTCATGACGCTCCTCCCATGACCCTTTTGTACACACTAGAACTCTTACCTCATCGTATGTAATTGGATCATCATCTTCTATGATGCGTACCTCATCATCATCATCCATGATGAATCCATACCTCCTAGGTATCTTTGTACTATTCGATTTATGATTCGGTTGTGTGCAATACAACAGGTCTATCTCTGAGTTCCTCTTATTTGACTTATAGTATTTTGTGGTTCTTGAACTCTTCAAGATCTATTATCCTCCCACTAGCCCCTTCAATGATAAACACCTTTATCTTAGAAGGCGGTGTGTTTCATAACAAACACCTTTTGCTAAGTAGGATTATAGAACATATACCCTAAACTTACTTTAGGATGTCCCACAAATCGACACTTATAAAATCTTGTCCCAAGCTTATCCTTTGAAACCTTTTCATATAAGTTGGACAACCCTTATCTTAATATACTTAAGATTAGGAATCCTCCTATCCATAACTTTTATGGAGTCTTGAAATTTGGATTTTGAGGTTACCTTTTTCGTAGATATGCGACCATTTCTAGGACATAACCTGTAAGAAGAATCTTTGGAATGTCGGTAAAATCATTATGGACCGCACTCATGTCCAACAAGGTACGATTTTCCTTTCGAGATACATCAATCAATTATTATGTATCGAGAGGCGTCCATTATGAGAAAACCATTTGAGATGATCTAGAAACTTATTGCACAAGTATTTATTCCTTGATCTAATCAAAGAATCTTAATACATTGCCAATTTATTTCACTTTCGAATTCTTTGAACCTTTCAAATAATTCACACTTGTATTTTAGCAAATACACACATTCAACTCTTTGAATGATCATCTCCTTTTCTCATACTAATTTGTTCAATATGCAAAATTATTTTCATGTAAGTCAAGTATACAAAATTTATTAAGTGATATTCCAGTCCTATACAAAACATTATTATTATAAATAGAACAACAATTTTTCTTAAATATAATACCAAAGATTTCATTGTCCAACAATAAAATGGAAATAATGTTTTCAACGAGAACTGGAATACAATAACAATTTATTGACTTAATAGATTTGCCCGTAGGCAGTGCTAAACTATAAGTTTCTATGGCTAATGTTGCAACCTTTGCTTCATTTCCCACACATAGGATTACTTATATTTGTTTAGCTTTCTACTTTTGTTTGGTCCTTTCATAAATCTATATTTATGATAACCAAAGTTGGTATCCAATACCCAAGTAGAACATTGACTTAAAGAAAAATTTATTTCAACCATGAACAAAATAATATTTGTAATAGAAACTTCACTAAGCTTCTTTGGTTAGCCTCTGCAAGATGCTTCTCGCAGTTTCCTTCCAATGTCCAGGCTTATTGCAGTGGAAGCAAACTCCTTTGCTATCCATATCAGTTTTGTTCTTATTATCCTTTGTTTATGCCTTTCTATTTACCTTCTTTGAATTATTCTTCTTTTCAGAAGATCCTTTGGCCCCTATCAGTAAGACATAGTCTTTCTTGGTTGGAAAGTGACTCTCAACATTTTTCAACAAGTTAAGCAAATCAGCGAGGCTGATATCTAACTCGTTCTTATGAAAAATTCACAACAATTGTGTAAGGAGTCCGGGAATGAGTGCAAGATCAAATCTTGGCTCAACTCTCCATCCATGACAAAACCAGTTGTCCTAATTGATCAATCAAATTGATTATGTTAAGAACTTTTTATGCATTTATAGTGCCATTGGCCATTCTAGATCGGAAGAGCTCCTTAGATATCTCGATATCTATCGGCCCTACTTTCCTCACCATCAACTACTTGATGTGCGGGAATATAGTAGGAGCATCCATAGTTTCATCTCGACGACGAAGCTCGTTACTCATGGATGCGAGCATAATGCATTGAGCTAATCATGCATCATCTTGCCACTTTCTAAAAGTAGCAATCTCTTCTTGAGGCATTATCACGCAACCATTGCGAGGATAGGCGTATTAAGGACATAAGATAGCTTTTCAAACTATGAGAACTATTCTCAAATTCCTTAACCAATCCGTTTAATTTGGCCCGGTTAATTTAGGATCTAATATGCTTCGCAGATGATAGTAATTTTAGACATTGTAAAATTACGTAAATGAATTTGTAATTAACAACATTTTAACATACATTCTTTTTATTAATTACCAAAATAATTTAGGTCTTGTTTTAAATTGGTATCTCCCACTATTTTCTTCAAACTATATTACCTCACTTATATATAGTTCGTGCAAAATCTAATTAAAGATTTGCTAGTGAGAATAAGGATCCCATTTCAAATGTATATAGCCTTGTGGTGACACAACAAACTATATATAAATAAATAGGTAGACAACTTTTGTCAATTACATCAACTATGCAACTCCTTGTATTTTGCCTCTTAGATTATTTTGATCAAGTGGTGGCACATCCAATCAAAATTATCCAAGTTAAGTCCCGACCTAGCACTCCATATATTCAAAAAGATAAATATCATCCTTGTGGTGACACAACAAAACAATATTGTTCAATTTTCTTTATAAGCATCAAATGTGATAAATTAACATCTTAAATACTTAATACTTGCCTTGTGGTGACACAACAAACTCATATTAAATATTTAATACTCTATTAATTTTATCATGCTAGAAGGCTAAGTTCGATATTCCAAATATCTTTGAACGCTTAGGACTTAATATAAAAATTGAGGGTTTGTTATTAATTTGTCTCATCTTGTTTAGCGGCATGCACGCATATATATATAAAATACGCGTATATTAATGAACATGCGAAGCATGTTTGCATAATATATAATATATATAGTATAAGCATGCACATATAGAATACTATATTCTACGGGATTGATTATGGACTTTTATTCTAGTTTGGTTCACTAGAGCCACCAAGTGAACCAAAAGGTCAAACCCCAGGGGTGCAAGAAATAATATTTAAATATAACTATTACATTTAAACAGGGCTCCATTACAAACGGGTCTTCAAGCGCTCCTTGTATTTTGATCTCCAATTCTTCAAAATTAATTCTATCTATTCCTATTACAAAACTATTTAAAATAAATAGAACCCTTGATCGTGATAAGGGAAGTACATAGGAGGAGATAGAATTTATATTAAAAAAAATAGAGAGAAGGCAGTGCATGAGACCCCATTTAATAAAATCCATACATTCATGCATCCAACTAAAATAAAATCCAATCATATTGGTCAATAGTCCATAATCAATCCCATTTATTATCATACACATCACCATATGCATCGATAAATAACATTCATCTCATGAATAATAAACATTTAATATATATATTGATATCATTTAATGGGCAAATTTAGTTAGTATAAATCTAATTTTGAATCAAAATAAACTCCTTTATTTTAATCCAAATTTAAATCAAAATAAAACTATTTTATTTTAATTTATCTAATTTTGAATAAAATAAACTATTTTATTTTAATCAAAATCTTTAATCAAAATAAACTCCTTTATTTTAATTAATTATGGAATCCAATTCCATGTAAAAAAAAAATAAACTCCTTTATTAAAGGAAACATGATGATTTCTTTCCTATTCACAAATAAACTCCTTTATTTTGAATAATATGAAATCTTATTTCATATCTAAATAAACTCCTTTATTTAAGAAAATATGGATTCTCTTTCCTACTCACAAATAAACTCTTTTATTTTGAATAATATGAAATCTTATTTCATATCTAAATAAACTCCTTTATTTAAGGAAAGATGGATTTACTTCCTATTCACAAATAAACTCCTTTATTTTAGAAAAAATAAAATCCAATTTCAACTCCAATTAGTTATCATGGAATCTAATTCCAACTCTAATTAGTTAGCATGAAATCTAATTTTAAAATTAAAATAAAATCTTTATTTTAAAATTAAAATAAACTTTTTATTTTAAAATTAAAATAAACTTTTTATTTTAATTATAAAATAATTAAGAATATATATATATATATATATAACTATTATATATATATAATATATAAGTAATCAAATTATGGAATCCGTATATATAATATATATATTATATAATCCGTATGAAACATGGATTCACTTCTTCCTCCAATTATTCACCTGCTATAGCCCTTGCCACGTAATATATATATATATATATATATATATATCACAAAACAAAGAAATACTACTACGCCAAGATAATCGATAACTGAACACAAAAAAAATTCGCCATTTCCAACACAATTTCGGAAATCAATTACCGTTTTTTTTTTATTTTATTTTTTTAAAATAAATTTTATACAATAAAATTATGCCCAATTAAATTATTCTAAACACATATCAATATACATATCAAATAAAATAATTAATAATTCGCATAAAGGTTTGGCTCTGATGCCACTGTTAGGTTTGTAATATTCTTGAACGCAATCAAATTGCATAAATTAGCGGAAACGTGTAAAAATCAGAGTTTAAAAATTTAGAAACCATATACCCGGATCACCCTTTATGCACAATTATTAATTAAACGAAAAAGATAACGAATAAGAATCATACCCTTGAAGATCGAGCTTCTCAAGTACAAGTTCACCTCCAATCCTTTTTCGCTCAACTTGAATCCACCCGGGTTTGGTTCCTTCCTTTGATCAACATTAGCCACCCAAGTGTTTGGCCTCTCAGAGGTGATCCACCAAGGAAGAAGAAGGATTTAAGAAGATGGGTATTTGGCTCAAACCCTAGTTTTCTATCTCTATAGAAAAGAACGTACTCTCCAACCATTGGAAATATCACGTAGTCTTGATATCTGATATAAGACTCCTCTTATAAAGATATCAAGTAACCCTATTAAAATAAGGTATTATTTAATTAAACCCTTTTAATTAAAGGGGCTCCCTAATCTTATTAGGGATAATTAATTAAACTCATTTAACTAATTTTTCTTCCTAATCCAATTAGGAATAAATGAGAGTACTTATATTAAATTAATTCCTAAACACTTTTAGAAATTAAAATAATAATAATAATTGTAATAATATTAATAAGACTCCTCTTATTAATTTATATTTAATATTTCTAAAATATTAAATAATAATATTAAGCTATTTAATTTATTCTATCACCATAGATTAAATTAAATATACATAAATATATTATTACGATTATACCATTAACTTCTTAAATAATTATTCTTCCTTTTATGGTGTGACCCTTTAGGTTCTCCATATTAAACCGGTTGTGAATAAATCAATTAGAACAATTCTAATCTTATTTAAATAAATAAATTAAACAATTAATTTATTTAAATAAATAATATTTATTCTACAATAGGGATAAGCCTCCCTAGCGATCAACGACTTTCCAGATAATATAGATTTCAACATTAATCATTAAAGAACCTTTGAGTAAATAGTTACCGTACAATTCAATCTTTCCACCATACAATGTCCCAATTAAATATAAGACATGGAATTACTGTCAAGTCTTATTTTATTTAATTATATGTATTTCGATCCTTAATTGCACAACTCCAAATAATGCAAATTAGAAACTCCTTTCTAATTTCATTTTGCCTTGGCCAAGGACTACTGGGTTGTCATTTATCGAATCACATAGGACATTTCTCTTCTTTTAATAGAAGTGGTAGATTCTTTATTGATCATACATTATCTCCATGTACAACTTATTATACCCAAGCATACCCTTTGATATATCCTAAGGGTCTTAAGGAATAAGTCAAAGTATAACTCATCATACACAAGATACTATGATGATCTCAAGTCCAAGGATCACTTGTACTACTATCACTACAGAAATTCCTATTGACAGGCAAGTAAAACTCCATTAGGTATTCCTTAGCGAGCCACGTTCAAATTGAACTTATTCTCTAATAAGCACCTACATACTTGCTTTAGTGTCTCCACACAAATGATCATGAGATCAATCATCCTCATCCAACGAAAGCAAGCAACGATATACCAATCTATCCGGATTCACTAATCCCCAATTTAGTAATCCAATGATTGGGAACTATTTTAGTTTTAAGCTTTCTAAGAATTTAGATCTCATTAGAATGATCATCATCATTATTCTAAAAGCATTGCTTAAAACTATGGGTTTATCACGTATTATAAAACAGCATCATGTAGATAATTAAAAGCCTTTAATAAATTAATACTTTTTATTAATAAATGAATAAGATTGTTACAAAGTATATGCTTTATCATCAAACATGATTGGCTTATGTGCATATTACTTTCAGGTTATACCAAATCACAGTTCCTATTTATAATCATACTAACAATTTCATTTGTGCACTACGGGCCAAAGATATTCATCAACAGACCATCTTTGCACTACAGGCCAAAGATATTCAACAACATGTCATCTTTGCACTACGGTCCAAAGATATTCATCAACAATTCATCTTTGCACTACAGGCCAAAGATATTCCTCAACAGTTCATATTTGCACTACAGGCCAAATAGAACCCATAGTCATGATCATACCAAAAATCTACCCATCTTTACACTCAAGTCAAAGAGAAATATCATCATTAGGGTTATAAAAATGTTATATATGATAATAAAAATAATATGATCAACATATAGTTTTAATCTCAAGAGTAATATTCATAAATCAACTATAATTTGGTTAGAAAAAGAAACCAATTTTGTCATGAATAGTAACTCGTGAATAGTAACCCATGAATAGTAACTTCGTGAATAGTAACTCATGAATAGTAACTTGACACAAAAAGGTAGAAATTCTACAATAAAATCCATACCAATATTTCGGTATAATAATATTGAAATAACATTTCTTAAACTTATAAATAATTTATTTTAATTGTTTACACTTTACTAAATAATGCATTTAATCATCCTAAAATTCCAAACTCATAAGATTTCATCACCAATAACCAAAACCCTCATCAAAATCAAGATATAACTCATGTATATGATTCTCAAGCCATAAAATCATATTTTCCAATTTTCTTACTTCACATAACATATTTAATTTTTTTACTCATAACTAGACCATTTTATGAAAAATACCAAATCGATTCTAAAATATTTCTTTTCCGAATTTAGCGTAATATAGTCCCATATTGAACATATATTTTTCGTAATTTTTAAAATTCATTTACTATTTTTTTCATATGGCCAAAATCGCCGAATATTTAGACATTTATCATAAATTGTACTTTTATCCAAAACTTCCGAAATTCACAAAGTACACTGATATTATATAGATGTACTCCCAATAAAAATTTTATCAATTTTAGAGTTAACCACAAGGAGTTATAAGCGGTTACTTTTAAAATAGTCTTTTCCCGTAAAATTCATAACTCTTAATCTATACATCCAAAAATCGCCATTTTTGGACACAATCAATAAAACTCATCAAATTATCATTTCAAATTTTTTTCCAGAATTTTGAAGGTCCGAAAAGTTACGAAACATGAAAAACATAACAACCCTTAAAATCCCTTACCTCAAAAAGAAAAGATTTCGACTTGAATATAGGATATAACGCTGAACGAACTTGCATCGTATAGCAACACTCAAGATATCTAAATACTAACAAAAATATGCTTGATAATATAGAGAGAGAAAACTTATGTTTCTGGTGTAATTTTCAATTCTAACTTAAGCACCTATTTATAGGAAAATGCTAGAACGCCAAAGGAGACTAAATTAATAAAATATTAATATATCTTCTTCCTCATTCCACGCCCACTCTTGCTAAAAAATCTGAGCAACCAACATTGAAATCAATTCAGCACATGGTTTGAAAAGTAAAAGTGGGTCCCACCCATAAATTAATAACAATCATTTTATTTTCTGAAACTTCAACAATTCATAGAAAATAGATTGTTTATCAGAAAAATACGAATTTTATGTCCATTCTGCCTGAAATTGAATTCTCTACAACTTTGTAGCTTTGAGTTTTTCCAAATTCCAAACCAAAAATATCCGAAATCCACAAACGGATGATTTTTAATACCTCCACAGCGACAAAATACTGATAAAACACATCAGCATTAATTCCTTCATTTTTATCCACATAAAAATAAATATATTCATTATTTATATCCACATAAAATAAATATTTCCTTATCATATAAATCAATAATTAATTATTCACAAATAATATTACAGAATCACAATAATGACAACCAGGCAGTTCCCAGGAAAGAGGGGGCTTTCCGATAAGAATTTCTCCTTACTAGCGCGCGATTAGGTGACCAAACCTCTCCTTGACAGAACTTTCTAGACATTGCCAATAATGCTATCTAATAATATTATTTCAAATAATATGAATTATTGATCTAATAATGAAGATGATGTGTAGTGACAATTATTGAGCAACAATAATATAAAATATCAACGCATCAATTATTGAATCAATAAAATAAAATGTTGAATAGTAATTACTGTAACAATTATTGAGTAGTGCCTTCTTATGTAAGGATCAATAATTCAAAATCATGTAAAACCAGGTAATGCTTCTTTATGCAAACACGCCATTACTATATTTTAACCACAGGGTATTCCAACAGTGTTAACGGTAACAACTACGCCGTTATTTATAAAAACTCATTTTTTGTCGTTTTCTTCATCTGACAGTTATTCGTTATGGGGCCCACAAATGGTTGCGCCTTCGTACGAATATTCCCCGATAAAAAGAATATTCCACGACCAAACGAATATTCCCCGACAATTGAATATTTTATAACCACTTGCGCATTTTGAAAAATTCATATCTCACCCTTAACTTTAAACTTTTATCAATTTAACCATTTACTGGATAGTTATTATAAGAAAAATTGAATACTTTTATTTCATAAAATTCGGGGTCTTACAAGTTTTATATATGAAAAATTATATTATGGTATAAGAAAATATTTTAAGTTATTTTTAGTGACTTTTAATATTTTGTGAGGAATTTCATTAATAAATTAATATTAATGGTAATTAATTTATTTACTAAATTTATTAAATAAATTATGGAAAAAAGAATTAATAATTTAAAAATCATATAAAATGATTGAAGTGTTATAAAATATAACTTTTGATATTTAAATCATGAAAATATTAATATTTTAATATTAAAAAATATCGAATAATGAATTTGAAGGTTTAAAATCATATACATATGATTTTAAAGTATTAAAATACTTTGATATATTATAAATGTAAGACCCGAATTTTATGAAATAAAAGTATTCAATTTTTTTATAATTACTATTCACGAGTTATTATTCACGAGTTACTATTCATGAGTTATTATTCACGAGTTACTATTCATGAGTTTCTATTCACGAGTACTATTCACGAAGCATGATATATTTTTTTCATAAGAAGGCATTACTCAATAATTGTTACAGTAATTACTGTTCAATATTTTATTTTATTGATTCAATAATTACTACGTTGATATTTTATATTATTGTTGTTTCAATAATTATCACGGCACAGTATTTCCCATTATCGAATCAATAATTCATATTATTTGGATAATATTATTAGATAGCATTATTGGCAATGTCTAGAAAGTTCTGTCAATGAGAGGTTTGGTCATCTAATTGCGCGCCTGTAAGGAGAAATCCTTATTGGAAAGCCCCCTCTTTCCTAGGAATTGTCTGGTTATCAATATTGTGATTATGTAATGTTATTTGTGAATAATTAATTATTGATTTATATGATAAGAAAAATATTCATTTTATGTGGATATAGATGGAGAAAATTTTTAAAGTGATAATTGTTGAAAATTGATATTTTATCTTTTCTGCTAAAATAATATTTTATTATATTATTATAATATAATAATGATGATATTTTTACAATGAATGTGTGGTATATAAGTATATGAGGAGGAAGAGTATTTTGTTGCATTAAATGATTAACACATGTTTTGTGTGTTTGTGGACCCCATTTCTTGATCGAAATTTGATTATAGCTTTGTAAAATCGTCTGTATGTGGATTTTTGGCCAATTTCATTTGGAATTTGGAAAAACTTTCTTTTGCAAAGTTGTAGAGAATTGAATTTCCTATAAAACTCTCGAGATTCAATTTTACGATAAAAGAGCTATTTATTATGAATTATTGAAGTTCCTAATAATTGATTTTTGAAGTTTAATAATTTTTATTAAGAAAAACATTTTTATCATTGTTGTGGGCCCCACTTGCACATGTTAGATCTTTGACTTCAGATGGTCAAGGTGGGCTAAGGAAAATTATATATATATATATATATATATATATATATATATATATATATTAAATTTTCTGCTTTGGTGTTCTAAGCATTTTCCTATAAATAGGGTGCTTAGGTTAGAATTGAAAATCACACCGTAAACTCAAGTTTTCTCTATTTCTCTCTATATTATCGAGTGTATTCTTGTGAGTATTTTGATATCTTGAGTGTTGCTATACTGATGCAAGTTCGTTTCAAATTATTTCGGTAAATACCGCTCTTTTGAGGTAAGGGATAGTGAGGGATATTGTCGTTAGTATGTAAAGGTTATTATGTTTTTCAATTTCAAAATTTTTCTGAACCTTCAAAAATTCTGAAAAAATTTGAAATGATATTTTGATGAGTTTTGTAGATTGTGTCCAAAAATGGCGATTTTTGGATGTATAGAGTAGGAGTTATGGATTTTATGAGAAAAGACTATTTTAAAAGTAACCGCTTATAACTCCTTGTGATTAATTCCAAAATTGATGAAATTTTTATTGGGAGTACATCTATATAATATCAATATACTCTGTAAATTTCGGAATTTTTGGATAAAAGTACAATTTATGATAAATGTCTGAATATTCGATGGTTTTGGCCATGTGAAAAATAGTAAATAAAATTTTAAAACTCCGAGAAACATATATGTTCAATATGGGACTATATTATGCTAAATTCCAGAAAAGAAATATTTTTGGAACTGATTTGGTATTTTTCATGAAAATGTTCTAGTTATGAGTAAATGAATTAAATATGTTATGTGAAGTAAGAAAATTAGAAAATATGATTTTATGGCTTGAAAATCATATATGAGGTATATGCAGATTTTTTATGAGGGTTTTGGTTATTGGTGATGAAATCTTATGAGTTTGGCATTTTAGGATGATTAAATGCATTTATTAGTAAAGTGTAAACAATTAAAATAAATTGTTTATCGTTTAAGAAATGATTAAAATATTGTGGTAGTATTAATAATATTAGATTATGAGATTATTAAGTGATTTATAAAATTTGGATTAAGGTGTTATGAAATCATTGATTTATGAATCTTACTCTTGAGATTAAATATATATGTTGATTATATTGTTTTTATTATCATATATAACATTCTTATAACCTTAATGATGAAATTTCTCTTTCACTTGAGTGTAAAGATGGGTAGATTATTGGTATGATCGTGACTATGTGTTCTCTTTGGCTAGTAGTGCAAAGATAAATTGTTAACTGGTATAATCATGACCATTGAATTTATAATTGAATATCTTTAGCTTAAGTGTAAAGATGAATTGATTAACATGGTTATAATTATTGTTTATATAAATTCTGAAATGATTATATATTTCTTTGAGATATGAATATATTTGGCCCAGATTGCAAATATGAATCTGTTGATGAATATATTTGGCCCAGAGTGCAAATATGAATCTGTTGAGGAATATCTTCGCCCGTATTTACAAAGATGAATTATTGATGAATATCTTTGGCCCGTAGTGCAAAGATGACATGTTGTTGAATATCTTTGGCCTGTAGTGCAAAGATGACCTGTTGTTGAATATCTTTTGCCTGTAGTGCAAAGATGAAATGATAATGAATATCTTTAGCCTATAGTGAAAAGATGAATTATTGATGAATATCTTTGGCTCGTAATGCAAAGATGACTTGGTGTTGAATATCTTTGGCCTGTAGTGCAAAGATGATATGTTGATGAATATCTTTGGCTCATAATGCAAAGATGACCTGTTGTTGAATATCTTTGGCCTGTAGTGCAAAGATGACTTGTTGATGAATATCTTTGGCCCGTAGTGCAAAGATAAATTTATTAGTATATGATTATGAACATGAAGCGTGATTTGGTATAACCATGATCTTTGATGTTTGGTGATGAAAATTATCTTTGTCTAGATGAGAAAAAGAATTTAGAACTACAATTACGATTATGAGTTATACATGATGATTGTGGATGATGAATTGTTGATTGATGTTACAGGATAAAACATTGTTGGTGGACTTTTAACATGGAGAAGATAATAGATTTTATGGTCTATTTGACTCTTATAATGGATTGCTCGTTCCGCTGCAACTAGGGTTGAAAAGTTTTATCATCTACCATATGTTCTAAATCTCTGATTTATTACTGATGAAGGCTATTGATAATTTAATTATCTTTAGTCATGATATTCTTTACTGAGCTAGTTGTGCTCACCCTTTTTCTTCACAATTCCTTTCAGGTAATAAGAGTGTAGCTGGGTCGAGCGGGGATAACAGGGGAATAGAACGGTGGTCTCTAGCTGTGGAGATTCTCCCTAAACAGCATAGAAAAAGTGTGTTGTATACACCATTTAGTAGTTATATTTGGTGAATCAACTAAGGTGAGGCGAACCCAACGTTGGAAGGGTGTTTTGCCACTATCATGCAAGATGTTATGGTGACGTGCTATCCAAGGTTGGGATGTGAGTCACAGTTAGTATATATTTGTATCAAAACTCACAGCATATGTGTTGTTATATTTTACACGATAATTGTTGTAATAAAGTTGTAGTTGTTTTCTGTACCATGTATTTGGTGACTCAGAATGGGCTGGATGGAATGAGCCTGTTTTGGGGTCGTCACAATAAATATATTATAAAATTATGACATGTATTTCATTAATATTTAATATTAAATAAATATTAATGATAAAGGAATTATGAGGTATTTAATTCTTATAAATACGATATTAATGATTGAAAATTCATGATAAATGGTAATATTTATCTAAAAATTATTACAAGCTTATAAAAAATATTTTGACTGATAATATAATTATCTGAGATAATTGTTAAGTGTTTAGGCAGAGTTTAATTGAACTTAAACTCGATAATTGTCCGACTAGGCCGTCGAGATGTCAGAATTGCACCGAACTCGACTCAGACTATAAAAGTTTGACTTGAGGTTAGGTTTTATGTGTTGTATAGACTGATAGGATTATATGATAATGTGTTTATGTTATTTTAAATACTGTGATGATATTATTCTAATGTGTAGATTGGTATTATTTATACTAGGTTTTTAGACAAAGCTTATTAAAATTGTGTAACAGTAATCGACGGAACATGTAAGTTTTTCTTAACTCGACTTCGAGTTGTTTCATTCAAATATACTTACGGTTAATCATTGTTGATTAACATGTCTAAGAATTATTAAATCGCACTATGTGCATACTGCATGTATTCATCAGGTATGAAAGGCTGATCACCTTCATTACCATTCGGTCCAGATATATATGTTCATGTTCAATGTTCATTCTGCTATGTAATTTATTCATGCTAGTTCACAATTATATTGTAGAACTTTAGCCAGCTTATTGTTCAATTCTTTCTATCATGGTATATCTTTAATTTATTGCATGTAAACTTGCTGGGTAAACTTATTGCTTACCCTTGCTATATCATGATAAAAATTGCAGATAAGGTGAATTCGTCAGATACAAGGAAAAGATAAAGCCAAGTTCAGTTTGGGATAACATGTGCAGCTAAATTGTAATAGTATAGTATGATAATAATGTTATCTGTTAGACATGTTATGAATTGTGTATAAGTTAAGGTTACTAGACCTTGGGTAATAGTGTGTAAAATTTATTGTATAAACAATTTATGTTTATATCTTCCGCAATAGTGATAGAATGATTATACTGGTTCCGCGGTGATTCGGGACCCAGATTCGGAGCTGTCACAATTGGTATCAAAGCTGTAGGTTATAAACCTTAGGTAGAGTTACCTGAGACTAATAACCGCAGTGATTAGGATAAGTACTAACTCAAATAGAGTTAGTCAATCTCGGCGGGTTATAAAAGACACGGAGTGAAAGTAGTATGCACACAAGCCAATCATGTTTGATGATAAAGCATATACTTTATAACAGTCTTATTTATTTATTAATAAAAAGTATTAATTTATTAAAGGCTTTTAATTATCTACATGATGTTGTTTTAAAATATGTGATAAACCCATAGTTTTAAGCAATGCTTTTAGAATAATGATGATGATCATTATAATGAGATCTAAATTCTTAGAAAGCTTAAAACTAAAATAGTTCTCAATCGTTGGATTACTAAATTGGGGATTGGTGAATCCGGATAGATTGGTACATACGTTGCTTGCTCATTAGATGAGGATGATTGATCTCATGATCATTTGTGTGGAGACAAAGCAAGTATGTAGGTGCTTATTAGAGAATAAGTTCACTGAACATGGTTCGCTAAGGAATACCTAATGGAGTTTTACTTGCTTGTCAATAGGAATACCTGTAGTGATAGTAGTACAAGTGATCCTTGGAGTTGAGATCATCATAGTATCTTGTGTATGATGAGTTATACTTTGACTTATTCCTTAAGACCCTTAGGGTATATCAAAGGGTATGCTTGGGTATAATAAGTCATACATGGAGATAATGTATGATCAATAAAGAATCTACCACTTCTAGTAAAAGAAGAGAAATGTCCTATGTGATTCGATAAATGACAACTTGAAGAGTCCTTGTTAAAGTAGAATGAAATTAGAAATGAGTTTCTAATTTGCATTATTTGGAGTTGTGCATTTAAGAGTCGAAATACATATAATTAAATAAAATAAGACTTGACAGTAATTTCATGTCTTATATTTAATTGAGACATTGTATGGTGGAAGGATTGAATTGTACGATAACTATTTACTCAAAGGTTGTTTTATGATTAATGTTGAAATCTATATTATCTGGAAAGTCGTTGATCGCTAGGGAGACTTATCCCTATTGTAGAATAAATATTATTTATTTAAATAAATTTATATTTTAATTTATTTTAAATAAGATTAGAATTGTTCTAATTGATTTATTCACAACCAGTTTAATATGGAGAACTTAAAGGGTCACACCATAAAAGTAAGAATAATTATTTAAGAAGTTAATGGCATAATCGTAATAATAAGTTAAGTATATTTAATTTAATCTATGAAGATGGAAAAATTAAATAACTTAATATTTATTATTTAATATTTTGGAAATATTAAATATAAATTAATAAGATGAGTCTTATTATTATTATTACTATTATTATTATTTAATTCTAAAGGAGTTTGGAAATTAATTAATTAAAGTACTCTCATTTATTCGTAATAAGATTAGGAGGCTAATTAATTAAAAGTTTAATTAATTATTCCTAATAAGATTAGGAGCCTACTTAATTAAAGGAGTTTAATTAATTAAAATAAAGCCCAATTTCTTAATTGTTAAGGAGGGTTGCGTACATCTATAAATAAGATGAGTCTTATTATGAGTGTAGAGTTGTTGCTGACTTTTTCACAACAGACGTGATTCCAATTGTTGGAGAGTACGCTTATTTTCTATGAGAGATAGAAAAATTATTGTTTTGCCAAACACCCATCTTCTTGAATCTTTATTCTTTCTTGGTGGATCACCTCTAGAGGACAAACACTTGGGTGGCTAACGTTGATCAAAGAAAGGAACCAAACTCGGTGGATTCGAGTTGAACGCGAAAAGGATTGGAGGTGAACTTGTACCTGAGGAAGCTCGAATCTTCAAGGGTATGATTCTTGCTCTTCATATCTTTTCTTTTAATTAATAATTGTGCATAAAGGGTGATCCAGGTATATGGTTTGAAAAATTTTAAACTCTGATTTTTACACGTTTCCGCTTTTTTGTGCAATTTGATTGCGTTCATGAATATTACAAACCTAACAGTGGTATCAGAGCCAAACCTTTATGCGAATTATTAATTATTAATCTTAAATTAGATTTTGCCAAACTATATAAGTGAGGGTAATATAGTTTGAAGAAAATAGTGGGAGATACCAATTTAAAACAAGACCTAAATTATTTTAGTAATTAATAAAAGAATGTATGCTAAAATGTTGTTAATTACAAATTCAGTTACATAATTTTACAATGTCTAAAATTACTATCACTGCGAAGCATATTAGATGTTATTTAACCGGACCAAATTAAATGGATTGGTTAAAAAATTTGAGAATAGTTCTCACGGTTGAAAAGCTATCTTATGTCCTTAATACGCCTATCCCTGCAATGGTTGCAGACAATGCCTCTAAGCAAGAGATTGCTACTTTTAGAAAGTGGCAAGATGATGCACAGTTGGCTCAATGCATCATGCTCGCATTCATGAGTGACGAGCTTCAGCGTCATCATGAAACTATGGATGCTCCTATTAAGTAGTTGATGGTGAGGAAAGTAGAACTGATAGATATCAGATATCTAAGGAGCTCTTCTGATCTAGAATGATCGATGACACTACAGTATAGATAAAAGTCCTTAATATAATCAATTTGATTGATCAATTAGGACAACATGTTTTGTCATGGATGGAGAGTTGAGCCAAGATTTGATCTTGCACTCACTCCCTGACTCCTTTCACAATTGTTATGAATTTTTCATATGAACAAGCTAGATATCAACCTCGCTGATTTTCTTAACATGTTGAAAAATGTTGAGAGTCATTTTCCAACCAAGAAAGACCATGTCTTACTGGTAGGGGCCAAAATATCTTCTGAAAAGAAGAACGATTCAAAGAAGGTAAATAGAAAGGCAAAAACAAAGGATAATAAGAACAAAACTGATACGGATAGCAAAGGAGTTTGCTTCCACTGCAATAAGCCACGATCATCGAAAGAAAGCTGAGAAGCATCGCATGCGAGAGGCTAACCGAAGAAGCTTAGTGAAGTTTCGGTTACAAATACAATTTTGTTCATGATTTAAAATAAATTTTTCTTTAAGTCAAGGTTCTACTTGGGTATTGGATACCGACTTTGGTTATCATAAATATAGATTTATGAAGGAACCAAGCAGAATTAGAAAGCTAAACAAATATAAGTAATCCTATGTGTGGGAAATGAAGCAAAGGTTGCTACATTAGCCATAGAAACGTAACTTATAGTTTAGCAATGCCTACGGGCAAATCTATTAAGTCAATAAGTTGTTATTGTATTCCAGTTCGCATTAGAAACATTATTTTCATTTTATTGTTGGATAATAAAATCTTTGGTATTATAATTAAGAACAATTGTTGTTCTATTTATAATAATAATATTTTGTATAGAACTGAAATATTACTTAATGGATTTTGTCTACTTGACTTACGTGAAAATATATTTTGCAAATTGAACAAACTAGTATAAGAAATGGAGATGATCATTCAAAGAGTTGAATGTGTGTATTTGCTGAAATACAAGTGTGAATTATTGGAAAGGTTCAAAGAATTCAGAAGTGAAACAAACTGGCAAAGTATTAGGATTCTTTGATCTGATCAAGGAAGGAATACTTGTGCAATAAGTTTCTAGATCATCTCAAATGGTTTTCTCACAATGGACGCCTCCTGTTACACAATAATTGATTGATGTATCTGAAAGGAAAAATCGTACCTTATTGGACATGGTGCGGTCCATAATGATTTTACCGACATTCCAGTATCCTTTTGGGACAATGTCCTAGAAATGGCTGTATATCTACGAAAAAGATAACCTCAAAATCCTGCCACAAGACTCCATAAAAGTTATGGAGAGGAAGGACTCCTAATCATAAATATGTTAAGATAAGGGGTTGTCCAACTTATGTGAAAAGGTTTCAAAGGATAAGCTTGGGACAAGATTTGACAAGTACAGATTTGTGGGACATCCTAAAGTAAGTTTATGGTATATGTTCTATAATCCTACTTAGCAAAATGTGTTTGTTGCGAAACACGCTACCTTCTAAGATAAAGGTGTTTATCATTGAAGGGGATATTGGGAGGATAAAAGAATCTTGAAGAGTTCAAGAACCACAAAACACTATAAGTTAAATAAGAGGAACCTGTAGATAGACCTATTGTACCACAACCGAATCGTAAATCTGGAATAATATCGAAGATACCTAGAAGGTATGGATTCATCATAAATGATGATGATGAGGTACACATCATAGAAGTTGATAATCTAGTTACATACGATGAGGTAAGAGTTGTAGATACTCAGAGAAATGGATTGAAGCAAGCTTCTCAAATATGGAACATTCGTTTTGATGAGACACTCAAAAAAGTTTGAATTTATCAAAAACAAGAATGAACCTAGTGTGTACAAAAGAGTCAGTGGGAGCATCATGACATTTCTAGTATTATATGTTGATATACTACGGATAAGGAATAACAGGTCAATGCTACGATCAGTAAAGATAAAGTTATCTAAACATTCCTCCATGAATGATTTGGGAAGAGTATCTTAATTGGGGATACAAATCTATATAGATAGATTTAAAAGGATGCTCGACTTAACCCAAAGAAAGTATATTCATTTGATGCTAAAGTTGTTTAGCATGGCAAACTCCAAGAGATGTCTTATGTTGATGAGACATGGAGTGTATCTCTCTTAATAGTACCCAAAGACTCCAAAAGGAGAGATCGCATGAGTAACAATCATGTATGTAATAAAATGTACGAGACCTGATGTTGATTAGTCATATTCTGGAGAGGTTCACTATAAGTCAGTGAAAAATATCTTAAAGTACTTAACCGACACTAAGGATGTGATCATATTCATGGTGGGTCTGAATTAAAACTAGAGGGCTTAACAGACTCAAGACAACAGAAAATCCACTTTAAGGTAAAGCGTTACCTTGAACGGTGGTGCAGTGAATTGGAAAGGTTTCAAATAGCAGAGAGTTACTAGTTTAGTGATAAAGACAAATTATATAACTTTAAATAAAGCTACAAGTTGATTGTTTGGATGAAAAGTTCAATACAGAACTTGGAATAGTTCCTAAGTCTCATCTTGGATCTAAACATGTGTTGTGTCACTTTTATTTGATTATAAAAATCATTGAAAGATGGGAAATCACTATAGAGATAGTGAACTCTCAAGAACAACATTACATATCCATTAACTAAAGCTTATCCAACAGCAGGATAATCTTCACTTAGAGAAGAAGGGTATGAGATACCATGGCGATTGGCTTTAGTGCAAGTGGGAGATTGAAAGTAGTATGCACCCTAGCCAATCATGTTTGATGATAAAACATATACTTTGTAACAATCTTATTCATTTATTAATAAAAGTATTAATTTATTAAAGGCTTTTAATTACCTACATGATGTTGTTTTAAAATATGTGATAAACCCATAGTTTTAAGCAATGCTTTTAGAATAATGATGATGATCATTCTAATGAGATCTAAATTCTTAGAAAACTTAAAACTAAAATAGTTCTCAATCGTTGGATTACTAAATTGGGGATTGGTGAATCCGGATAGATTGGTACATATGTTGCTTGCTGGTTGGATGAGGATGATTGATCTCATGATCATTTGTGTGGAGACATTAAAGCAAGTATGTAGGTGCTTATTAGAGAATAAGTTCACTGAACGTGGCTCGCTAAGGAATACCTAATGGAGGTTTACTTGCTTGTCAATAGGAATTCCTGTAGTGATAGTAGTACAAGTGATCCTTGGACTTGAGATCATCATAGTATCTTGTGTATGATGAGTTATACTTTGACTTATTCCTTAAGACCATTATGGTATATCAAAGGGTATGCTTGGGTATAATAAGTCATGCATGGAGATAATGTATGATCAATAAAAAATCTACTACTTCTAGTAAAAAAGGAGAAATGTCCTATTTGATTCGATAAATGACAACCCAGTAGTCCTTGGCCAAGGTAGAATGAAATTAGAAATGAGTTTCTAATTTGCATTATTTGGTGTTGTGCATTTAAGAGTCGAAATACATATAATTAAATAAAATAAGACTTGACAATAATTACATGTCTTATATTTAATTGGGACATTGTATGGTGGAAGGATTGAATTATATTTAAGTAACTATTTACTCAAAGGTTCTTTTATGATTAATGTTGAAATCTATATTATCCGGAAAGTCGTTGATCGCTAGGAGGCTTATCCCTATTGTAGAATAAATATTATTTATTTAAATAAATTAATATTTTAATTTATTTATTTAAATAAGATTAGAATTGTTCTAATTTATTTATTCACAATAGGTTTAATATGGTCACACCATAAAAGGAAGAATAATTATTTAAGAAGTTAATGACATAATCGTAATAATAAGGTAAGTATATTTAATTTAATCTATGAAGATGGAAAAATTAAATAACTTAATATTTATTATTTAATATTTTGGAAATATTAAATATAAATTAATAAGAGAGTCTTATTATTATTATTACTATTATTATTATTTAATTCCTAAAGGAGTTTGGGAATTAATTAATAAAAGTACTCTCATTTATTCGTAATAAGATTAGGAGGCTAATTAATTAAAAGTTTAATTGATTATTCCTAATAAGATTAGGAGCCTAATTAATTAAAGGAGTTTAATTAATTAAAATAAAGCCCAATTTCTTAATTGTTAAGAAGGGTTGCCTACATCTATAAATAAGATGAGTCTTATTATGGGTGTAGAGTTGTTTCTGACTTTTTCACAACAGACGTGATTCCAATTGTTGGAGAGTACGCTCCTTTTCTATGAGAGATAGAAAAATTATTGTTTTGCCAAACACCCATTTTCTTGAATCTTTATTCTTTCTTGGTGGATCACCTCTAGAGGCCAAACACTTGGGTGGCTAACGTTGATCAAAGAAAGGAACCAAACCCGGTGGATTCAAGTTGAACGCGAAAAGGATTGGAGGTGAACTTGTACCTGAGGAAGCTCGAATATTCAAGGGTATGATTCTTGTTCTTCATATCTTTTCGTTTAATTAATAATTGTGCATAAAGGGTGATCTGGGTATATGGTTTGTAAAATTTTAAACTCTGATTTTTACACGTTTCCTCTTTTTTGTGCAATTTGATTGCGTTCATGAATATTACAAACCTAACACAGAGTTCCCTAACTCTGATAATAAAGGTGAACAGTAGTGATGAATAGATAGAGTCTAAAAGACTACAAGTTTAGAGATAGGAGATCGTAAAATAAAACGATTAAGACATAGAAATGAATCGTAATATATACGATGAGATAACCCCGTGATCTGATAAGGTTATAGTATGGAGAGGAATCGAGCGAATGATTGAAAAGTTTATGACAAGAATGTTGTGTGTCAGTTGTATTATGAATTGGTACGAATTCATGAAAGGATTATGAATACGGATTAAATGAAATTCGTTTTGAGAAGGGAGTTAAGATTAGGTGGGAATTTCAATTGAGGACTCATGTCAACAGCTGAGTTGTATGATTCCTTGTTATGGGTGGGGCATTGTACTTGGTGTAAAAACCACTTAGTTTCTGGCACTGATAATCATTGAAATGTCTTTGTCTCGCTATTTGCTATATACGTGTTGAGAAAAGTGATTCTTTTCTCATGTGTACAACAGATAGATAGGTTATAGGTAGAGAATATAAGGTTAAGTACGAGTTCTTAAAACTCATACTTATGGTACGTTGGTGACTCATAAATATATAAAATATTTATGAACCCCTCAACGAATGGATGCCAAAGGTCTGTCTAGGACAAGTTCTTAAACTCATATGATTGTGGTAAGTTCTTGAACTCCTAAGTGTGGTAAGTTTGACGAACTTGGTAGAACTATCTGTGAATGGAATATTCAGGATAATAGGAACAGATAGATTGATTAAGCAATTGATTATTAGTGGAGACATAGGTTTTCCAAATCTTCTAGCTATGCTAGACTCGAAATTTTTGAAATCAAGCTAAAAATGCACTATGTGCTTTTTGAAACTGAAATTTTATTTTTAACTCTTGGTGACCATTGTGTATGAGTGGACTTCGGGCCACCGAAACATCGTTACATGTTGAGATAATAAAACATATTTGTAATGATTTTGAACGGTTTAAAGAATAGTCTATGCTACTTGTTTCAGCTAGATGATAATGATTTGAAATATCAAAACATATTTTTATTTATCACTTATGTACCATATAACCTGGTGCAGAGATAATAAAAAGTTGATGGAGTTGTAAATACAGGAATACTTAGAGTTGAATTTGATCTAAAATCTTTGTTCCACTATTGTATGATGTGTTATGACAAAGTCACTTGATGACGGCATCTTCAAACGCGTTGTTAATACAGTACGACATCATGACGTCATTTTCAAACTAATTTTAAAAATTTTAATGTGTCAATGGGGTTTGGCTATACCTAAATATTTCGATTGAATTGAATTATTGATATGAGTCTATGCTATTTGATTCGGCTAGACCAACGTTTATGAAACTCTAAGCTTCTTTGAAAATTTTCTCGAACCAAATTATTTTGGTACGGAATCCGATAAGACTGAGGTACAATTTTTGTGCCTATGGCAGTGACGAGAAACAAATTCGACCAACAGTACTTCATAAGTACAGGGCATATCGGGCTAATTACCCACTATGTCCGTAAGTTATGACGGTTTCCAGATGAATTTCCATATAACTTTTGCAAAAATTGTGACACCCCTAAAATAGGTATACATCACCCAACTTGAGTCGCCAGATACATGGTACAAAATTCAAATACAACTTAATTATATAACAGTCGTGTAAAATATGACAAAACATAATCTAAGAGTTTTAATAAGAATATTGTCATCTAGGCAATATCCACACTCAATGGAGTCATCATTACATTTATTGTCACACTATTTAACAAAATAGTGAGGACTACTAATGCTATCATCTGGACCGTCACTCCGTTCTCCGACTAGTCCTGGCTACGTTCTCATTTCCTGAAGAGAACAATGAAAGAAAGGGTGAGCTCAACTAGCCCAGTAAGAAAATATTATGACTAAGATAATGCAGAATAAATTATCATTAGCCTTCAACAGTGTTAAACTGATAAAATATAATAAACAGCAAGTTTAACTGCAGCGGAACAAGCAATCCATTAGAAGAGTCAAGTAGAGAATAAAATCTACTATCTTTTATGATTTAAAAGGTTTTTCATCACTTTTATCACTGAGACTCAGCTTAATAAATAAACCACATCATCTCTGCACTACGACCAAGGATATTCATTAGTATCACGACCACAAATTATCCATGCACTACGGGCTAAGGATATTCGTGTATTCAACAATGGTCATGATCATGCCAACAACTGTCTATAAATGCACTACGGCCAATGAGGAATTTTACCACATCATTTGTAACATTACGGTCATGATTATACCGAATAATCCCTAGTCATAATAATACCAAGTCCATCTATGCACTACAGGCCACAGATGACTTTCAACATATTATAAACATGAGGTCGATGACAATGATATAAGAATTCAATAAAACAAGTTCAAGGATAAATTTGTAAAGATTTATAATTTAATTTATCCAGAAATTAATAACGTCCAAGTTGTCAACATGATTCTGTTTTGTGGAGTAAAATTCAAGAATGCTCAGAAGAATATTTCCATGAAAAGATATGGATGAAGCTTAAATATCAAGGATATTCCACTAATTTCATGGAGTATAGAAGTCAAAACTTTAATCAATCGAGTATAATAGAATATATGAAACCGTTAAATGGATTATTGCCGCTACATGCGGTAATCCACGTAGATGCATTATTCCAATGAATAATAAAGAATGGAATACGGAGAAGAATTCACCAAAGCGTGAGTAATTACAGACCGACAAAGTTATTTCAATGTAATAATAAATAATAGAACCAGTCACGCATAATCCGCATGCACGGGATATTCTAACAGAATAATAAAGATTGGAACTGTGTCATGCGTAATCCGCATGCACGTGATGTTCCAAATGAATAATAAAGAATGAAATAACAATGTAATTCACGTGCATGCGATAGATCGCATGCATAAAGTTATTCCAATAGAATAATAAAGAATGGAATAATGTAAGAATTTCACCATGTATGCGGTTCTTCGCATGTATGTGATATTCCAACATAATAATAAAGAATGGAATAACAACCCTTACGAGTATTGAAAGAAAATAACTCTCTTCATGAATACGAAAGAATAATACCCCTTACCTTAGAAGAAACTGGATACTGAAATAGTGAGGTAGCAGACTTCTCTTCATCTTTCTCTCTATAATTTCATGGAGTATAGAAGTCAAAACTTTAATCAACTGAGTATAATAGAATATATGAAACCGCAAATGAATTGTTGCCGTCATGCGGTAATCCACGTAGACAGATTATTCCAACAGAATAATAAAGAATTGAATAACAAAAGAATTCACCAGGCATGCGTAATCCACACCGACAGGTTATTCCAATAGGATAATAAATAATGGAACCAGGTCATGCGTAATCCGCACATGCAGGATATTCCAATATAATAATAAAGAATGGAACCAGGTCACGCGTAATCCGCATGCATGCATGAGGATGTTACAAATGTAATAATAAAGAATAGAATAACAATGTAATTCATCGGGCATGTGATAGAAATCGCGATGACAGGTTATTCCAATGTAATAATAAAGAATGGAATAACAGAAGAATTTCACCTTGTATGTGGTACTTCACATAGACAGGTTATTCCAACATAATAATAAAGAATGGAATAACAACCCTTACGAGTATTGAAAGAAAATAACTCTCTTCATGAATATGAATGAATAATACCCCTTACCTTAGAAGAAACTGGATACTGAAATAGTGAGGTAGCAGACTTCTATTCTTCTTTCTCTCTATAATTTCTCTCTATAATAATTGCTCTAAAGCTTTTGTGAATTGGTTAGAAATGAAGGAAGAATGAGCTTCTATTTATAGGAAAATATAGTTTCGATAATTGCACGTTTTGGGGCTCAAAATATTACAGTATAATACCTTCCTCTTTTTCTTCATTTTTAATTTAGTCCTGCAAGTATTATCAAACTTGCACCACCTCCCCTAATAGTAAATAATGTGAATTAATAATTCATTTATGTGACTCAATAGTATAATCATGTGAAAAAACTAATTACAGTATAGTACCTTCAACTATACCTCCATTTTTAATTTAGTCATGCAAGTATTATCAATCTTGCACCCCCTAATAGTACATGAATGTGAATGAATAGTACACACATGCGAACAAATAGTTATAAGCATGTGAAATAATAGCAATTAATTGCTCATTTATCCGATTAATTACCCGATTGGTCAATATAACCTCCAGACATCAATTATTATCGAAATAAATGTCGATTTCCACTAACACTAATAATCCCAACACAATGGAACTATCAATTTCATCTTTAATCAACACAACTTATTCATCATTAATATTATAACTCACAATATTTAACAACCAGGTCGTTCCCAGGAAAGAGGGAGCTTTCCGATAAGGATTTCTCCTTATTGGCGCGCAATTAGGTGACCAAACCTCTCATTGACAGAACTTCTAGACATTGTCAATATTGCAAATAATAATATGAATAACTTTGTCATCTCAATTATTGATTTAATAATAATAAATATTATGCAGATGATACTGTGATAATAATTGAATCAATAATATGAGAGATATGATGCAACAATTACTGTAGCAATAATTGAGTATAACTGAGTGACTTCTCACGTAAGCATCAATAATCAATACTGGTAGTGCTACTATGCAACCACGCGTAGTAATCTTGTACTTTTACTACCGGGTAGTTCGGCGGTTTTAACGGTAGAAACTTTCGCCGTTATTTTTATAAAAGATAATTTTGTCGTTTTCTAACTACGACAATACTTCCGTTAATGGGGTCCACCAATGATTGTGTCGTCGCATTTAATATTCCTGTTAGAATGAATATTCCCCGACCAATCGAATATTATATAACAACTTGCTTACTGTGCAAAATTTGTAAATATTACCCACAACTATAACATTATATCAAATCAACACCATAATATTCAAAAATATATATCGAGAAAATTATTCTTAATTCATAAAAGTTGGGGTCTTACAACCTCCCATTCTTATGAAATTTCGTCCTCAAAATTAGGGTACGTACTTGGTATATCAAAGAGGTGAGGATAACTTGATTTCATTTCAGATTCTAACTCCCAGGTCATTTCCTCAATATCGTGGTTTCTCTATAAAACTTTGACTTGAGGTATAACTTTAGAGCATAGAATATGATCCTTCTTATCCAAGATTTTAACAGGTAACTCTTCATACGTTAAATCTTCCTCTATCTCGTCTGGTTCTAATTCAATAATGTGGTTCAGGTCTTTCACATATTTACGTAACATAGATATGTGAAAAATGTTATGAACACGAGACATACTTGGTGGTAAGGCGAGTCTATAGGCCACAGTTCCTACTCGATCGAGGATTAAAAATGGGCCAAGGAATCGAGGGTTGAGCTTTCCACTCTTTCCAAATCTCGTAACTCCCTTCCATGGAGCAACACGTAACAACACATGATCTCCAATATCGAATTCCACGTCCTTTCGATGAAGATCAGCATAACTCTTTTGTCGATCTTGTGAGGTTTTTATACGTTATCGGATCATTTGAATCTTTTCCGTAGTCATACATACCAACTCCGGTCCCAACAATGTTGCTTCACCCACCTCATCCCAACATATTGGAGAACGACACTTTCTTCCATACAACGCCTCAAATGGAGCCATGCCAATACTTGCTTGATAACTGTTGTTGTAGGAAAACTCCACCAATGGTAAGAACTTATCCCAACTTCCCTTGAAGTCAAGGACACAGAGTCTTAATAGATCTTCAAGAGTTTGAATAGTCCTCTTTGACTGCCCGTTCGTTTGAGGATGTTATGCCGAGCTAAATCGTAAATCCGTGCCCATTGCTTTTTGCAAACTAACCCAAAATCTTGAAGTGAATCTTGGGTCTCGATCAGAAACTATGGATACCAGCATACCATACAGTCTTATAATCTCGTTTATGTACATACGAGCAAGACGTTCAAGTGTATAAGTTTCTCGTATAGGTAGGAAATGAGTAGACTTGGTCAATCTATCATTAATGACCCAAATTACATCTATGCCTTGAGAAACCTTGGGAAAACCAGTAACGAAATCCATGGTAATGTGCTCCCACTTCCATTCTGGAATTTCAAGTGGTTGCAATGAACTTTTTGGTACTTGATGCTCCGACTTGTCTCGTTGACAAGTTAAACACTTTGAGATAAACTCTGCTATCTCTCTCTTTATATTGCTCCACCAAAATGTATGTCGAAGATCACGATATATTTTGGTACTCCCATGATGGATTACAAACGGTGTGTTGTGCGCCTCCATCATGATTTTATACTTTAAATCAGGGTTGTTAAAAACACAAAGTCTGGAGTTAACTCGAAGTATTCCTTCTTCATCGATTCTTGCTTCCGGCATAGCACCTTCTTGCACTTTCTTCTTCATACGCATCAGCTCCAGGTCTGTAGCTTGAGCAGCTTTAACTTTATCGATTAAAGTCGGTTCAACTCGTATATTCTCCGTCATCACATGGGTCCCTGGTGTCTTTAACTCTATCTCCATCCTTTGTAAGTCATATAAAATGGGCCTTTGCGTTGACAATAATGCACTCGTACCCGCATATGATATTCTACTCAATGCATCAGCTACTACGTTCGCTTTTCCAGGATGGTATTGAATTGTATGATCGTAATCTTTCAACAACTCAAGCCATCTTCATTGCCGCATGTTGAGTTCCTTTTGAGTGAAGAAATATTTGAGGCTTTTATGATCCATATAGATCTCCACCATCTCTCCATACAGGTAATGCCTCCAAATCTTAAGCGCAAAAATGACTACTGCCAACTCTAGATCATGAGTAGGATAATTCCTCTCATATTCTTTGAGTTGTCGTGAGGCATAGGCTATGACTTTCCCATGTTGCATGAGAACACATCCTAACCCTTTGCTTGAAGCATCACTATAGATGACAAATCCCTCCGAGCCAGATGGTATTGCCGTAACAAAATTGAAATGAGTCTCCTCTTGAGTTCTTGAAAACTCTTCTCACATTCCTCGCTCCAACCGAATTTTGTATCTTTTTGAGTCAGCTGAGTTAATGGAGTAGCGATTCGAGAAAACCCTTCTATGAATCTCCGATAATTACCAGCTAAACCGAGAAAGCTACGTACTTTGGTCACTGATTTAGGTTGCTCCCAGCTTTGAATTGCTTCAATCTTTGTCGGGTTAACAGATATCCCATGATTTGATATCACGTGCCCAAGGAATGCAACTTCCTCAAGCCAGAACTCACATTTCTTCAACTTGGCATATAGCTTGTTTTCACGAAGCTTTTGGAGTATCAGCCTCAAGTGTTGCTCATGGTCTTCACGGGTTTTGGAGTATATGAGGATGTCATCAATAAAGACGACCACAAAGTGATCTAAATATTCCTTGAATACTCGGTTCATCATATCCATGAAGGCAGCAGGATCATAAGTCAATCCAAAAGAAATGACTAAGAATTCATAATGCCCGTACCGAGTTCTGAAAGCAGTCTTTGGAATGTCATCAGTTTTAATCTTCAACTGATGATATCCGGAACGAAGATCAATCTTTGAAAAGAATTTGGCACCTTGCAACTGGTCAAACAGGTCATCAATGCGAGGCAATGGGTACCTATTTTTGATGGTGACATGATTCAACTCCCGATAATCAATGCAAAGTCGCATACTTCCATTTTTCCTCTTCACGAATAGAATAGGAGCACCCCAAGGAGACGTACTAGGACGAATGAAACCGATGTCTGACAATTCCTGCAATTGAGTCTTTAACTCCTGAAGTTTAATAGGAGCCATTCGATATGGGACTTTAGAAATGGGTTTTGTACCGGGTTCAAGGTCGATAAAAATTCTATTTCACGCTCTGGGGGTAGGCCAGGAAGTTCTTCAGGGAATACGTCAAGAAATTTATTAACAATAGAAATATCTTTCAAATCTGATGTATTTTTGTTTAAATCTGTGACATGAGCTAAGAAAGCTTGACATCCGTTTTTCAATAAACGAATAGCTTTATGGCTTGAGATGACCGTGATTGATTTTAATGGTTTGTTCGCTTGAATTCGCATAATAGGTTGATTAGGAATATGAAAGCTAACAACCTTACGAAAATAATCAATTTTAGCATGATGAGTAGTTAACCAATCAATCCCTAGAATCACGTCAAATGCAAGTATTTTTAAAAAAATAAGATCGACAGGAAACGTGCGGTTACAGATTTGAATCAAACAAGACTTATAAACAGTGGATGTAATGAAGGTTTCTCCCAACGGAGTTTCAACCGATAAGTCAAAGTCTAATTTCTCCGGAGTCAAATTTAAATGTTGAGCGCAAGTAGGAAAAATAAAAGAATGGGTAGAACCGGTATCAAATAAGGTATAGACTTCGCTAGAGTTTATGATAAGCTTACCCGTGATGACCTCATTCGGGTTCCTTGCTTTCTGGGAGGTTACGACAAACGCTCTCCCTTGAACTACCGGCTTTGACTTTTCTGGGATGGCCTTTGGTGCCTCCATCCCAGCTGGACTTGTCTTTGGTGCACAAAAAAGTCGGGCTAGGTGACCTTCTCTTCCACAATTATAACACGCTTTGGACTTCATCGCGCAGTTTGGACTTATATGTCCCTCCCCTCCGCATTTGAAGCATATGATAGGTGGTCGTTCTCCTTCCTTAACAACGGGTGCTGGTGCTGACGTCTTTCCATCATTGTTGAATCTCATTTTCTTGAAACGTCCATTTTTACTGTCGTGGCCATGATTACCACCGAAGTGGTTACCATTTCTGGCATGTTGATTCCCTCCACGTTTGTTGTCACCGCTTCGATGACTGCTACCACTGGTATTATCATTTTGTCGGCTGCTTTCTCTTGGTTGAGTTGACTCGTTATCGTGCTCCAATAACTGAGCCCTATTAAGAACATCTGAATACAAACACAGTTTGTGAGAAATTAAGTATTGATGTATCTCGGGTTTCAAACCTCATAGAAACATCCATTTCATTCTCTCCTCATTATCAACCAAGTGAGACGCAAACCGAGATAACTCGGCAAACTTAGCTTCGTACTGTGACACGGTCATATTGTTCTGCTCTAACTTGATGAACTCTACCTCTTTCTTGTGAAGAATACTTTCGGGAAAGTACTTGTCGTTGAATAGTTCTTGGAACTTCTCCCAAGACATCTTCAGTGCGGCAGGTTGAGTACGCTTTACCGATTCCCACCGATGTCCGCCTCTCCTCGCAACATAAAGGTGGCAAATGGAACCTTTTTCTCCTCGTAGCATCCCAAAACATCAAATATCTTGGTGATCTGCTTTATCCACGCTTCCGCCTTAAGTGGTTTTGGCTCTCCAATAAACTCCGGTGGTCCCAGCTCCTTGACCTGTTTAGAGGCGACCGTCTGAGAGTTTCCAGTGTTTCCACCTATATTTTGGATAGGAGCCGCTCTCGCCTGATGTTGCATGAATTCCATAAAGCCTCTGAACATTCCATCATTCATCATTTGGTCAGTGTTGTTATTTGCATGAGGATTGTCACCTTCCTGATGCACATTATCCTGATTATTGATCTGTGGAGACTCAACGGTCTTCTATGCTCCATTGCTATTCTCAACATTCTCGGATGTCATTTTCAAATACTGCCATAAAACAAGGGTTAATTGATATGTCACATATTATCCCTATACTCTGACCGACCAAATAAATATCAAATAAACTTAGGTAGGTCATACTAGCGAAGGAATTCCCCGTCTCTCCCATCCTAGTTCTTGTCTCACATCTCAGCCAGGGATCATATCCCTAAGCTTTGATACCAACCGTGACGCCCCCAAAATAGGTATACATCACCCATCTTGAGTCGCCAAATACATGGTACAAAATTCAAATACAACTTAATTATATAACAGTCGTGTAAAAAATAGTGAGGACTACTAATGCTATCATTTGGACCGTCACTCCGTTCCCCGACTAGTCCCAGCTACGTTCTCATTTCCTGAAGAGAACAGTGAAAGAAAAGGTGAGCTCAACTAGCCCAGTAAGAAATATTATGACTAAGATAATGCAGAATAAATTATCATTAGCCTTCAACAATGTTAAACTGATAAAATATAATAAACATCAAGTTTAACTGCAGCGGAACAAGCAATCCATTAGAAGAGTCAAGTAGAGAATCAAATCAACTATCTTTTATGATTTAAAAGGTTTTTCATCACTTTTATCGCTGAGACTCATCTTAATAAATAAATCACATCATCCCTGCACTACGGCCAAGGATATTCATTAGTATCACGACCACAAATTATTCATGCACTACGGGCCAAGGATATTCGTGTATTCACCAATGGTCATGATCATGCCAACAATTGTCCATCAATGCACTACGGCCAATGACGAATTTTACCACATCATTTGTAACATTACGATCATGATTATACCGAATAATCCCTGGTCATAATCATACCAAGTCCATCTATGCACTACAGGCCACAGATGACTTTCAACATATTATAAACATGAGGTTGATGACAATGATATAAGAATTCAATAAAACAAGCTCAAGGATAAATTTGTAAAGATTTATAATTTAATTTATCCAGAAATTAATAACGTCCAAATTGTCAACATGATACTGCTTTGTGGAGTAAAATTCAAGAATGCTCAGAAGAATATTTCCATGAAAAGATATTGGATGAATCGCAAATATCAAGGATATTCCACTAATTTCGTGGAGTATAGAAGCCAAAACTTTAATCAATTGAGTATAATAGAATATATGAAATCGCAAATGGATTTTTGCCGCCATGCGGTAATCCACGTACTCAGATTATTTCAACAGAATAATAAAGAATGGAATAATAGAAGAATTCACCAGGCGTGCGTAATCCGCACCGATAGGTTATTCCAACATAATAATAAATAATGGAACCAGGTCATGCATAATCCGCACAGACAGGATATTCCAATAGAATAATAAAGATTGGAACCAGGTCATGCGTAATCCGCACAGACAGGATGTTCCAACAGAATAATAAAGAATGGAATAACAACAGAATTCACCAGGCATGCGATAGACCGCACAGACATGTTATTCCAATAGAATAATAAAGAATGGAATAACAGAAGAATTTCACCATGTATGCGATTGCCATGATAGACGAGTTATTCCAATATAATAATAAAGAATGGAATAACAACCCTTACAAGTATTGAAAGAAAATAACTCTCTTCATGAATACGAAAGAATAATACCCCTTACCTTAGAAGAAACTGGATACTGGAATAGTGAGGTAGCAGACTTCTCTTCCTCTTTCTCTCTATAATTTCTCTCTATAATAATTGCTCTAAAGCTTTTGTGATTTGGTGAGAAATGAAGAAAGAATGAGCTTCTATTTATAGGAAAATATAGTTTCAATAATTGCACGTTTTGGGGCTCAAAATATTATAGTATAATACCTTCCTCTTTTTTTTCATTTTTAATTTAGTCCTGCAAGTATTATCAAACTTGCACCACATCCCCTAATAGTAAATAATGTGAATTAATAGTTCATTTATGTGACTCAATAGTATAATCATGTGAAAAAAACTAATTACAATATAGTACCTTCAACTATACCTCCATTTTTAATTTAGTCATGCAAGTATTATCAATCTTGCACCCCCCCCCCCCCCAATAGTACATGAATGTGAATCAATAGTACACACATGTGAATAAATAGTTATAAGCATGTGAAATAATAGCAATTAATTGCTCATTTATCCGATTAATTAGCCGATTGGTCAATATAACCTCCAAATATAAATTATTATCGAAATAAATGTCGATTACTACTAACATTAATAATCCCAACACAATGGAACTATCAATTTCATCTTTAATCAACACAACTTATTCATCATTAATGAAAGGCCCCGAATTTTATGAAATAAAAGTATTCAATTTTTCTTATAATTACGATTCAGTAAATGGTTAAATTGATAAAAAGTTAAAGTTAAGGGTGATATATGAATTTTTTTTCAAAATACGCAAGTGGTTATTAAATATTCATTGTTGTCGGGGAATATTCGTTTGGTCGTAGAATATTCTTTCTGTCGGGGAATATTCGTACGACAGCATAACCATTTGTGGGCCCCATAATTGAATAACTGTCGGATGAAGAAAAAGACAAATTTGAGTTTTTATAAATAACGGCGTAATGGTTACCGTTAACACTATTGTAATACCCGGTGGTTAAAATATAGTAATACGCGTTATTGCACAGTAGCACACGGTATTGCATAGTATTTTTGAAATTATTGATTCTTACGTAAGAAGGCACTACTCCATAATTGTTACAATAATTACTGTTCAATATTTTTTTTTATTGGTTCAATAATTGCTGCGTTGATATTTTATATTATTGTTGTTTCAATAATTGTCAATGCACAGTATTTTCGATTATCTGATCAGTAATTCATATTATTTGAATAATATTATGAGATAGCATTATTGGCAATGTCTAGAAAGTTTTGTCAAGGAGAGGTTTGGTCACCTAATTAAGCGGCCGCGATGAAGGAGAAATCCTTATCTGAAAACCCCCTCTTTCGGAACCGCACGATCATCATTATTGTGATTACGTAATATTATTTGTGAATAATTAATTATTGATTTATATGATAAGGAAATATTTATTTGATGTGGATATAAATGATGGATTTATTTATGTTGTTATAAATGAAGGAATTAAAGTTGAGGTGTTTTATCAGTATTTTGTCGGATTGGAGGTATTAAAATATCAAATCGGTGTTCTTAAAGCTCTATTGCGTGAGTTATAATTTTAATCTGACCGTTGGATCGTTGTGATTTTTGGATATGGTATACATATATAAGTTGAGTATATGTCCACAAATTTTGAACCGTTGTAAATTAAAGCATGATTTGTTATGAATTTTAAAAGGTGTTAAAACGGTGTTTAAAATCATCCGTTTGTGGATTTTGGATATTTTCGGTCTGGAATTTGGAAAAACTTTCTTCTGCAAAGTTGTAGAGAATTCGATTTCGTGTGGAATGGACATACAATTCGTATTTTTCTGATAAACGAGTTATTTTCTATAAATTGTTGAAGTTTCGGTAAATAAAATAATTTTTATTAATTTATGGGTGGGACCCACTTTTGGTGGGTGTTGAAGACACATGGGCTGCTGAATTTTCCTTGTCCAAGTTGGCTAGCTGATCAGTTGGTGAAGGAGGCATAGGAGAAGAAAAGAAAAATTAATATTTTATTAATTTAGTCTCCTTTAGCGTTCTAGCATTTTCCTATAAATAGGTGCTTATGTTAGAATTGAAAATCACACCAGAAACATAAGTTTTCTCTCTCTATATTATCAAGCATATTTTTGTTAGTATTTAGATATCTTGAGTGTTGCTATACGGCGCAAGTTCGTTCAACGTTATATCCGATATTCAAGTCAGAAATACTGCTCTTTTGAGGTAAGGGATTTTAAGGGTTGTTATGTTTTTCATGTTTCGTTACTTTTCAGACCTTCAAAAATTCTGGAAAAATGTGAAATGATAATTTGATGAGTTTTATTGATTGTGTCCAAAAATGGCGATTTTTGGAAGTATAGATTAAGAGTTATGAATTTTACGGGAAAAGACTATTTTAAAAGAAAACCCTTATAACTCCTTGTGGTTAACTCCAAAATTGATGAAATTTTTATTGGAAGTATATCTATATAATATCAGTATACTCTCTGAATTTTGAAATTTTTGGATAAAAGTACAATTTATGATAAATGTCTAAATATTCGGCGGTTTTGGCCATATGAAAAATAGTAAATGAATTTTAAAAATTCTGCGAAAAATATATGTTCAATAGGGGATTATATTCTGCTAAATCCCAGAAAAGAAATATTTTGGAACTGATTTGGTATTTTCATGAAAATGGACTAGTTATGAGTAAATGAATTAAATATGTTATGTGAAGTAAGAAAATTGGAAAATAGGATTTTATGGCTTGAGAATCCTATATGAGGTATATGCAGATTTTTGATGAGGGTTTTGGTTATTGGTGATGAAATCTTATGAGTTTGGCATTTTAGGATGATTAAATGCATTATTTAGTATAGTGTAAACAATTAAAATAAATTGTTTATAAGTTTAAGAAATGTTATTCTTTCAATATCATTATACCGAAATATTGGTATGGATTTTATTGTTGAATTTCTACCTTTTTGTGTCGAGTTTTTTATTCATGAGTTACTATTCACGAGTTACTATTCACGAGTTACTATCCACGAAGTTACTATTCATGGGTTACTATTCACGAGTTACTATTCATGACAAAATTGGTTTCTTTTTCTAACCAAATTATAGTTGATTTATGAATATTACTCTTGAGATTAAATCTAGATGTTTTGATTATATTGATTTTACTATTATATATAACATTTTTATAACCCTAATGATGATATTTCTCTTTGACTTGAGTGTAAAGATGGGTAGATTTTTGGTATGATCATGACTATGGGTTCTCTTTGGCCAGTAGTGCAAAGTTGAATTGTTGACTGGTATGATCATGACCATTGAATTTATAATTGAATATCTTTAGCTTAAGTGCAGAGGTGAAATGATTAACATGGTTATAATTATTGTTTATATAAATTATGAAATGATTATATATTTCTTTGAGATATTCATATGTTTGGCCTGTAGTGCAAATATGAACTGCTGATGAATATATTTGGCATGTAGTGCAAATATGAATTGTTGAGGAATATCTTTGGCCTGTAGTGCAAAGATGAATTGTTGATGAATATCTTTGACCCGTAGTGCAAAGATGACATGTTGTTGAATATCTTTGGCCAGTAGTGCAAAGATGAACTGTTGACGAATATCTTTGGCCGTAGTGCAAAGAAGAATTTATTAGTATGATTATGAACAAGAACTGTGATTTGGTATAACCATGATCTTTGATGTTTCAGGTAAAGACATGTGATGAAAATTATCTTTGTCCTGGATGCGAAGAGAAATTTAAAATCACAATTATGATTATGAGTTATTCATATGATTGTGGGACCGTGAAGCTGTTGATTGATGTTACGAGGATAAAACATTGTTGGTGGATTTTTAACATAGAAGATAATAGACTTTATGGTCTATTTGACTCTTCTAATGGATTGCTCGTTCCGCAACTATGGTTGAAATTTTTATCATCTACCATATGTTCTAAATCTACGATTTATTATTGATGAAGGCTATTGATAATTTAATTATCTTTAGTCATGATATTCTTTACTGGGCTAGTTGTGCTCACCCTTCTGTTTCACAATTCCTTTCAGGTAATAAGAGTGTAGCTGGGTCGAGCGGGGGTAACAGGGGAATAGAACGGTGGTCATCATTGTTATATTTGGTGAATCAACTAGGGTGAGGCAAACCCAATGTTGGAAGGGTGTTTTGCCACTATCATACAAGATGTCTAATGACATAAAACCTCGTGTCATCATAAGATAGGGTTGTGCTCATCCACTTGCTGAGTATATTTACAAGCACTACCTATATAATCTGGGTGTTTGTTTGAAGTATAATTCTCAATTAGAGACAGTGGAGATAATGATATGTCAAGAGAAGACTCACCATTGGGAGAAATATGATAGTAATCTTCTCGTTTTTCTTTGGGATCTATTGGGTCAACCAAGGATAATTCTGTGGCCATATGATATCTATCATAACCTAGAAGCATGTCCTCCCATGTACGAAGGTTTCCTTGAGCATTTCCCAAAGATTCTAATTTCTAAAACAGTTTTTGACTATACCTTTATGTAAGGTGTCATTGTGACGTGCTATCCAAGGTTGGGATAAGAGTCATAGTTGGTATATATTTGTATCCAAACTCACAGCATATGTGTTGTTATATTTTGCACGACAATTGTTGTAATAAAGTTGTAGTTGTTTTCTGTACCATGTATTTGGCGACTCAGAATAAGTTGGATGGAATGGACCTATTTTGGGGTTGTCACAGTTAATATTATAACTCACAATATTTAACAACCAGGTTGTTTCCAAGAAAGAGGGAGCTTTCCGATAAGGATTTCTCCTTATTAGCGCACAATTAGGTGACCAAACCTCTCCTTGACAAAACTTCTAGACATTGTTAATATTGCAAATAATAATATGCATAACTTTGTCGTCTTAATTATTGATTTAATAATAATAAATATTATGCAGATGATAATGTGACAATAATTGAAATAATAATATGAGAGATATGATGCAGCAATTACTATAGCAATAATTGAGTATAACTGAGTGACTTCTCACGTAAGCATCAATAATCAATACCGTGTTCTACTATGCAACCACACGACATCTTTGTACTTTTACTACTAGGGTAGTTCAACAGTTTTAACGGTAACACTTTCGCCGTTATTTTTATAAAAAGATAATTTTGTCGTTTTCTAACTACGACAATACTTTCGTTGTGGGGTCCACCAATGATTGTGTCATCGTACGAATATTCCCTATTTAAATGAATATTCCCCGACCAATCGAATATTATATAACAACTTGCTTACTTTGCAAAATTTGTAAATATTACCCACAACTATAACATTATATCAAATCCACACCATAATATTCAAAAATATATATCGAGAAAATTATTCTTTATTCATAAAAGTTGGGGTCTTACAAAAATGACAGACAATAGTCTATATATCTCCTTAGCAATATTTGAAAATTTTTGCTCTTGTGAGGAATGTATTGGGTAGCATGTGATGCTGAGTATGAATGGTGTAAGGTGTAAGGTCAATTTCGGGGATGAAATTTTTAGAAGAAGGGGTGAATGTGACAACCCCAGAATTTAGAAAATTATCTAAATATTAAAATATTGAATTAAGGTTCAATATTAAACTTAGACAGAAAATAAGTGAATGGATTTGAGATTTTCGGAAAGGAATTTTGTGAATTTAAAATTTTTATGGTGAATTATTCAGGATTAAGGGTATAAGTGAATATGTTCAGTGTATATGGTATTATATGTGTACACGAGTGTGAAATATCAAAGTATCATCTCTAAGATAGTTCAGAGTTCCAGAATAATATCATAAACAATGAATGTCAACGATTCTTGGAATAAGAACGATAATTCAATATAAATCAACAGAGATATATGAATTCAAAGGCTATCAAGGTATCTGACTGGATAACAATTTATAATGAGCAGTCACTAAGGACTATAGAACATCTACTAGGATTACCAATATTAAACCGATAACCCAAAAGAACAAGTACTATAGAGGATCAGTCTATAATACTCTAAGTTATGCATAACACCACAATAATAATATACTCATGTGTTGGGGTTTCCAATAACATACAATCCTCTTACCTTAAGGATTGTTCAACTCAGTTTTTAAGATTTCCGCACCAATCAATTGGTTTGGACAATTTTATAAACATGCATATAATAGTCTAGCCGAATCAAATGGTATTGACTCTTTCACAATATTCAAGAACAATACTAGCACTACAAAAAAATGAGTCATTCCCGACGGCACCATTGCTGACGACCAACCTCCCGTCGTTAATATCATCATAGGCGACGGTCCTGCCGTCGCGAATGCATCCCGTTGCGAATGACAATTTCCCTCCTTTTCCAAATTAATGCCTGTCGTGAATGACTTTATTGCTGTCGGGAATGGGTAGGACCGGGCGCCAAGTTTTTACAGTGGGGGGAAAAGGCACTAGCGACGGCAGGGGTTGATAAAGACGACGGATATGCCTGTAGCCAATGAGTCAATAGCGATGGGTCTAATGGCGACGGTCATTCTATCGAGAATGAGTCTTTTAATCAAAACCCTTACTTCCGACGGCAATGACTCCTATCTCTTCTGATTTTCATTTTTCCCTCCTCTCAATTGTTCAATCCAGTCTAACAACATCTGCTACTCCACTCCGGCCGAGCTACTCCACTACTGATCTGGCTGAGCAAACCCACTCCGGTCGAGCTACTCCACTCCGGCCGAGCAAACCCACTCCGGCCGAGCAAACCTCCGGCCACCACCGCTCCCCCTTCTGCATCTTCTTCTTCTTTATTCTTGGTTTCCCCCAAATTTTAAGGTATGACATCCATGGAAATCTACATGCCCTCTTTCTTTATCCATGAAAATTTATCCTTTTTTTATTTTACTTTTCTTGATTTCTATGCAAAATATGATTTAAATAATCTAGTATTTGTTCATTGTTCCTGGGTTTATAATATTTTTAGACATGAATTTATTTCTTTATTGTGCCTGGGTTTTGTATTCTCAGTAGTAGTTGTGGCTTTGTAAGTGAGACAAGTTAACTATTTATCCATTTTTTCTTTTAACTTTTGTTTGTTAGTGTCTAAATTGTTGTTATAATTCACCATTAGTGAACCCATAATTACTATAGTGGTAAGTTTATAATTCACATAATAGGTCTCTACTTTCTGCAAAAGAGAGTGAGTCCATTAACACTTGGATATGAATTATAAATTTATTCTTCTAAAAAAATGATTCCTTGTGGAACATGTCTTTGCTATATAACTACATCCGAAGAAACAAGTCATTCAAAGTCCAAAGATGAAAGGTACTGAGAATATTAAATTTTATATGGTCATACTAAATACAAAGTTTTGAGACCCTTGCACCCTTACAATTATCAACTGTCAAATAATTGGGAAGAATTAGCTTATGTTGTATTGCAATAAATATAGGGTTTGATGTTCAAGTAAGAAAAGACTTTGATTAACAAAAGCAAGTCTAATCAAAATAGAAGATAAGTAAAACTTACTGAGCGAAGAGTAAGAATACTTTAATTATAAAATCCTTTCAGTAGATAACTTGATGTTGACCACAAACTGAACAGGTTACCAAATTCAAATAACAACATTTCTTAGGTAATTGACACGCGTTAGAACTGATGGGACTCGATTCTGACATACGAAGACCGAGTTACCGTCCAGTTTGTAAAACTCGCCAACACTTAGGCAAAAAGCCGAAAAAGGGTCAAAACCCGCATCGGCCGTCCGAATGACACGCAAACACACACATAGCACCGCGTAGGTAATTGACACCCGTTAGAACTGACGGGACTCAATTCTGACATACGATGACCGAGTTACCGCCCAGTTTGCAAAACTCGCCAACACTTAGGCAAATCTCAAACTAAAATAATTTAAATATGCTCTATTTTGGACTTCGTTATTAATATTTTAATTTTGTAGGGTCTTGTTGATGAGACTCGTGGGGGTAGAGATGGCAGCACAGGCGATGCCCGTGGAGGAGATGGTGATGATCGTCGGGCTGATGCTGATGAGACTATGGAGGATGGGACCGGTGATGGGACCGGAGGTGGGACCGACAATGAGACCGGAGGCAATGGCACAGAGATTCCTGATCTTGGGCAGTAGTTAGTTTATATTTATATTTTGACTTTCATGTATGTATTTAGCTTTTGAGTTATACAGACTTAAGTTTGGTATCTAATTATATTGATTGTTGATAGTAAAAGATATGATTGCTATTGATATGCGTACATTGTCATTATTTGTTTTTTTTAGTTAATAACAGGTAAAATGTATATGTAAATGAACAGGGGAATTTTGCAATTCTAATAAAGCTTTTTTTTGAGGTGGGTCATTGGTGACAGGGTGCCGTCGGCAATGACCTGTGCCCTAAATCCATAACTAAATAAAGGTCATTGGCGACGGGGGGTAAAGCCCAGTGGCGACGGCTATGCCGTCGGCAATGACTAATTTATTAAAATTTAAATATGTTTATTACCGACGGCCTTGTCGTCGCTTTGGCCATCGCTAATGACATATTTTAAATTTGATGCCCGTCGGTAATGATAAAATTTCCACGCCAGCGACGGGGAGCAGAGGCGCTGACGACACGAGGGCGACGGAGGGCGACGCATACCTCATCGCTAATGACCTCATTGCCGACGACAATAGGGTCATTGGCGACGGCAGTGCCCGTCAGCAATGATTGATATTTTTGTAGTGTAAGTTCATCATAAATAATGGTTTACACAAGAGTTTAAGCATACTAGCTTGATTGAACAAATAAGTAGGATAACTTACATTTAAAGAGATAAGTTTACAATATTCGCTGGAATAAAGCAATGCAAGAGTTTAGAATACTTGCACAATGTAAAGTAGGGTTCGGATACTTGCCTTACTCGTAGTTTATCCTCGTTAAGAAATCAACACTTTCGAATCCTATTCATAATGTATTATATGTTTAAGATGTTCATTAGCTAGCACGGTCCTTAATCAAGCTTGACATGATTCAAGTATGCACATATGGTACAAAATTAGTTTATACGTCATTACAAGTTTAACTCACGTATATTTGTTTTGATATTATGCAAACACTCTCTTGGGCTTATCATTCAAAAAATCAAAATTTACCTCTATCTACATCACATAACATGCTTCTTAACACATTACATAGCATGTTGATCATATATTACAAGTTAAAGACATCACATAGGCATGCGTTGAACAGCAGTTCAAAAATAAAACTCAGTTGTAATTGCTGTTGTAATAACCTAAATATTTTCTATATAAATAAATAGGAAATTTTGCATATTAATTTTTTTTATTTTAAAGATGAGAATATGTGCTAAGTAATGTGTATGTATATATGTGATGAATAAAATTTATTTATTACATGAATAATTTCAAATAATTTTATTTTAGAATTATTGCTTTCATTATAAGGTATATACTTATAATAATTAATTTTATAGTAGAAATGTCTTTATTATTTACTTTCTATAAAAATATGATTTTTATATTATTTAAATAATATATGAGATGATTATTGGAATTATTATAATTACTATTTTATTATATGAATTTTAGTTCAGATTATTAAGTTAATTATTTTTCTGACTTAATTAATAATGTTATATATGAAAGATAAATCGAATATGGAATCCAAACCCTAATTTTGGATTTTGAGCAATGAATGAGAATAATATTATTATATTAATTATATTTTAATTTTTCAGTGCTATAAATATGTACTGTATATGTGTAGACTGATAATGGTTGGTCAATTATGATAAATTATGTCATAACCCTTATATCATGTTGTTAAACCCTAATTGTTAAACTCAGTTGTGAGTTCAAGACTGAGCAGTAATTGTGTTATATGCATTTTATTGTGTATTATAGAATTTATGTAATTAGGAGAAACCCTAATTATTATTTGAAAACCCTAATTTGCTAAAATTAGAAATCTTAATGATTATTTTTGTAAATTATAATGATAATTAGGAAACCCTAATTGTTAATTTGGGAACCCTAATAGTATTAAGGAACCCTAATTTAAAAACCCTAATTTTAAATTAGTGTGTTTTAATTAATATTTTGTTACACTTTAATTTTAATTTTTCAAATCCTAGTAATTATTTTGGAAACTTTAAGATGTAAATTCTAGTGATTAAACCCCAGATTCAAGCACCTTGGACAAGAATGTCCTTAAAGTTAAAATAAAATTACCAAAGTGCCTTTTTTGTCCCATTTGGTGAATTATTGCTAGAAAATCCTACCATGTCTTGCAAGTCATCATTTCCCTAACCTAGATATGGGCTATAACACCATCACATCAGCTATTAACATCCAAGCTCATTGCATCAATTTATTTGCATAGATTAAGAGAGAGTAAGTGTATTATTACCTCATTTGTGCAACCCACGCTTAGCCATATTGTGAGACCCCAGATTTTATCAATAAAGATTTAAATTTTGTCGAAATAATTTTTTAATATTATGGTGTGAATTTAAGATAATATTATAGTTGTAGGTAGTATTTATAAATTTTGCAAAGTATGCAAGTGGTTATATTATATTCGATTGGCCTGGGGAATATTAGGTTTAGCAGGGAATATTCGTATAACTACTCAATCATTGGTGGACCCACTAATGTAATTATTATTCGGATCGAGAAAACGACAAAAATATTTTATTGAAATAATGGCGGAAGTTTTACCGTTGATATTGTTGAACTACTCGATAGTAAAAGTACTGATAATACGCGTGGTTGTATAGCGCTAGCACCGGTATTGATTATTGATGCTTATGTGAGAAGTCACTCGGTTTGATTCCATTATTGTTGATTAATAATATGAATTATTATAGCGATAGTGACGTTTTGTTTTATTCAGTATTATTAACGTAATAAAGCGTAAACATCTTTTTATAAAAAATGTAATACTTTATTAAAGTTATTGATAAATAAAATATATTATATTTTATTATGCATAGTGTTGCATAGTGTTTTGCATAGTGTTGCATAGTGTTTGCATAGTAAAATATTTTTATATAAATAGAATATATTATATTTTATTTAAAAGATTTTGTTTTAAATATGGATAGTCCGATTAAAGTAAATCAACTGGACCGTTCATGGATTAATTACTATGCATTCTATTTTCCTATAAATAGAAGCTCATTCCTTCATTATTTTCTTACTTAATTCAATGAAACTCTAGAGAGAGAAATTATAGAGAAGCTATAGAGAGAAAACTATAGAGAGAAAGAAGAAAAGTATTCTCGCTACTTCACTTTTCCAATATTCAGGTTCTTCTAAGGTAAGGGATATTATTTGTTGTACTCGTAAGGGGTGTTATTCTTTCTTATTCATGAAGAGAACTTCTATTATTCCATTCTTTATTATTACATTGGAATAACTCAGATACGCAGATACCCTATACTTGGTGAAATCCTCCGTTATTCCATTCTTTATTATTCATTTGAATAACTCAGATACGTGGCATACCCTATACATAATCAGATCGTGGTTTACCCTATACTTGGTGACATTCTTCTATTATTCATTTGGAACATCACATGCGTGTGTTTCATTTGGAACATCCACATGCATGTTTTACACAGGACCTAGTTCCGCCTCTTTATTATTATTCTATTGGAACATCCTCATCTCTGTGTGTTTTACAGGACTCGGTTAAAATCTTTATCATTCTCATTGGAATATCTTATCGTGTGTTTTACACCGGATCTCGGTTCCATCTTTATTATTACGTTGGAACATCCGCTTGATTGTGAATTTCACCGACCGGTTCCGTTATTATTATTCTGTTGGAATAACTCGCCTATACAAGTACCGCACGCATGGTGATTTCCTTTGTTATTCCATTCTTTATTATACCCAGTTGGTTAAAACTTTGACTTCTATACTCCATGAAATTAGTAGAATATCCTTGATATTTGCGTTTCATCTAGTATCTTTTCATAGAAATATTCTTCTGATCATTCTTGAATTTTACTCTACAAAACAGTATCTTGTTGACAATTTGGACGTTACTAATTCCTATATAAAATAATTCTTGAACTTGTTTTATTGAATTATTATGTCATTGTCATCATCCTCATGTTATATTATGTTATCTTTGGCTTACGTGCATAGATGAACTTAGTATGATTATGACCGAGGATCATTCGGTATAATCATGGCTTGTTATAAATGATGTGATAAAAGTCCTCAATTGGCTGTAATGCGTTGATGGATAGTTTTTGGTATGATTATGACCGGGGTGATTCGGTATAGTCACGACCATTCATAATTTGATGAAAATCCTTGACCGTGTAGTACAGGGGATGATTAGATATTGTGGTTTATTCATTAAACCTGAGTCTTAGTGATAAAAATTTATGAAAACCTTTTGAAACCTAAAAGATAGTAGACTTTATTTTCTACTTGACTCTTTTAATGAATTGCATATTCACCGCAGATTAAAACCGGTTGTCTATTGTATTTTATCGGTTTAACATTTGTTGAAGGCTAATGATAATTTATTACGCATTATCTTAGTCATAATATTTCTTACTGGGCTAGTTGAGCTCACCCTTTCTTTCATTGTTCTCTTCAGGAAATGAGAATATAGCTGGGACGAGTCGGGGAAAAGAGTGATGGTCCTGAAGATAGCATTAGTAGTCCTCACTATTACATTAAATAGTGTGACAATAAATGTAATGAGGACTCTTGAGTATGGATATTGTCTAAATGACAATATTCCTATTAGAACTCTCTCGTTTATGTATTGTTGTATGTTACACGACAGATGTATAATTAAGTTTGTATTTGAATTTATGTACCATGTAAGTGGCGACCCAAGATTGGTGACGTATACCTAATTTTGGGGGCGTCACACATATTCTCTCAAGCTCAAACCCACGAAATTCTAGTGTTAGATCAGTCACAAGTCAAGCCCCATGAACACCAACATCAAATCAGAAGCATAGAAATCAGAATTGGATCATAAGGAGGTAAAGCCTAATCAAGAACTCTGATCTTGATTTGCATGTTAGATGTTATAATTTATTGTTAAAATATGTTGTTTATGGTGTATAATGATGATCTGGGTTGATAGATGTTAGATCCATAACATCTATATGCTCAGATCTAGAGTTTTTCAAAATCTGGAAATTTTTGTTTTTGAGTCTGACAGTCAAATGTCAGTCTTCATAGATCCTTGTATGTTATGTGTTTTTGTGGTTTAAATGTTTAAACATGTAGTATGCTATGAGATCTTGAATCTAGAACTTGATTCAGAGTCAGATCTGTTGTAGAGTGAAAGTTATTGATGGTCAAAGGTCGTTTACCGACCATGACTTTACTAATTCTGGGTAACCCAGAAATGGGTTTTCAGCGTCTGACAAGTGTTTTGAAGGCCAAGATCTGTCAGATGATTAAAGGTTTGATATTGTTGTTATGAACATGTGATAGCTGGTAATTTGGACTGTAGACCCATGCCTTACTATTCCATAAATAATCAACAGATCAAATGTAACAATTGGTTAAAGTAGACAACTTGTACTGATTTTTCATTTTTGGAATTTCCAGAAAAGGGTATGAACGTTTTTCTGACAAGCTTTGACCAAGTCATAGCTTGTGGATCTTTTGTTGTTAAACTGATCTGTTGTTATATTAAGGTTCCTTGTCATGTATAGAATAAATTTGAACCATTAAACGATATAAATCATGACCAGAACAAATGATTAAATGAGCTTAAAAATGACACCATAACACTGTCTGGGTTTCTGGGTTACCCAGAAAACCCAGGAACTGTCTGACAGTAAGTTTATGACCCAAGATCTGTCATTATGTTATTGATTTAAGTTTGTAGTTGTATGTAGTTTGTAGTTTAGTAGATGGACAGTAGATTTATACTAGTTTAACTCCTAGTCATCAAACATGTTGGTTACAGTGACTAGTCAAAGTAAGCAGTATGAGCATAAAATGCGTTTTCTGGAAATTCCAGAAAATCAAGAACAGTTCTGACAACCTTTTTAGTGGCCCAGATCTTTTAGCTTGATGATTTTTAAACTTGATACTTGTTTGATTCATGTACCCTACTAGTTACTCTACACATCCCGACGTCTAGAACACACTTAACATGAACAGATTGGCAGATTTAAGGCCAACAAAAGCGATGACCGGCCATGACTAAAATTTTCTGGACAGCCCAGAATCATGATGAACACTTCTGACACCTAGTTGGCATGCTTATACGTTGCTATTTTGATGTTGTTTGACCCAGGTTATTGTTGATTCTTGTAGCACTACATGAGTACTACAAGATCAAAGCTATGTAACACCCAGAAACATCATATGCTTGAAATTAATCATGGTCAAATTTGGTACCTAGACACTGTCTATGAAGGCTCAAGAACACATTAGGCTACACTTTCTGTTGCTAAAGGCTATAGCGACAGACTTTATAATTTTATTTAATTTAATTTCTAAAACTCATTTATAAATAGAAATTAATTATTAAAAATTCCAAAAATAGTTTTAAAAATTATTTTAAATTATAAAAATTAACTTTTAATAATTTGACATATTTTTCATAAATATTAATATTTATTTGGATATTATTGGTATTTAAATTATTTAATAAATGCATTAAATAAATCAATTAAAAATGATTTTATTGTATTAAAATCATTCTAAATAATAATAAGGTATTTAATAATATTTGAAGTTATAAAACATAACTTTTAATATTTTAAGATAAGTTTAATTAATTATTAAATATTAATGATATTAGATTTATTTAATAATTATATTAAATATATTAATTAAAAATGATTTTAATATTATAAAAAATCATTTTAAATGAAAATAAATAGTTTAAAAATATTTTAAGTTATAAAATATAACTTTTGATATTTAAAGGTAAATTTCATTAATAATTTAGTATTAATGATATTAAGTTTATTTAATAATTATATTAAATAAATAGTTTAAAAATGGTGTTATTTAATTAAAAATCATTTAAAAGGAAATAAATGAGTTAAAAATATTTTAAGTTACAATTAATGACTTTTAATATTTTGATAAATAACAAATTAATATTCTAATATTAATGGTAATTATTTAGAAATGATTTTAAATGTTTTAAAAATCATTTAAGGGTAATATTAATACTTTAAAAATATTTTGAGTTACTATAAATAACTTTAATATTTTGGCAATAGTTTCATTAATAGTTTAATATTAATTAAATATTAATGATAATAGAATTAGTTAATATTTAAATCATTTAATAATGATTTCAGTGTTTGAAAATTCATGATAAATTATAATAATTATTTAAAAATTATTATAAGGGTATGAAAAATAATATGATTGATATTTAAAATATCTAAACGACCATTGAACTACATGATAGAGTCTTAGACTCGATAATTACCCGATAAAGTCGTCGGTACACCGATATGTTTCAGAAATTTATCTGGACTTAGATATTTTGGCTGTATTAATGATTGTTTGTGATTCAATGACCGTGGGATATGTGTGACAAGGTGATTAGGTTATGTGCTTACTGCAATAGACAGTGTTATGTGTTACGATATATTATTCTAATCGAACGAATGATCTTATTACTGATAGGTCGCTGTATAAAAGATTTATCTAAGTTGCGTTATTATAAGCAGCAGCTCAGGCAAGTATCTTACCTTTGCATTTCCTTTATGCAATGGACATTAGTAAGAAGTTTCAGAATTATATTATTATTATACCATATTATTAACCCTATTGTTATATATGTTATATCCGATCATTGTTTATCAACATGATACTATATGGTAATTCAGATATATATATATTATGTTCGTTAATTTCAATATATGGTTATACAAGTGTCCCCACTTGGATAATTATTGTATTTAATCACATGTTGATATATATATATATATACCTCTAAGCTATTTGACCAGCTAGATGCAGATTCAGAAATATCGTTGAATGTGATAAAACCTTTTTGTATCCAATCAAATTATTTTGGTTCGGATTCCATACTAAGTATGAACATCCCGATCAAGGGAAAACTTTTATGCGCCCAAGGCGGACAGAGTGAACGATAATATCATTCTTGTAATGTAGTATTGATCAATACAAGGTCCATGGGATGTCCAAGTTATGACGGTTTGCAGATGAATTTCTGTTTAACCTTTTCGAAAAGAGAAAACAATGTTCATAGTATGTTACCTTAACCCTATTTATAGTCAATATGTAGTTTCAAAAATTTGATAGAGAGTTTTTATGTTATTATTATCGGTTCAGATTACTTCACATTTATTGACTTGTTGTAGAAGGGTAGTACAAAGAAAACATTTAACCCTTTCAGCTAAATATATTTATAACTGTTATTACTTGCTGGGCACTCAAATGCTCACTCTTGGTTAAATTAAATATTTTCAGCTAAGCATGATCAATTGGAATGTTCATGCCAGAACAAGGGAAAAGGAAAGCAATCAGAATAATCTTATGTTATCTTTTGTAATAGTTAGACAGTATTAAGATAATGATATTTATTATCTATCATGTAATGTATTGTAGTAAAGGTTGCGTACTTGGGATTAGACTTTGATATATGTAAATTAAGTTTGATATTTATATTATTGTTATTATTATTAATATTAATCTATTCATAGAAATGGTATCGTAAAGCATTGAGTTCGGGTTTCAAGTACTCGAGTTTGGGGCGTTACTATATTCTGAGAACGCAATTGCATACTGTTTGAGGCCTAGGGAATGGCAATGTGCGCTTATCCACAGCCAAACCAGGATCGATTTGTTGCCTTGCAGTTTTTGTCCCACTTTAACATACCACTTACACCTATAGTCTAATATACATGCATGCTAGAAGTTTTCATATACCACTTTACCATTCTTGTGTTTATTTTTATAAGTTTAAACTTACATTTCTCACATGACATTCAAGTAAACCATCATCAAGCGGTTTTAAACCACCTCTAGCATTTTAGGTACCATACAAGTTAACTACCAAAGTTCAGATTTCAAAACTGGCCAAGTTAGGATTGCTGTTTTGGCACAATCAATGCTATGGCTAAGTTTGGGGCCAAGCAATTGCCAGTTTTCTCGCTTTGCTAAGATTGAGTTGTTGCCTTCTGGTCTCTGTCCGGCTTTGACCAAAACAATCATACATGATATATTTTTCATGTTAAAGGTCTGTCATTTTCTCAAGTTAATCTAGGTTCTTCATTTCATCATATAATTCCCATTCAAATATTTCAATAGTTTAAGGCCCTTCAAGGTCATGATACCACAAGTCTAACATGCTAGCCTTCTAAATATACAAGATAGTCATATAACTCATATTCGGAATGCTTGTGAGCATTCATGACACATATGTGGAATTAACACCGTTTTAGTCAAAAATATGCTTCGTTCATGCTTTTATTGAAATGTGATACACAAGCATGGTATATATACGTTTATATAACATGAGTGAGTCTAAGAGCATCATCAAATGTGATCACAAAAGTCAGATTCTAATCCTCAAGGTATTTTTACAATATTCACATTCAAAGCTCACTAGTGATTTTAACATGTTCATGCTTGCTTACTAACCTTATAAATACCATCTAACGGTTTATTCATGCATTTCTAAGTCATATTAACATGCTTGCAAAGTCAGAATACATGCATGGCATGCATACATAATAAGTTCATTTCTAAGTCCCTAAATCCATTTTAAGCTACACACTTTCTTTTATCATGCAAAACTAGTCTAACATGCTCACATTAGGTTCATATAGTTATATATACACCTAAAACATGCTTGCATGCTAGTACATGACATAGTACTGTAACAAATTGCAAATTAGAAGCTCAAATCGATTTGAGAGGAGGTTTGCGATTGCTTGCGCCATACCCTAGTGTTAATATGGGCGGCAATTACAGCATGCACAGTTCGAGCAGAAGCAGTGAAAACCTCGATAACTGTTCAGCCCAAACACAAAAATTACTCACGAAATCATTCCTAAACACCCATGTATCAGATTAAACATGCTTGTAAGGTCATATAACAACCATATGAACATTACCCAACCATACTAACATCCATTTCCATGAATTCAAGAAATTTAAATTCCAACACTTAAGAACTCTGTTTAACAGAAACGGAAATGGAAAGCAAGGAATAGAATTATACCTTCGTAATATGCAATGAACTTGATCTAACTGAACTCTCAAGCTCCTAGAATGCTCTCACTCTACTACTTAGCAATTTATCAGACAATTCCCAGCAACAAGAAATGAAGAAGTATACTGCTATTTATAGAAGAACACAAAACCAGACATTGCATTTTCCCATTGAATCAAACCCATGGACTATAGGATTGTATGAAGGTTATGGAGGAGTTGTTGAAGGTTAGTTGGATTGCATCATTATGCCCACTCCCTCCATGATCATAGTCTAGCTAGCTTGGAAGAAGAAATAGGCATAGCCTTTTTGCTACACACGTGACTGAGAAATTAGGGAGAAAATGGGACTCTCAATTTGGGACAATCCAATATTACTCAGCATTCTTGTATACTCCTACACCTTCTCACTCTTATGTTATATTTTTAATACCCATATCAACCCTATATTATAACCTAATGTCACACTATGACTTAACATTTCAAGGTAGTAGGTGTTATGAAATATACATATAATCCATGTACATTTTATGTTAATGTCTATCCACATGCATGCATATTATTACATACACATTTCATAATGTATTTATAACATATAGTTTCAATATGTTTAATCACATCGCCTCATATAATTTAGTTTTAATACATATAGCCACATAAATGTCACACTACACTATATAGTTATATTTGTATTATTGCTCTAATGCACATAAGTGTCAATATAATATTACTATATTAATAACTTACTTATTTATGTCAATTAAATAATTTATTCACTTTCTTGATTAATTACCACTAATATAATTTAATCCATTTCTTATTGATGAAGTTATGGATTTTCCTAACCATTAATTATCGATAATATTCTTATTACATTTCTAGATATATTGCAAATAATAATGATCACACATTATTAATTAATTACAAAGAAATCCATTTCCCACAATTAATTAATACTAATTAATGATTTAATAATTCTGTTGTCGGACATAACATATTTCATTGCAATATACTCCTATCATATGGTTTCATCCATGTTACACATATAACATTAATGTCCCCCAATTCAGTGTTACAGTAGAAAGTAACCAACTCAATCGATATTCTTTGGTAGCATTCTTGATTTATCTTTCTTTGAGACGGTTGCAATTCTGTAGATGCCTCGACAAAGGTCAAGAAGCTGGTTTAGCTTCGGCCCGTGCCAATCTCCACCGCTAATTCGTTATATATGACATGAATTGATCTCCACAAGAGTGTTACTACGAGTCTACGAGTGTATTGATTACTTATATAAAATCTCATGATCATACATGATTAACCTTCCTAATTCCCGGTTTTACTCACTTAGTGAATTTTCTCGTTTCGCATTTAGGCCACACAAGGCATTTCACAAATCCCATTGTCACTTCACACATCTTAATACGCATCGATCAAATACGAATCAATTGTATTATCCAACTCATAAAACAATACACTTATATTCACATAAATATTATTTCCATTAATATATTCATTTAATAATACGTAAAAATTCTCGGGTATTACACAACCCATCTCATATCCCACGTGGATCCTCTCAAATACATATTCAGCAAACCCATGTTGAATTTCCGACTTTCCAGATGGTAGTTGATCCTACAACAATTTGACATTCTCTACGTGACGCAGAAGTCTATTAAAGGTCAAGGAATTGCAAATCAACTGGCCACCGCACCTTCAGGGGATTTAAAACCTTTGGAAACATACTTCCCCGATGAAAGGGTAATGACAATTCAACAACGCCATCAAGATGATACACACCCATCATGGAAGATGTATTTTGATGGAGCCATAAACATGGAAGGTTCTGGGGCTGGAGCAGTTCTAGTGTCCATTACGGGGGAGCAGCATCCCGTCGCCGTTAAATTGCAGTTTGCCAACACCAACAACACAGGTGAGTATGAAGGTTGTATCATGGAGCTAAAACTTGCTCAATCAATGGGCATCAGACGGTTAACTATCTTTGGGGATTCCAAATTGGTAATCAGATAAACCATAGGAATCTATCACACCAAAGAGCTATATTTGATGCCTTACCATCGGCGGGTTCTACTGATGGCTTCGGAGTTTAAAGAAATATCCTTCCTCCACATTCCTCGGAATAGGAATGACTTTACGGATGCACTAGCAACCTTGGCCTCTTTGATCAACATACTTGACAAGGAAAACATGCCAACCATCACATTTACCCGACAAAAGGCACCAGCCTACGGGAATTACATTGGAGAAGTATTGGATGAGCTACCTCCAATCTAACACCATTGGTATCAGCATATCTAGGAGTACTTACAAGATGGATCTACACCCGCTGAGGCGAGCCCGACTGAAAGAAGGTGGATCCATTGAATGACTATAAAGTTCTACCTTAGTGGAGACGCACTCTACAAAAGAGATGCAGGACTAGGTCTGCTCAGATGTCTAGACAAGGACCAAGCTCAGAGGCTTATGGATGAAATCCATGGGGGAGTATGTGGCCCACACATGAGCGGCCCTATACTTGTTAAGAAGATCCTAAGAACAAGGCATTACTAGCTCTCTCTCAAAGCAGACTGTGATGATCACGTCAAGAGATGTTACCAATGCCAAATTCATGGGAATGCTATCCACGCCCCTCCAAGGGAGCTCCATAATATGAGTTCGCCTTGGCCCTTCTCAATATGGGGAATGGACGTGATTGGGCCAATCGAGCCCAAAGCCAGTAATGGTCATCGATTTACCTTCACCATGATCGACTACTTCACCAAGTGGGTAGAAGCAGCCTCCTTCCCAAGGGTTACAAAAGAAGTTATCATTGCTTTCATTTGAAACAATGTTATTTGTTAATATGGGCAACCAGAGGTAATTGTATCAGACAATGCTAAGAACCTCAACAAAAAAATGATGGAGGAGTTATGCAGTAAATTCCACATCAAACATCTCAACTCCGTCATCTACCATCCAAAGATGAATGGTGATGTTGAAGCGGCTAACAAGAATATCAAGAAGATCATGCAAAAGATGTCTGCCAATCACAAAGGATGGCCTAACTTATTGCCTCTTACTCTGTTAGCCTACAGAACATCAATGCGCAGTTCTACTAGGGCAACCCCCTACTCATTGACCTATGAGATGGAAACAGTGCTCCCCATAGAAGTGGAAATGGAATCCCTCAGAGTGTTGATAAACGCTCAGCTGGATGAAGACCAATGGTTACAAGATAGGTATCACCAATTGTCTCTAATAGACGAAAGGCGAGCCGCTGCTATCTTCCATGGTCAGTTATACCAACAGAGGATCACCATATCCTACAACAAAAAAGTCCAGCTACGACAGTTTAAACAACATGACTTGGTTTTGAAGAAGATCGTTGACAACCAAGATCAGTCTAAAGGAAAATTTGCCCCAAACTAGGAAGGCTCATTTATTGTCAATGAGGTATTGACAGGAGGCACTCTCAGATTACAAGAGATGGATGGTGATGAATTCCTGCAACTCATTTGGACACTGTGAAACGGTACTATGTCTGAAGTTACCATCAAGCAAATATCCTGGTTTTGGATCACCAGATCCCCAGTCAATTCAAGTTTTCTAAACCTCTCACTACATACATCCTCTTTTCACACCCATATCCCATCAGGGATAATCACACTTTCCAACCAACAGCTTGGTTTCAGATCACCAGATCCTTCACTCCCCGCAGGTTTTCAAAACCTTTCACACCTTCAGTTTGTCTTGTACATGAGATCAAACTTTTCATATGTAGTATGGCCTATACACGAGGTGAACTATGCAGACCTGATCTCCCTAATACATGGGAGTACGTAGGCAGCCATTTTTATGGTCAGGTCACACTATAACAAAAATAAACACACTCCTATCCATAACCGCATACAGAAACCAGTCCCAAGACACCAAAGATGGTAGGGAATACTCATATATCAACAATCCATTCTGAAAGATCCTGAGATATCTCAATGTCCATCCATCAAAGAGAAGTTCAGAATACATCCAGATCACAAGCCCTGGAGAAACAGGCAAATATCAAGCAAGTAATGAGGCACAACTAAAAGGGAAGTGAATCAAAACATATTTCCCTGCCATATAATACTGTTTGATATATACAATGTGTCCTGTACATGATAAAAATGGCTAAGATAGTTTGTGCAGGAAAATAAAAGCCCATCTACAAATCAGTGTATATGCGGGCTATAAAGTCCAATATGGCATCCCTCTCAGAAGGTGAAGGTAACGATGTGTCAACTACATTTCAACCCACATGCTACACAGAAGTTTCCTATAAGAACCATAGCTCAAATCCCGAGTGACTACTATGCAAGGCAGTACACCGGATAGAATTTGAAGACTTGAAGATTTGGGTATGGACACATCTTCCCGGCTTCGTATAACCTCTTATCCCATGTCATTGTGTAGCTCTCGACAACATCATTTTGGAAAGGTATTATACGCCTCAATCGAATGCCTAGATTGAAAGTTATGAAGGTTCGAGCGGACAACGTGTTGCACAAGTGCACGTAGATGGTGGGGCACCTCGGGCAACCGCAGGTACACCTGCGGCTCCTACAGGTACACATGCGGCTCTCCACTCTATAAATAGAGGTCTTGGGGTGGCCATTTTGTAAGAAAAAAAGGCGAGGAAGCCCTATCCATTTTGCTTTGTACACGCTATAAACTGAGTGCTTTCTCATTTCAAAAACTTGTGAGCTTATATTTGGCTACATTTTACCGGTGAAAAGCGAGTGTTCATTCATTTAAAGCTATTTGAAGTCTTCTTTGGCAGCCCACTATAAGACTTCTTACATTTCTTAATGCCTTTCTTCACTTTTGTTCACACACAGTTATTCACGTCGAGAGTTGTGTTGTGTGTGTATGCCCGGACTGTCGGTCCATGGCATTTATTACTTTTATATATATAAATACTTATATATATATATATATATATTATCGAGTTATCTCGATTGAGCCGAATATAATATTAGGAGGCGTTTATTGATTTTCTATATATATATATATATATATATATATATATATATATATATATATATATATATATATATATTGTATATATATATCTCAAGTCATCAAACTTTATTTGATTGAGCACTGGATTTACATCTGAGCGTTATTGCTTTTATATATATATATATATATATATATATATATATATATATATATATATATTTCATGGAGCTTAGAGTTTACTTCGTGGCCATTTACTACTTTTATACATATATATATATATATATATAATTACAGCTTATATATATATATATATATATATAACTGTTTACAGCTTTAATACATAGTGCATCATCGTGTGAGCCTAGGAATCATGTGATCACAGATTCAGTCTTCTAAATCTAGATTCGGTTCCCGTGATGGACATTTTTAGCTGTGACCAGCTTGTAAATTATTCAAGGTATTTTAATTTCCTTAGACGGCTCTCATGCCCATAAGGAGTTCAGCACTACTTTTTATCTTATTTTCTCTAAGATGCTTTGCATCTCGAAAATAAAAGCAATCAAGCCGAACACGTAATAAAATGGAAGTATCAAATGCCTCAATTACTATTGAGCACAAGGGTTTGAAAAACCTCTTTTAAAAAGCATCACTACTATATCTTGTTAAAATTGAACTTTTATACAAAAATTCAAACCCTTTGTATATAGGTGCAAACGAGGCATAACATTACTTCCAGATAATTGCACATTAATCTACATATACACGCACATTCAGATAAAGGTTTTAATTAAAAAGTGGCGGTCACCGTGTCACCACGGATGTCGGGGGGTGCCTAACACCTTCCCTCCGCATAATCAAGCCCCAGGACCCTAACGAATCTCGATTTCATAGACCAGTTAAATAGTGTCACATCACTAGGTCAATGTGCAAACCTTTTCTCGATTGAGTTGGTGCAACCATTTAAAAATACCAACTGGTGACTCTTACAGTCCAATTGTTGACATATACATGTCGGACCTTTTCACAACTTATTTTTTCAAACAAATCTCACCTAACATGAGAACACCAAAAGATAAGAACAAAAAAGGTACAAATAAAAATCCCGATATCGACAGGTGGCGACTCTGTTGGGGACATCCAGTAAGAGGGCTTAAGTCGCTTTTAAAGTTTTTCAAAACATTTATGTGCTTGTGTGTGGATGTTGCATTTACATTTGAATGAATGTGTACTAATGCATTTACTTACTGCACTTAGTGCTTCGCATTATATCTGCCTGTGATATTAGTGCTTCACATATGTCATCATTTCCATACGGTAAGACGCGATGTGTGTGAATGTATGTTGTGTGGTCCCTCCACTAGGAGGCTATCCTGTCAATGTTTGATTACTGGACTCGTATGAAGACTAATTCCAACGAGGCTCAGGAAAGGCACCACCCAAATTCGCTCCAATTGAAAGACCGGATTAACTTCCCGTTGAGTAAATTGCGATGATTTGGGAACCTTCATGCCGAAAAACTGCGAGAGTAACCTAAGATAGGTCAGCCTCTAATAAACCAAACGCGGAGGGAAGTCTCTTCATACTTTCCCATTTTTAATTACTTGTAATTACCATTACTTGTAATTTTATTTCCATGTCAATCTCAATGTAATGGAAAATATGAAGGAGTATGTGTATATACATTCCCTTTTATCTAGCATGCTATCTTGTCATACATACAACTGACATCCGTTTTGCAGGTTAATACTCCTAAAACATAAATTAGAGTTCAAATACTCCAATTTAATCTCAAGAATCATCCAAATCAGATTTAAAATTAGTAGGTTATACATTTTTAAATATTAGAACTCGTTGCTAAAAATCCTGCTACAAAAATTTCAAATCAACAATTTTTAAAAATTTATAACAAATCATGCGTTAATCTATAACTATTTAAAATTGGTGAACATATTCTTGAGTTATGTACATATAACATATTCAAAATTTATAACGATCCAACAGTTGGATTAGAAGATATAACCGACACAATATACTATTATAAAAATTGATTTTCAGATTTTAACGTTTACATTCAATCAAATTATATTCTTTTTTATAAATTTATCTCCTTTTTCCGATTATCATTATATCTTATTCCATGTCTATATTTTTATTTAAAAACAATCTCTTATTTAAAAACCCTCATAACTAAACTTAAAATCAAAATATGAAATAATATTTACCTTCTTGTTTGTCTTTCTTCAATACGCAACAATAAAGAATTGGACTTGGGTCTTCTAGAGTATTCAAAATCTATTCATGTCTTCACAAAAATTGTAACTCTCGAGAAGAGACATGAAATAGGCTTAAGAATCACTCAATTCGGAGTTAATATGACTGAGTTACAAATTTTCAAAACTAGGGCTGAAAATAGTGACGGGAATCAGGATAGCGCTTTTCATCAATTTTAATGTAGGAAGATGACGTCAAATAACTTTTCTTCCTCTTCATAATCGTGGAGAACGAAAAATTGAATTAATAAGTTTTGGATTCACTCAATACCAATATCAGATGAATTAATTATGATTTTTTAAAGGGCTGTAGTGTGTATAAGTATTCTACTCCGGAATTCAACTAACCAAATTAAAATAGGATTATGGTTACATCTTCACTCTTTAAATGTAAATAGGAAACAATATATGAGTTACCAAAATCCTAATAGACTCTTCAATTTTAATTAAATCAATTATTTAATTATCTACTAAAATAATTTAACTTTTCAAGTGAAATAAAAAAAATTAGTAATTATACTTTTAGAAAAAAAAATTAATATTTAATTAATAACAAAAAAGTAGGTTATTATAATGTTCTCGATCGTGCAAAAAATTACAACTCGCTTAATAGCCGATGGCATGGGTGCGGTTGTGGGGAACCTAACTGGCTTGGCATGGTTCGAATGCAAGCCAATGGTTTGCTTCCAGCTTCTCAATGGCGCAATTATAAAAGCGTTATTGATGCCATAATGCGTATGTCTAAGTAAGAGGGTGTTGATATTCTGTGGCGCGGTTCATTGCTTACGGTGAATCGTGTAATGATCGTAACGGCTTTACAGCAGGCATCATTTGATCAAATCAAGGAAGCTATAATTGACAACGATGTAATGGATGATGGGCTTGGGACCCACATAACCGCAAGCTTTGCAATAGGATTAGTCTCGTCCATAGCTTACAATCCTATTGATGTGATAAAGAATAGGGTAATGAACATGAAAGTGGTGCCTGGAAAGGCACCTCCTTACACTAGAGCACCACTTTCAGGCACCACTTTTATGTTCTAGTGTAAGGAGGTGCCTTTCCAGGCACCACGGTAAGGGACCTACAACACTTTACAAAGGTTTAATTCCCATAATTTCTAGGTAAGGTCCTTTCACCGTGGTATTGTTTGTGACTCTTAAACAAATCCGAAAACACTTCAAGGATTTATGAGTAGCAACATAATGTATTATGTATGCACTAGTGATAGAAACATGTAGTGTTCTAAACTAAATGGTAAAAATCATATGTTATGATTATATTGGAGAAGATTTGTTTTTTGCTATAAATTTTGATATGATAAACTCTTTATTTAATTTGATTTTTTGCATTTCTAGTGTAGCAATTGCATGTTTAGTTGTTCATTTGCTTGTGATTCTTGTCGTGCTTTGATTTTGAGAACTATAACAGTCCTTACTCAAATATATTATATAATGAAAAAGTGTCTTGTTACATATATCAACAAATTTATGTCGATAATAACTATTGGCGCATGTGCATATATGTGATAAGTAACAATTAAGAATGATCTTATCCTAATATATTTTTTGTATGCGCATTCATCGGATAAATAACAATTAAGAATAGTCTTGTTTTAATTTATTCTTTTTTATCGCTTAAAGTTCCATGTTAATTATAAATTCAATTTAGTCATAAATTTGTTGACATACAAATCAAATTTTTTTCCCTAATAGGCCAACTTTATGATATACTTTGAAACGTTGGCGATGTGCTTTGATTGGTGGGAAATATAAAAAAAACTACTTATTATCAACTTTATGTCTCTGTGGTGGCCTATAGGTGCTGTAACGCCCCCAAATCTGGATCTATTAAAACTCGAATCTGGTATGTCACGGTACTACCTTCATCTCAATATATAAAACTTTTGTTCATAAATTATTATACATAACCTAGCTTTTATATCAATTAATACATTATTCCCTTCTATTCCAGAATCTGTAACCTTTACAATCAATTATTATATATGTAGATCGTTCATGATCTATCTATACATCTTGAACTATAAACAATATGTTTTATATTATTACATGGATTCACAATCCAAAAATGTTACTATTCTTCTGTATTATGTTCTTCAACTACACATCTATAATGTATAATATTAACATTCATCTAGCTTAGCTGGAAACTTCATCATCAAGTATTTTGACATAAAACATTACCGAGTATAATTACTCTAAAGAAATTACACCAATGTGTTATTGAAACACCAACCATCTTCAATCACTATTTCTTCTCGTGATCCTTTGTCTATATATCCTGAATCCTTTGACACTATAGCCATCTATTTATAACGACTTTTATCTGCAAAATTTGTTTGCAAGGTTGAGAACGACGACTCATCAAGTCCAACAGTCTACACATTTCATGCTTCACATAACATACAAATTTCATATATTCATGCATCAAAATTTTAGTCACTGCATCTGCACATGCTTCATGCATTTCTATATGCATCATACATTTCATGATATGCATCTTTATATGCATCATACTTATCATACAACACAATATAATCTTTATGTTCTATATCTAACACATACTTAATTCACAAATTTCATGCTTTGCATTTAGTCACATAATATTAATATAGCCAACGAGTTCACATAAAGTAACATATTTAATTAACTACCATAAACATGGTTTAATACACATTATCACATAAAAGAAAGTTACTGAAGAACTTGCCTCGAAGCGTTCCTTTCGCGGTTAGGAGAATTTGTCCTTCCAATGTTCTACACGATTAAGTGTGTATACAACCACAATTAGCCACATAATGACGCGTATTAGTCACTTATGTTAGCTCTACTTTACATCTCATCATTCTTCCTTTTAAAAATAGATACACAATACTCGATCGTGTATTTAAATCTTTCTAGGACACTTTATTATCCATTCAGTTATTACATTAAACTTCATTTTACGTCTTATTATGTTTTACCTTTCTTTACACTTAACATATAAACTCAAGTTCTGAAAAACTCGCGCTCACCGGCGTTTTATCGTCTACTTCAGCCTCATTTATAATTTGCTTCAAATGATAGCTCACAGCATTGATAAGCATCATTGTGATTAAGTAATTAATCATCATCTTGTAACTTAATCTGGTAGTTGTCCTTTCGACTTATACCAAAGTATACATGTGACGCCCCCAAAATTAGGTATACGTCACCCATCTTGGGTCGCCACTTACATGGTACATAAATTCAAATACAAACTTAATTATACATCCGTAGTGTAACATCGACAATACATAAAGCGAGAGTTCTAAAAGGAATATTGTCATTTAGACAATATCCATACTCAAGGAGTCCTCATTACATTTATTGTCACACTATTTATGAGAATAGTGAGGACTACTAATGCTATCTTGGGACCATCACTCTTTTTCCCCTACTCGTCCCGGCTATATTCTCATTTCACGAAGAAACGGTGAAAGAAAGGGTGAGCTCAACTAGCCGAAGAAGAAATATTATAACTAAGATAATGCGAGAATGAATTATCAAAAGTCTTCAACAATGTTAAACTGATAAAATACAATAGACAACCAGTTTAACTGCAGCGGAATATGCAATCCATTAAAAGAGTCAAGAAGAAACCACTAAGACTCAGTTTAATGAATAAACCACAATATCTAATCATCCCTGTACCACAGTCAAGGATTTTCATCAAATTATCAATGGTCATGACTATCTTAAGAATCACCCACGGTCATAATCATACCAAAAACTATCCATCATTCGCATTCGGTGGCGAGGACTTTTGTCACATCATTTATATCAAGCCATGATTATACCGAATGATCCCTGGTCATAATCATACTAAGTTCATCTATGCACGTAAGCCAAAGATAACATAATATAACATGAGGATGATGACAATGACATAATAATTCAATAAAACAAGTTCACGAATTAATTTATTCAGGAACTAATAACGTCCAAATTGTCAACATGATACTGCTTTGTAGAGTAAAATTCAAGAATGCTCAGAAAAATATTTTCATTAAAAATCTTTGGATGAAGCGCAAATATCAAGGATATTCCATTAAATTCATGGAGTATAGAAGTCAAAATTTTAAACAACTGAGTATAATAGCGAATGAAATAACAAAAGAAATCACCATGCATGCGTATTGCCGATAGGCGAGTTATTCCAGCGAGAATAATAAATCTGAGAATAATAAAAGCGGAACAGTGCGGTGTAAAACACACGACGAGGATATTCAATAGAATAATAAAAAGAGAATAATAATAAAGGCGGAACCAGTCCGGCGTAAAGCCTGAATAGGATGTTCCAGCGGAATAATAAAATAATAGAAGAATGTCACCAAGTATAGGGGATTCGCGATATACAAAGTTATTCCAAATGAATAAATAAGAATGGAATAATATAAGGATTTCACCAAGTATAGGGTATTAGCATATATCTGGTCATGTATAGGGTATGCCACTTTTACGAGGTTATTCAACAGAATAATAAATAACGGAACGAGTCCCAGCATAAAACTCATGACGAGGATGTTCCAATGAGAATAATAAAGAATGGAATAATGAAGTTCTCTTCATGAATAAAAAAAATAACACCCTTACGAGTACAACAAATAATATTCCCTACCTTAGAAGAACTGAATATTAGAAAAGTGAAGTAGCAGAATACTTTTCTTCTTTCTCTCTATAGTTTCTCTCTCTAGAGTTTCAGTGAATTCGTAAGAAATAATGAAGGAATGAGCTTTCTATTTATAGAAAAATTGAGGGTGGCTCTAGGTCTTAACGAAGGGTCAAAATGACTCTTGGTAATATTGAAGGGACAACTACTATTTGCGAAGGGGTAATTACTATTGACGAAGATAATTATTATTGAAGAAGGTAATTACTATTGACAAAGGTAATTACTATTCACAAAGGTAATTACTATTCGTAATTACTATTGACGAAAGGACTCTTAGATGATGACATATGGGCCCCCCCATAAAATAATCAAACTTACCACAAACGTCTCATAACAGACTCTTTATATACATCAAGGATTGAATAAATATTACCACAAATCATTTTATTTTTAATCAACACATATTTAATCTTTCAACAATTATTAATCATTTATAACTTGTCGTCTCAATTAATAATTTAATACTATAACATATTATACTGAGATGATCTTGTGACAATAATTGAATCAATAATATAAGAGATATGATCAAACAATTATCAGAGTAGCAATAATTGAGCATAGCTAAGTGACTTCTCACGTAAGCATCAATAATCAATATTGTGTGCTGCTCTATCAACTACGCGTACATCGTACTTTTTTACTAGGGTAGTTCAACGGTTTTAACAGTAACACCTCTGTAGTTATTTTTATAGAAAAATAATTTTGTCGTTTTCTAACTACGACAATACTTCCGTTAATGGGGTCCACCAATGATTGAGCCGTCGTACGAATATTCCCCGATAAAAAGAATATTCCCCGACCAAACGAATATTTTATAACAACTTGCTTACTTTACAAAATTTATAAATATTACCCACAACTATAACATTATATCAAATTTATTCCATAATATTCAAAAATAATTTTTATAAAAAAATACATCTTTATTTATAAAAGTTGGGGTCTTACAACCTCCCCTTCTTATGAAATTTTGCCCTCGAAATTAGGAAGTGCGTGCACGATATGATAAAGAGGTGAGGATACCTTGAATACCTTTATCGTTAAAAATATTAAATTCATCTTCGCAATCCTAGCCGAAGATATTCATTAACAATTCATCTTTGCACTACTGGGCCAAAGATATACAAGCTGTAAAACCAATAATCTTTGAGACGCGACTTAATAGTATCACGACCACGAATTATCCATGCACTCTTGGCCAAGGATATTCGTGTTTTCAATCTGATCATGATTATACCGAATAATCCTTGGTCATAATCATACCAAGTCTATCAATGCACTCTGACCAAAGATGACTTTTACCACATCCATGAATTAATATTTCATTCTTTGAGACTCATTTCAATAATTAATCCATATCAATGAATCATCCCCGCACTCTGTGCCGAGGATATTCATTAGTATCACGACCACAATTATCAATGCACTACTGACCAAAGATAATCGTGTATTCATTAATATCACGACCACAAATTATCCATGCACTACGACCAAAGATAATCGTGTTTTCAATTACGGTTATGATTATCGAACAATCCACGGTCATAATCATACCAAGTCCATCTATTCACGTAAGCCATGGATGACTTTCAACACAATATAAGCATGAGGATAATGATATAAAGAATCAATCAAATGAGATAAAGGATAAATATTAAACATTTATAATATAATTTATTCGAGATTCAAGAATATCCCCATGTTATCAATCACTTAATAATCTCATAATCTAATATCCTTAATATTATAACAATATTTTAATCACTTCTTAAATTTATAAACAATTTATCTCAATTGTTTACGCTTTACCATATAATGCATTTAATCATTCAAAAGCTGTCATACTCATAAGATATCATCACCAATTATCAAATCCCTTATCAAAAAAAATATGCATATACTCTATATAGGATTCTACAGCCATAAAATCCTATTTTCAACTTTGTTACTTCACATAACATATTTAACTCATATGTTCAGTAACTAAACTATTTTCATGAAAATACCAAATCAGTCCTAAAAATATTTCTTTTCAGAATTTAGCATAATATAGTCCCATAATTAAAATATATTTTTTCTCGAAATTTTAAAATTCATTTACTATTTTTCAAAAATCAATTTCTAATTAATTCCTTAAGAAATTAGCTACCTCAAGTTTAACTCCAAAAATTCCCAAATCTTGGCAGGACCTTACACATGTTAATGTGAGCCTCAGATTTAAATTTCATGGTCATCTGAGTTATAGAACTCCGGTTATAGCATTTTTTCGTGAAAAAAACCTAAATATTGAAATGGTCATAACTTGTTCCTTTTAAGTCGAGAATGAGTTCATTTTTGGACAGGAGGTACTTTATAACATATATTTTCATGTCCCAAAAGGCCAGAATTTTTCACATAAATTTAGTGGCCGAAATAGCCCCTTAAAGTTTAAGGCGTTAAGCGTTTTTGTAATTTGCAGCATTGGACTCTTTTGCTAAATTCAGGTCCACACGAAAATCTACAAACACCTTTTCCAAAGTGATTCCACTTGGATAAGCTAAAAAACCATAGATCTAACTCTAGGACTTGACCACACTTCAAAAATTCGAAATATAATAGGAGATATGGTCAATTGAATTTCATGTTACGTTTTTACCAAAATCTGATTTTTCAACCCTTTGTGATTTCTAATAAACTTTCATGTTTTCACATAATAACCACATAACTCATCATAACACTTACTAATACTTCATATACCCATGATTTTCATTAGTCTAATGCTTTTATTATGACTTTCATCATAATCCTCGTAAACAGATCCTTTTAGTTGAAGAAATATTTGAGGGTTTAAGAAATGGGTTTTTGTACTGGGGTCAATACAAAATTCAATTTCACGCTCTAGGGTAGGCTTGGAAATCTTCAAGAATACGTCAAGAAATTTATTAATGATAGAAATATCATTCTAAACTGCTACTCTTATCCAAGACTTGGATAGTACGTTACATTGATACCAACTATGACTTATATCCTTTAACCTAGATAGCACCTCACAATGATACCTATCAACTTGTTATCGTCATTCACCACGTCGCCTCTGAGAAAGTCGGCCGGTGCATTCCACACAAGGAAGTCAACAACGAAAGGATCGGGGCTCTTTACTTATGGCTTGATATAACGTTGATTAACTTTAGGGTTTGGTTACTTTGAATCAGTATAATGATTGGTTAGGAATATGAAAGCTAACAACCTTACAAAAAGAATAATAAGTAGTTAATCAATCGTTTTCAAAAATTACCTCAAAGGCAAGTATTTTTAAAGAGATAAGATCGTGAAAGTGTTTATTTGAAACAACAAGATTAATAAGCGAGTGGAGGTAACGAAGGTTTCTCCCAACAAAGTTTCAATAGATAAATCAAAGTCTAATTTTTTTTGAGTCAAATTTAAACATTGAACACAACTAGGTAGAATAAAAGAGTGGGTAGAACTTGTATTGAATAAAGTATAGACTTCGCAATAATTTATAATTAATTTACCGTAATAACCCGTTCGGGTTTCAAACAAAGCGCTCTCGCTTAAATTACCGAAGTTTGACTTTTTACTATAGGGTACATTCCACCCTTAAGTGCTTCTTCACATTCTCGATCCATGATTTGAATCATTATTCTCCGATCCATATCGAATTCGGGTTGTGCAGCTATGCACGAGGTAATTCGAATTCGATGTTGGGTTCTCAATTTTGTCAAAAAGCAAAGTCCATTTCATCTATTTTGGCTTTATTGGATCGGACGTCTTTTTCTACACTATCAACGCGTTGTGCAACTTTTACCCATGCATCGTCTATTCTCCTTCGTTCAGTTGTTTCTTCTTTCAGCTGATCTTTGATTTTTAAATTCTCAGATTCCAACTTTAATATCTTACACCCTGCCAAAGCGTGATTTTGTTCGAGCATCACATATCGGGTAACCCAATTTTGAATTGTTGTATCCCTTCTAGCTCACGAACACGATTTTGTAATTCTAAGTTTTGATCATAAACTTCTTCTAACCAATTCTCCTCAGGTTCCTCTTCTTCCTCTTCTTCCTCTTCTTCCTCACTCTCAGCTGCTACCTCTGCAACTAGCTCGGGTGCAACAATTAGTTCTTCATTCACTACGTGGATATCTCTAATTTATTCCTAAATCCGACCTTTGCATTAACACGATTAGTGATTAAAGGTGTCACAACGGTCACATTCACTCCATTGTGAATATTTTGAGCTGTCATTTCCAAACACTGCCACAACACAAAGGTTAATTAATATATCAAATATTATCCCTATACTCTGACAGACCAATTAAATAACAAATAAACTTAGGTAGGTCATACTAGCGAAGGAATTCCCCGTCTCTCCCCTCCTAGTTCTTATCTCGCATCTTAGCCAGGGATCATATCCCTAAGCTTTGATACTAACTGTGACGCCCCCAAAATTAGGTATACGTCACCCATCTTGGGTCGCCACTTACATGGTACATAAATTCAAATACAAACTTAATTATACATCTGTCGTGTAACATACGACAATACATAAACTGAGAGTTCTAATAAGAATATTGTCATTTAGACAATATCCATACTCAAGGAGTCCTCATTACATTTATTGTCACACTATTTAACAGAATAGTGAGGACTACTAATGCTATCTTGGGACCATCACTCTTTTCCCTACTGTCCCGGCTATATTCTCATTTCTGAAGAGAACGGTGAAAGAAAGGTGAGCTCTCAACTAGCCCGAAGAAGAAATATTATAACTAAGATAATGCAGAATGAATTATCAATAGTCTTTAACAATGTTAAACTGATAAAATACAATAGATAACCAGTTTAACTGCAGAGGAATATGCAATCCATTAAAAGAGTCAAGTAGAAAATAAAGTCTACTATCTTTTAGGTTTTAAAAGGTTTTCATCAATTTTTATCACTAAGACTCAATTTAATGAATAAACCACAATATCTAATCATCCCTATACCATAGTCAAGGATTTTCATCAAATTATCAATGGTCATGACTATCTTAAGAATCACCCCACGGTCATAATCATACCAAAAACTATCCATCATCGCATTACTGAGCCAATGAGGACTTTTGGCACATCATTTATATCAAGCCATGATTATACCAAATGATCCCTGGTCATAATCATACTAAGTTAAATCATGCACGTTAGCAAAGATAACATAATATAACATGAGGATGATGACAATGACATAGTAATTCAATAAAACAAGTTCACGAATTAATTTATTCAGGGAACTAATAACGCCCAAATTGTCAACATGATCTTGCTTTGTAGAGTAAAATTCAAGAATGCTCGGAAAAATATTTTCATTAAAAATACTAGATGAAGCGCAAATATCAAGGATATTCCACTAAATTCATGGAGTATAGAAGTCAAAATTTTAACCAACTGAGTATAATAGCGAATGAAATAACAAAAGAAATCACCATGCATGCGATTACTGCGCATGTACAAAAGTTATTCCAGCAGAATAATAAATCTGAGAATAATTAAAAGCAGCAACCGAAGTCCGGTGTAAAGCACACAGACGGGATATTCCAATAGAATAATAAAGAGAGAATAATAAAAGGCGGAACCGGTGTCGGCGTAAAAGCCTGAACGAGGATGTTCTAACGGAATAATAAAATAATAGAAGAATGTCACCAAGTATAGGGATTCAGCATATCTGAGTTATTCCAATGTAGAATAAATAAGAATGGAATAATATAAGGATTTCACCAAGTATAGGGTATTCGCATATATAGGTCATGTATAGGGTATGCCACTTTTACGGAGTTATTCAAGCGGAATAATAAATAACGGAACCAAGTGCGGCGTAAAAACGCATGAGACAAGATATTCAATGAGAATAATAAAGAATGGAATAATGAAGTTCTCTTCATGAAAAAAAAATAACACCCCTTACGAGTACAACAAATAATATTCCCTACCTTAGAAGAACTGAATATTGGAAAAGTGAAGTAGCAGAATACTTTTCTTCTTTCTCTCTATAGTTTCTCTCTCTAGAGTTTCAATTGAATTCGTAAGAAATAATGAAGGAATGAGCTTTCTATTTATAGAAAAAGCGAGGGTGGCTCTTGGTCTTAACGAAGGGTCAAAATGACTCTTCGTAATATTGAAGGGACAACTACTATTTGCGAAGGGGTAATTACTATTGACGAAGGTAATTACTATTGAAGAAGGTAATTACTATTGACAAAGGTAATTACTATTCACAAAGGTAATTACTATTCGTAATTACTATTGTGAAGGACTCTTAGATGATGACATATGCCCCCCCATAAAATAATCAAACTTACCACAACGCGTCTCATGCGAGACTCTTTATATACATCGAGGATTGAATAAATATTACCACAAATTATTTTATTTTTAATCAACACATATTTAATCTTTCAACAATTATTAATCATTTATAACTTGTCGTCTCAATTAATAATTTAATACTATAACATATTATACAAATGATCTTTGTGACAATAATTGAATCAATAATATAAGAGATATGATGCAAAGCAATTCTTGTGTGCAATAATTGAGCATAGGTGAGTGACTTCTCACGTAAACATCAATAATCAATATCGTGTGCTACTATATATCTACTCCAGACATATTCTTTTTACTTTTACTAGGATAGTTCAGCAGTTTTGACGGTAATACCTCTGCCGTTATTTTTTATAGAAAAATAATTTTGTCGTTTTCTAACTACGACAATACTTCCATTGTGGGTAATATTTATAAATTTTGCAAAGTAAGCAAGTTGTTATAAAATATTCGTTTGGTCGGGGAATATTCTTTTTATCGGGGAATATCCGTACGACGACACAATCATTGGTGGACTCCACAACGGAATAACTGTCGGGTTTAGAAAGCGACAAAAATAACTTTTTATAAATATAACGGCAAAACTTTTACCGTTAACTGTTGAAATACCCGGTGATAAAAATACAGTAATACGCGTGATTCCACAATAGTACGGTATTATTTGACGCATAAAGAGTATACCTGACAGCGATGAAGTTGATCATAGTATCTCACATTGTTGGTTCAATTATTGTCACAGTATCATCTGCACAATATTTTATATTATTAAATCAATAATTGAGACAACAAAGTTATTCATATTATTATTTGCATCATTGACGATGTCTAGAAAGTTCTGTCGAGGAAAAGGGTTTGGTCACCTAATTGCGCACCAATAAGGAGAAGTCCTTATCGGAAAGCCCCCTCTTTCCTGGGAATGATCTGGTTGTTAATATTGCGAGTTATAATAATGATGAATAAATGTTATTAAAAATATGTTTAGTGAAGCCAAGTGAATTGAGATAAATAGAGGTATATTTTATGAAATATTTGTTGTAAATTTAGCTTATTATATGGACCCTCACTTTCCCATTTTTTATAATAGTCGGTAGAAAGTTATCTCAGTTTTGTTTTATTACTTTTATATATATATAATGAGATCACGGGTGTGGGGGGAGGGGGAATGGTCACGGGGAGGGTAACAATTATATATATATATATATATATAAATTATAAGTTTTGTTTTTTATGAAGAATATATTTTATTTTATTTGATTGCATCAGATTTGCATAGTGTGTGCATAGCAAAGATATAGTAAAATCAAAAATTTGAAATTTGAATCGCTTAGTGAACGTTTAGCGTGATTTTCCCTCTTTGTGCGTCCAAATAGTATCTTGTTATTCTCCTATAAATAGGATGCTCAGTTTAGAAATGAAAAACACACCAGAATTAGAGAATTCTTCTTCTATAATATTGAGCGTATTTCTTTTGAGTTTAAAGAAGTTTTGAGTGTAGAAAATAGCGAAACTTTTCTTCAAGAATATATCTGCTATACCAGTCAGAATTATTCTTCTTTTTGAGGTAAGGGGTGTTATTTATTTCATATTCGCTTACGATATTATTTTCTTATTCGTAAGGAATTTTATTTGCGTTCAATATTCGTAAGAAATGTTATTTTCATTCAATATTCGTAAGGGATATTGTCTTCGTTCAATATTTGAAAGGAATATTATTTTCGTTTAATATTCGTAACGGATATTATTTTTGTTCAATATTCGTAAGAAATAATAATTTCTTCCATACTCTGTAGTATGTAAGTAATATTATTTCGTTTCAGATTCCGGATTCTACACTCATTTTGATAAGTATTTCTTCTATACTCCGTGAAATTAGTAGAATGTCCTTGAAATTTGTGTTTCATCTAGTATCTTTTCACGAAAATATTATTCTGAACATTCTTATTCATTTTTAATCTTTTAATGTCGGGGTACTATTCACGATGTATTATTCACGAAATAATATTCACGAAGTACTATTTATATGGTACTATTCACTCAGGTACTATTCACCCAGGATACTATTCACGATAAAAAATTGATTCTTTTATGTCCAAATTATTTTTGATACGTGAATATTATTCTTGAATTTTACTCCACAAAGCAGTTATCATGTTGACAATTTGGACATTTTTAAACTCTGGATAAATTAAAAATCTTTAATATTTATCATTGATTTCGTTTGATTGAATGCTTATATCATTGTCATCATCTGCATGCTTATATTGTAACGAAAGTCATGTTTGGCCCGTAGTGCATAGATGGACTGTTGATTAGTATGATTATGACCAGGAATTATGTATCAGTATAATCATGACCTGTAATATTACAAATGATGTGGTAAAAGTCATCATTGGCCCGTAGTGCATTGATGGACAGTTGTTGGTATGATCATGACCATGGGTTCTCTTTGGCCAAGGGTGCAAAGATGAATTGTTGTTTGGCATGATCATGACCATTGATGATAATAACGAATATCATTGGCCCGTAGTGCATGGATAATTCGTGGATGTGATACTAATGAATATCCTTGGCTCGTAGTGCATGGATAATTCGTGGATGTGATAATAATGAATATCATTGGCCCGTAGTGCATGGATAATTCGTGGAAGTGATAATAATGAATATCCTTGGCCCGTAGTGCATGGATAATTCATGGACGTCTGGCAAGAAAGTTGGAAGAGATGGAGCAGAGAGAGTTGAGTGAGAGGACAGAGAAGGAGGCACTCCGTACTCAGTTAGAGATGGAGGTGATGGATAGGATCCACTTCGAGGAGAAGTATGAAGAAGATAATGATATGTATGGCGTAAGCTAGCAGTCGAGTTGATCCAGAGATAGTACCTCCACCTTCAGAACACTTGGTTGTTCCAATACCTCGAGATATACCGACCCGTTGAATGAACTTCCTTCGGTGGTTGCCAATCGGGCCAAGGTGTCTGTCACTGTATTGTTAGACTGATCAACTACCTGACAACTGAGCGAAGTGAAGTATGCCAATTTATCCTTTATCGCGGCTAAGTATCTCGTCATTCTTGCCCCCCTAGCCTCATACTTGATAAGTGGATTTTATATACACGAATATATATTCATTTCAAGTTTAAATTCATAGTTATCTTCGTGTTTTGTGTTCGTTTTCACTCGTTTCGTGTTAATTTATGTGTAGGGTGGTCATGGATGCAAGAGGTGAAGAATGGCGGAGTTTTGGAGCAAAAGTGGAAAAATGCATGAAAGCGGAAAAATCCTTTAGCAGTAGCCTAGCCCGCCGGGGTGGGCCTTTTTAAGTCAATACCCCCCGCCGGGGCGGGGGTCCCATTTTCTGAAGTGTCTTATTCAGTTTTGATCCTGGTGCATGGTTTTTGGGACTCTGTTAGGCGCCTGGACTTTATATGAGGGAACTTTAGCTAGAATAAAGAGGGGAGCTTGATATTACTTTGATACACAACAATCATACAACACACGGAGCATAATTCAAGAGCGATTTCTAGGATTCTAGTGCTTTGGAGGAGTAATTTTCAGAGATTGTCATGACGATTGCAAATCGAATCTACGTAAAGGGGATTTTCATTATTCTTCTTCTCTTAAGTCTTATTTGTGATTAAAATGATGTTTTCAGTAAACTATTCAGTTTTTAATTCATTCGTTATGAACTAATTCACTTATTAGACTTGTGATGGATCTTTGGGCGAAACGATGATTCTATAGCTTTGATTTCCAATTCAATAATATATTTTCAGTTTATCTATGTTAATTTGAGCGTGAATTTATGAATTTCCTGATCAAATTTTTTTTATGGATTTGAATGGAATCGAGAGAGGAGATTCGAATCTAGACCTAGTTAATATAGCATGTGTCATGAATTTTGTCAATAGCAGATTTTTGATTATTGTTGAGGTAGAGATACGCTTGACATCACATGTAATCGTATAGAGAGCTTGAACTTAAACCTTCTTTAATTGCAGTTCACATAGAGATATAGTGAGTTGGTTAATTTAGGTGTTTAACAAATTTCTATCTTAATTGTGGATTGATGTTAATACGGTATTAGTGCATCGAGAGGTGGCTAGTATTACATTCGTGTTTTTGATTAATAAACTCGGATATTAAATTGAGTTGGGATAAAGGTTTGAAAATCAGAGTAAAGCTCAGGGTGAAATCATAAGTCTAATTCTCTATTAATTGTTTAAAATTTCGGATTTTGATATTGGTGACTGTTTTGTGATAGTTTGTTTATTTATTAACTTAGTTTCTATAATTTAAAACCATTGAATTGATTAGTTTAATAAAATTAGGGTTAATAGAAAATTGATAATTGTGAAGTTAAAATTCTTGCTAATTTGTCTTTATGGGAACGATACTCTATTCACTACTATATTACTTGTTGACTACGTACACTTACGTGTTTTAAGCGTATTGATTTTACCTAACAATACTCCCCCGATATCTGTTTGACGACCAACTGAGAATCACTATAGATGACTAGTTAATGCACCTCCAGTCTTCGGGCCAACCGAAGTCCAGCTAGGATGGCCTCATACTCTGCTTCGTTATTAGTGGCTTTGAACTAAATTTGGATGGTATGTTGGACTTTAAACCCTTTGGGACTCGTCAGTATAACCCCTGCACCGCTGGTGTCCGAAGTTGATGATCCATCGACATAAAGTGTCCATGAAGTTTGCACATGTTGTGTTACAGTGACCGATCCCACATCTAGTTCTGTGAACGAACATTCCACAACAAAGTCCGCCAATGCATGTCCCTTGATTGCTGTTCGAGGAAGATATTCTAAAGTAAACTCTGTCAATTCCATTTTTCCATGCAGCAAGCCGACCTAAGATCTCTGGCCTGTGTAGTACTTTCTTCAGCGGCTGATCCGTGTATACCACTACCACCAGCCACGGAAATAATCTGTCAAGTTTCGCTTTGCAATGATCAAGCGTGAGCAAATTTTCGAGTTCGGGTATCGAGTTACTGCATCTCGAAGTATGTGGCTGACATAATATACCGGGAACTGATTTGCCCTTTTATCCTGAACTAATGCTGCTCCCACTGCCATCGAGCTTGCAGCCAAGTATAAATACAAAGGTACTGAAGGGATCGACTTCATCAACAATGGTGCCGAGGATAAATATTTTTTGATCCCTTGGAACACATCTTCGTACTCTGAAGTCCACTGAAAGCTCTTCTCAATTTTAGGCCCTTTCAAGGTGTTAAATAATGGTAGGCATCTCTCTGCTAACTTTGAGACAAACCTTCGAAGGGCCACGATCCGAGCTGTCAATCTCTGAACATCCTTATACGACTTTAGGGATTTCATATCCAGGACCGCCTGAATCTTCTCTGGATTAGCTTTGATTCCCCTTTTGCTGACCAAATATCCTAAGAACTTTCCCAATCCCAATCTGAACGTGCACTTGGTCAGGTTCAACTGCAGCTTACGTCTCCTGACTGTTTGGAAGCAGTTTTCCAGATCCTCAAGATGGTCATGGATGGACATGCGTTTAACAATCATGTCGTTGACGTAGACTTCCATGCTTTGTCATAACTGCTTCGTGAACACGAAGTTCATCATTTGTTGATACGTCGCCCCGCAATTCAACAGTCCGAAGGTCATCTTCAAATACACATAAATTGCCCGATGTATGATAAAACTAGTCTTCGGGATGTCTTCCTTACTCATTGAAATCTGATGGTACCCTGAAAAGGCGTCCATGAAGCTCAGCATGCCATATCTCAAAGTGGCGTCAATCAACTAATCTATGTTAGGCAAAGGATAAAAGTCTTTTGGACACGCCTTGTTCAAGTCTGTATAGTCGATGCATAACCTCCACTTCCCATTCTATTTCTGGACCAAAACCACATTAGCCAACCACTCCGAGTAATCGATCTCGAAGATGAATTTTGCCTCCAGGAGTTTGGCAATCTCCTCATCAATGATCTTTTGTCTCTTTGGGGTGAAAACTGTAAGACCCCAAATTATTAATAAATGAAATTTTTTTTCCTCTATTTATTATTTTGAAATAGTAAGGGTTGATTTGATTAATGTGGTTAGTTATGGGTAAAATCATAAATATTTTAAATAAGCGGTGGTTAAAAATATTCATTGTTATTTGGGAATATTCGTTTGGTCGTTGAATATTCTTCTTTGTCGGGAATATTCGACGATGACGGTAGCTTGATCCTTTTATGGGCCCCATAACGGAAAGCGATTGGATGAAGAAAATGACAAGTATAAGTTGTTTATAAATAATGTATGATTGTTACCATTAATCTTGTTGGAATAATTATTGGTTAAAAAACAACATGTAATACGCGTTGTTGCACAGTAGCACACGGTATTGCACCAATTATTGATTCTTACGTAAGAAGGCACTACTCAATAATTGTTACAGTAGTTACTGTTCATTATTTTATTTTATTGATTCAATAATTGTTGCGTTGATATTTTATATTACTGTTGTTTCAATAATTGTCACTATACAGTATTTTCCATTATCGAAGCAATAATTCAAATTATCTGAATAATATTATTAGAAAACAATATTGGCAATGTCTAGAAAGTTCTGTCTAAGGAGAGGTTTAGTCACCTAATTGCGCGCCAGTAAGGAGAAATCCTTATTGGAAAGCCCCCTCTTTCTTGAGGGCGGCACGGTCACAAGATCTTGTGATTTTGTAATATTATTTGTGAATAATTAATTATTGATTTATATGATGAGGAAAATATTGATTTTATGTGGTTATAGATGGAGAAAATTTTTAAAGTGACAATTGTTAAGAATTGATATTTTATCTTTTTTGATAAAATAATATTTTATTATATTATATAATAATGATGATATTTTTTTACAATAAATGTGGGATATATGAGTATATGAGGAGGAAGAGTATTTTTGTTGCAAAAATTATTTAAAACATGTTAAACATGTCTGTGAGCCCATTTCTTGACTAAAATTTGATTATAGCTTGTAAAATCGTCCGTTTATAGATTTCGGTCAATTTCTGTTTGGAATTTGGAAAAACTTTCTTCTGTAAACATGTAGAGAATTGAATTTCTTATAAAAAGTCGCGAGATTCGAATTTTCTGATAAAAGGGCTATTTATTATGAATTATTGAAGTTCCGAAATTCTGAAATAATTAAATTTTAGAAGTTTTAAATATTTTTGTTTAGAAAAACGTTTTTGTCATTATGGTGGACTATTTTTGGTGGTTGAAATAAGATTCAAAGGTGTGCGTATGAATATGTTTTGAAAATATTATTAATTTATTAAATTTTCTGCTTTGGTGTTCTAAGCATTTTCCTATAAATAGGGTGCTTAGGTTAGAATTGAAAATCACACCAGAAACTACAGATTTCTCTCTCTTTCTCTCTCGATATATTGAGCGTATTCTTGTTAGTATTTTAGTACTTTGAGTATTGCTATACGGTGCAAGTCCTTTCAGCACTATATCCAGTATACCAGTCAGAAGTACTATCCTTTTTAGGTAAGGGATGTTATTTTCTTCTTAAATAATATTATTTCTTCAATATCATTATGCCGAAATATTGGTTGTAACTTTTTATCAAATTTGGAACTTTTTCATGTCGGGGTTACTATTCATGAGTTACTATTCACGAGTTCTTATTCATGAGTTACTATTCATGAGTACTATTCTGAAGCATGATGATCTTTTTGTGAAATTTCTATCTTTTAGTGTTTGAGTCACTATTCATGTATACTGACACTATTCACGATACTAAGACTATTCACGAGAAAAATTAAATTTTTCATTTTTCGTTCAAAATATCTATCATGGATACTAGCTTTGATTGTATTCATGTTTTGATCATTCTTGAATTTTACTCCCACCGTTATTTATGAAGTATTTTTGAACTTGGATTATTTAAAGTACGAATCCTTAATATTTGTTCTTTTGTTTCATTGGATTCGTTTTCTTTAAAATATTTTTCATCATCCTCGGTCCTAAATGATGATATATAATGAATATCTTTGGCGTAGTGCAAAGATGAATGATTTTATGATGAATATCTTTCGCCTTTATAGTGCAAAGATGAGCAGTGTTTAGATGAACATGACCAACTGATGAATATCTTTGGCCTGTAGTGCAAAGATGAATATTTGATTCCAGATATATATTGATTGATGTTACAAGGATAAAAGATAGACGATGAACTTTTATATTCATATATAGAAGATAGTAGATTTCATTCTCTACTTAACTCTTCTAATGAATTATTAATTCCGCTGCGAATATTGATTTAAAACTTGTTGTCTATTGTATTCTATTTGATTTTTCCCTGTTGAAGACTAACGATAATTTGTTCTGTATTATCTTAGTCATAATGTTCTTTACTGGGCTAGTTGAGCTCACCCTTTTCCTTTTTGTTCCATTTTTCTTCTCAGGAGGCGAGAATGTAGCGAGTACTAGTCGGGGTATGGAATGATGGTTCTAGAAGTTATTTTAGTAGTCCTCACCATTTTTGTAAAATAATGTATCAATAATTGAAATGAGGACTTAGTTGAGTGTGGATATTGTCTAGATGACAATATTTGTATTTAAACTCACAGTTTTTATGTTGTATTAATAAAGTTGTAGTTGTTTCTGTACCATGTATTTTGACGACTCAGAATGGGTGTTGTATACCTGTTTTGGGGGCGTCACAAAAACTCTTCGTTTCTGTATAACTGGTTTTCTCTTCAGGTCCACATGTAATATGTGTAGGGCCACCGACTCGCTTACCCTAGGCATGTCACTAGGCTCCCATGCAAAGATGTCGGCATATACTCAAAGCAGATCTATCAGTCTTGTCCGAAATGGTTCTGTTAACCCCGACCCGATCTTGATCATCTTTTCTGTAGTTCTCGGGACCAACTCTACATCCTATGTTTCTTCGGCAGGCAGAGCAAGTGATTCTGTATTACTCTCAGTGAATGGCTCTATTTCAATAGCCATTGTCTATTTCTTCTTACTGACCCCGACCCCTAAAGAAATTAAACTGTTCCGATAGGACCTTCGAGCAATGTCTAAATCACCTTTTACCTCCCCGATCCCGTTCGGTGTCAGAAATTTGATTTTGAAATGGGGTATAGAAGTCACCGCTTGCAGGGCTGCCAGGGTCAGTCGTCCGAGAATCGCATTGTATGTCGAATCCACCTAGACCACGAAAAATCTGACCAGTATCTTAACCTGATTGGGTGTTGTGCCAAACTTGACAGGCAACTCAATGGTGCCAGACACATATACCGGATCTCTACTAAACCCGTACAAAGGTTCTTCTCCACCCAACTCCATCTTCTTCCCCTCTAGGTCCATCCTCTGATAGGCGTGAGTGTATAATATGTCAACCGAGGATCCGTTGTCTATCATCATCCGCTTTATGTCTACGGTCCCGACCTGACCAGTTATCACCAACGCCCCGTCATGTGGTTCTATGAGATCTGTAGGATAGTCTGTGACACCCCCAAATCCTGGTACTTCATTTCCTCAAGATTTGGTGTTCACTTAATCAAAACATTCATTTCTAACTCCCCAATCATAATAAAATTGAATAACAAAAACCTGCCCATACAGGATTAAACATGAATAAAAGTATCCCAGGTTATCTAACCTTTAGTTACAAACATTCAAATGCGGAAATTAAATAAACTTCATTACAATCTTTAAACTAAAGTTTGATAATAAAACTATCAAAACTATTACAAGTCTTCAGTATTTGGTCATCTTTCCTTTTCCCTTACTGGTACTAGGTACGTCACCCTTTTCAGCTTTAGCTGTAAAAAATTTTACAGGCAAGAGTGAGCAAACAAGGCCCACTTGGAATAACAACAAGTAATTCTTTAAACTTTTACATCAATTGCCAATACTAGGCTCAATAGAACTGAACAATGTGTTCTATTAACTTTTCGAAAATTATAACATTCAATCGAGGGTCTAATGACCTTGAATCATGTCCACGATTATAAGTAATCTTTCAACTTTAACTTTAATGATCATAAGACTATAAGGACTCCCGCGTTTTGGGGATCAACCCTTCGTACAACGTATTGTGTACAACCATTTTAACGCTACCGTAAACCTCTAATAAAAAGAGTTGTTCATCTCTAAAGATTTAGAATACAAGTCCGCACCAAAGTAAGTTTGGTTTGGATACATTACTGAGGTAATTTAGAATTCAACGGTCATCAACTAAGGATTAGTTGAATACAAAAGAAATAACTGTATGCTATGGAATAATCATAACTGAATCGATATTTGTAAATTAATATCATGCTTTAGGAATAATCTAATAGCATAAACATTGAATAATCATAACATAATTTTCTTTGAACAATATTAAGTCAAAGTTATTGATAATTGGATACCAAGCATGCATAATGAATAGTAATTTGAACGATAAAGTTGTTCAACACTAGAATATTAAAATATAGCGATTTGCATGCTAAATAACAAGTTACATATAAAAGAATCTTGCTCAATACTAAATATACGATTTAGAATACTTGCATCCCTATGAACAATTAGATACAAGAGCTTTCTCAATAATAAACCATCTAGCTCTACGAAAGTGTAGAGTTAGCCACCTGTATAATTGAATTTGAATTAGAAACAATAATGTACTCAACGAAATTGAACTTGCACAATGAAGTTTTAGAGTTAGAAAACTTGCATAAATAACTAACTCAATGAAAGTATGGAGTTAGAAAACTTGCTCAAAAGAGTTTAAATATTCGCACAATTACAAAAGTAGAGTTAGAGAACTTGCCTTTAGCACAAGCTAAATCTTACAACTTGAATCAATACCCTATACATATGTCATCATGACATAATTAGTCATTACCAACATTTTATATCTATATAAACAAATATATACATCATGTAGGTTAAATTATCCATTCACATAATCAAACTATGTTAATACTAATTAACACTTGATAACATGCTCATTCATAGTTTAATACTACTAAAATCATCATTTAACACTCCTATTATCAACACATAACATTTATTTTCAAAATTTGAGTAATAAACTAAAACTGTCAGACCATTCTTCTAACTCGCACTGTGGTGCCACCGTTTTTTGTGGTTGGTGGGTCATGGCATTGAAATTTTGTGATGATGATGTGAAACTTGTCTTCTTTGAAATTTGTCATTGCTTGGCACCAGTCCGAATTCGGCGACCAAGCTTCAAGCAACAAAGATGAACAAAAAGCCAAATTGGCCTACAAGCTCCAATCTAATAAGCTAATTAACTTGTAATTCACATACAGACTTCATATAAACATAATTTCGATACTCTTAACATGTTTTAACACATATAATAACATAAACATCAACATTACAACAACCAATTTCATTGTTTTTGATAAAAACTCCATTTTTTATGTTTTCAATGAAAATCAACACTGTGATTTTGTTTTTCAACCAAAACAGTAAATTCAAAATACCATGGTTATGATTATACATACTCTATCAAATTCAATAGTCAATTTATCAATTTAACAACTAATTAAACCTTAATTTTTACTTTAAACTAAGCCGTATTCATATATATATTCATATGAACACTCAGTAATATATTTTTCTTCACAAATTGTATACATACATCAATTCATTGACTATGCTCATATATAAACTAATGAAAATAGTTTCACAACACTAATTTATCATATAAAGCCATATATAACAAACAATTTATCATTCATGAAGATTTTTACAGAGAACTTTTTAGAAGAGGAAAACTAACTATAAAAATAAAAGGATTAAGATCCTAAATTTGATTTTGATTAAGAAGATGATAGTTATCTTGGATTCTCAAGCTTCTTTTCCCAATTTCTTTCTCAAAACCTGTTAGAAATCACTCACTTTCTCTCTAGAGTTTTCTCAAATATTCTCTGTATTCTTCTTCTTCTCTCTCCCTTTTCTTCAACTGAGTCTTTCTTTTCTCTTCTAACATACGTAGAATAATATAACGTATATAGTAATAATATATATTAATGATATATAATATAAGTATAGATATAATTATATCAATTATGTTTTATTTGAAAATCAAAAGCCATAAGGCTTGTTTGGCTAACCACTAAAATTATAATCAATTAATCCTTATGCCTTGTTTGGAAAAACACAATTTGAATAAAAACTTAATAAACATTAGGCTTTGTTTGGCAAAACTGAATTAAACTCCCTTAATTTATTTTAATAACTCCTTTATAGCAAGGTTATTTGTCACACTTCTAATAAATTAAATAATCAATTTAATCAATTCAAATACTAATCTATTAAATTACTTTAACACATAAATCATTATCACAAAACTATAATTTCTTTATAATTATAATTTTATTTAATCCAAGTAACACCTTATTTTAATTACAAAAATCTAATTAAAATATTATAATTCATTTAAACATTATTAGCTCTCTAACTTAATTATTAAATTAAATTAGTATATAACCTCATAACAATTAATTTTTTAGCTCCTTAATTATTTATTCAACAAATAATTAACTAAACCATATCAACTCAAATTGAACAATTATTTACTCAACAATAAACATATCCATTAAATATTTATATAAATCAATAAATATTTAATATTTAATTATTTAATCAACAAATAATTAACTAAACCACATCAACTCAAATTGAGCAACTATTTATTCAACAATAAACATATCCATTAAATATTTATATAAATCAATAAATATTTAATATTATAATTTAAAATTCTGGAATGTTACATCATTCCCTCCTTACAAGGATTCTGTCATCAGAATCACAACTCAAACAAATTATTCGTTACATAGTCCTCGTCAGAGAAAGAGATAGATGTTCCCAGATAAGCCTGATCCTTTCTTGACGTAGAGCTTGTAACCGATAACACTGCATTGAGATGCCCGCTTCTCTTCTTCCGGTTACCGCCCACGAACCACTTCGAGATCACATCAATCACGCCCTCAAGCGGGTTCGGGTTGAGGTACGTACATCCCGATCTGGTGCTATGCTTTCCTCTCTCGGTGCCACCACATTATCCCGACCTGCTACATACTGAACCAACTAGCTGTCTTGAACATTCTTCTCTATCATGTCCATCAAGTCGCTGCATGCCTCTATGGTATGGCCGGAACTATGGTGGTAATCACAAAAATTGCCCCAGCCCCTCTTCCCGGGCTTCGTTCATTTTTGAGCAAGGTTCATAGAAGGACTTATTTCTTATCTCTTCTAGTATCTTCGCCCGATCCATGGTGAGAGGGGTTTATACTTTACTGACGTCTCGGCTCGAAAGGGGGGGTCGGTTACTTCCAGATACCCCGCCATTGTAGTTTTTCTTTCCAGGATTATCTACCCTCCACTGGTTATTGTCCAAACTCTGATAACTCTGTTTGTCCTAATCCTTAGACTTCTCGTAAGACTGGGAGTGTGGTTTGAAATTACCCATGGCCTCTTCTATCGCAATAAACCCTTCAGCCCGATGGAAGGCTTCGATCAGATCTGCAGGAGGGTTGATCACCATATCTTTCATTAGCTTCTTCGACCTCACGATGTCCAGACCAGTTGTGAAAAATCCCAAGGCTTGCGGGGAATTTAACTCTGCCACCGAACCCACTGCCTCCCGAAACCTCTTAACGTACTGTCTGAGACTTTCATTCTAACATTGTCTCACTTGCATGAGGGAAGCAGTTATTTTTCCCCGTCTCCTATTGCTCCCAAACCGAGCATGAAAATTCTCCCGAAGGTCATTCCACGAACCGATCGATTCGGCTGCAAAAATTCCTATCCATTTCCGGGCACTCTTCTTCAACGTCGTGGCGAACATATGACACTTGGCAGCATCCGAATGTCCGTAGTAAGACATCAGACGATCATACCCATCTGAATGATAATAAGGATCCCCTAGCCCATCATACGTATCCATTGGGGGCATTTTCTTCTTTGGATAGGTCGTGACTTGATTAATTTCTGGCGAGAAGGGTGATCCTGGATAGCTCGAAGAGGTTCCCCTCGGGCTTTTAGCCGCTAACATCTTTTCCAACTCTATGACCCTTCTAGCGAGGGGATCGGTCTCTTCTTAATGGGGGGATGTCCATTGTCTATCCCTCTCGTATTCAGGGGACGCGATCCTCCTCCTCTATCCTGATCTTCCTTGGTGTACAGATTTCCTGTCTACCGATCGAATCCTCCTTCGACTCCGGCCTTCTTGAGAGTGACTCCTGGGTTGGCTCCTTTCTTTTCCAGCCTGGTCCCGGCGAGGTGACCGGGATCGGCTCCGATGTCTGCACCTCCTCGAAGAGGCTTCCTGTTCTCCTGCCATTTTGGCCATCTGTGCTTCGAGCTCATCCTGTTGAAGCCGTAACGCCATCATGGCACCTTTATTCTGCTCCATCTTCTTCTGTAGAATGAATTCTCGCTAGTCTCGGTTGCCTTCTGCCTGGGAAAGGTTTTCACCGACATGAGTGACGGGGATGGGCGTGTGCTGACTAGCCGAAAACAACTGTCACCGGAGAGATGGGATGGGTTCAGGCTGGCCTCCTTGTGTCCTTGAATCCATCCTATCTTTTACCGACCCCCTCACATGGGTAGTCTGCTGAGTCTTCGCCTTTTCGTGGACGAAAGCATTGTTACCTTCACTTGCCATAGCTTTCTACCGGAAAAGATTACTATGATTGTGAAAAGCACTAAATCCCCTCCTTCTAGTGCCAATGTTAACGCCAAGTTTCGCCGGCGCATTCAATCACCAAATCCACGCTCTTAACGTGCACAGTAATAGATCACACACGAAGCTTGACGGCTTGTGCCGCCGGGGGATAGCTTCGGTATAAGAATGAGTACATGTCGTTCACAAGGTTTAACAATGGAGGCTTTGGTGTTTAGTGCTCAAATATGTATTACCTGTTAATTGTAGTCAAGCCTTGTATTTATAGTCATTCTTACTTCCTTAGAATCTCTCTCCGAGTCGGATTAGGACTCCTAAATATGGTAGTTACCTATATTTGGGTCCAACACAATCTCCTTAAAAGGTGTAAGTAGAATCCAATTCAAATACTACCTTTGGAGTTACCTTATTCAAATATGATTAGGACTAGAGCCCTTAACCACGTAAACCCCTTATAACTCCAGACTCTGTATATGGGCTGCCCAGATCCACAGGCCCAATCCAACCGAACTTATATATACTGGTATGGGCTTCGGTCCAAGGGACTCGAAGGCCCGACCCCAACACCATGATCAAAACAGGACTCCGACCCGGAGGGCTCGGATATCCGAACTCGAACACCTTCAACATCCTGCATGGCTTCGGCCCAACGGGCCCAATCTCCTCGGTCCCAGCCCAGGCCTTCAGCCCACATGAGGATCGGTAAAATACTCACGAACATCAAGTATTAATATCCTAAATATTTCAACCATTCACCTTCAATTCTCTTTACATTCTTTCAGATATTAAACCATCTAGGTTCTTTAAAAAAAAATTATTCATTCCTGTATTTTCAAATCTAGGTTTTATTCTTTAAACTTTCATTTAATAATTCGAGACAAGTCTAATAAGATTTTATTCTTTAAAACTTCATTTAATAATTCGAGACAAGTCTCATAAATTTTCGGGTTATCACATTCACCCGTTCTTTTAAGAATTTCGTCATCAAAATTATAACATATTAATCATTGATCATTCTATCGTTCAAAATTAGGTTTCCAACTTAACCTTTACAATTTCCTACTCTGAGGATTTCTCTTCTACAATCACATTCCACAATGGTGCTCTAGATGTGGTCAACTTGTGTAAATGTGGAATATCTGAACGCTAAGTTATGTTTGTTTGCAAGGATTATACATGGGATATGACTATTAATCTCAAATGTCTTGTTTTTTTTAATTTGAGTTTGAGACTATTAGTCCACGGATTATAAAATAGCTTAATATTATGGATTATTTAATACCATGTTCGTTCTATCTCGTATTATAATTCCTACCTTTTAGCACTAAAATTTTTTAGACAAATTAACCTCAATCTTTTTATAAAATGACCATAATATCATATCATGCTTATATGTTAGTTCTAGAAATCAACGGTGAATAGAACTAAACATTCTTAACAAGGAACAAAAGTATAATTATACATGTAATTGTAAACTACAAAACAATATAATTGTACTCTTCTAGTGATTATTTTCATTGGTAAAGTTTTTAAAATATATTACAAAATTATGAAGAAAAGTTAAAACTGCTACCAAGATTTTGTTGACGTTGCAAATAAAATTTATTAGAGATCTTTCAGTAAAAAATATTTTTAACTTTTGTTCATAATTTTTGTAATATATTTTAGTGTTTTTATCCTGATTTTAATAAACCTTAGTAAATATATTTTTGTAATAAATTTTTATATTTTTTAATATAAAACTACTAAAAATATATTTTATAAAAATATAAAATATAGTACAAAAATTACAAAAATGTATTTCAGGTTTAACTTTTGTTCATAATTTTGTAATATATTTTATTTTTGTAATTAGTACAATTATACTAATTAATCAATTATATTTTTGTAATTTTGCTATTTGATTTAATTACTTGAATTATAAACAACATTCTCCCCCGTTATTGAACACTAACAAGATCAGGATAAAAAAAACATTCTTGGGACACTTCATAATCAACAACCCTCCAATTTAACACAAGTGGCACGACAAATGAATCCAATTCCAAATATTTGTATACGCATGACTAGATAATTAGTATTACGTGTGTATTATATAATTTTTTCGACAAAATTATAACTTTATTTAAAGTTATATTATATAATTAGTACCACTGAGCATTTGATTGAATAATATATATAACTACTTATTTAAAAGTTTTTAACTAATTGTTCATCATTTTTTGATATATAAACAAGTTTAAATTATAGTTTAAAATATGTTATTATTAAGAAGCAGTATAATAGTCCAAATAATATTTTTAATCCAATCTTTTAATTAATCTCGAAAAAAACAAACATAACATGAGATTATTTTAAGTTATTCATAAATAATCTCATAAAAAACAAACATGTGACTAGAACTATTTAATCCTAGGATTAATAACTTGGAATTATAATCTATGGAAATCATTGCAAACAAACACGCCCCTAGGGTATCAAATTCTGGTGGTCAGTTGGAACCCTTACAAGGGGAAAAAATATTGTTGGAGGATGCCCAGTTCCTCGAGAATAGACAGCTAAAAGAACGAGTTCTTAAGTTTATGGTTGCCAATTATGTGGAGCCAATTTCATATGACCTAACTTTGGCACATCATTTTCATAACTTAATCCCCACTTGCAGTCAGTCCCACGGGGAGAGAACTCAAAAGAAATTTGCCAGTGACCTTAGTGAGTTTTTATTTAGAGTAGTAGTTAAAATAAAGCGCCAATATTAGCTTCTGGTCCCCAAAACATAAGACACAAAATTGTAAAATGTATATTGTATTTTGTTCAAATATTTGTCTCTTATGTTGACAAACATCCATATCTTCGGATTTGGTTGTTATAATCTTTTGCCTATAACAATGGCATCATTGATTTTGTCTCTGATGTGGCTGTTATATCTTTGTTCCTTTTTATTATACTCACAATTTAGCAACAAAAAAAACATAAGACACACAAAAACACAGTTAAGGAAGAGTTGGTTTGGCAAATCTGAGTTAGGTGGGAACTTAAATGAACCATGGAATGGTTATCAAGTGGTGAATGATTATAATTAGATGATAAAATGAACAAAACAAGAGTGATTTAATCATGTACGTGTGTATTCGCAGCTTGCAGTTTCATCCTGGGCAATTGCTTCCTTTGCGACCTACATAGTTCAGTTCACTAATAGTCAGGTGAAAGGAAGGAAACTAATAGCTCAGTTAACTGATATTGTCGGGTGAAAGGAAGGAAACTAATAACAATATCCATAGTTTCTTTATTAAATATTCTTATTCACCTATCAAACTGCGTATTAGTACTTAAGTTCCCAAAAATGATACTATTAGGTATCAGTACTCTAAATGTAAGACCCCAAATTTTATGAAATGAAATTATTCAATTTTCTTATAATTGTTATTCTATTTAATAAATGGATAAATTGATGAAGGGTTAAAGTTAAGGTAATATGTGAAAAAATTTCAAAGTAAGCAAGTGGTTATAAAATATTCGTTGTGTTGGGGAATATTCTTTTTGTCGGAGAATATCTGTACGACGACACTATCATTGGTGGACCACCACAACGGAATAATTATCGGAGTTAGAAAACGACAGAAATATCTTTTTATAAAAATAACGGCGAAAGTTTTACCGTTAAACTATTAAAATACCCGATGGTAAAAGAACAGTAATACGCGTAGTTGCATAGTAGCTCACGGTATTGATTATTGATGCTTACGTGAAGAAACCACCGGTTTATTCAATTATTCTTTCTGATGAGTTCTTTGATAATATCTCTCATATTATTGATTCAATTATTGTCACAAAGATAAATCTCGCATAATATTTTATATTATTTAATCAATAATTGAGACGACAAAGTTATTCATATTATTATTTGCAATATTGACGATGTCTAGAAAGTTACGAGGAGAGGTTTGGTCACCTAATTGCTTGGCGCCCATAGGAGAAATCCTTATCGGAAAGCCCTCTTTCACAGGAATGATCTTGTTGTAAAATATTGTGAGTTATAATATTAATGATGAATAATTGTTGATAGATTAAAAATGTGTTTATTAAAGATAAGTGATTTGTGGTAATTATTTATTCAATTTTTGATATAAATAGAGAGGTTTGTTATGAGGTGTTTGTTATAAGTTTGACTTATTATTCCATGAAGAGATGTGCTAATTTTTCAGACAGTTGATTGAAGATATAATAGTAAATCAATATGGACCGCTGGTTGAAAGTTATAATAGTAAATCAATTTAGATCGCTGGTTTAAAATTTTAATAGTTAATCAGTATGGACCGTTGCTTTAAGTTTTAATAGTAAATCAATATGAACCGTCCGTTTAAAAGTAAATTAATATGGGTCGTTCATGAATTAGTTACTATTCAATCTTTTTTCCTATAAATAGAAGCTCATTCCTTCATTATTTCTTACGAATTCACTGAAACTATAGAGAGAGAAACTATAGAGAGCAAGAAAAAGAGTATTCTGCTACTACCCTACTTCATTATTCACTCTTCTATTAAGGTAAGGGGTATTATTTCTTTCGTATTCATGAAGGGAATTATTTTCTTTCAATACTCGTAAGGGTTGTTATTCCATTCTTTATTATACTGTGGGAACAACCTGTCTACGCGGACTACCGCATGCATGGTGAAATCTTTTGTTATTCCATTCTTTATTATTATGTGGGAATAACCTGTCTACACGGACTACCGCATGCATGGTGAAATCTTTTGTTATTTCATTCTTTATTATTCTGTGGGAATAACATGTCTACGCGGACTACCACATGCCTGGTGAATAACCCTTCGTATTCAATTGTTATTAAATTGTAAAAAAGATTTTTCTACGCGGACTACTGCATTACATGTGAAAATCCATTTGCAGTTTCATATATTATTTCTTTTCATATTCTTAAATCTAAACTTACTATTGTAAGTATTGCTTCTATAATTCCTAAAATTAGTAGAATATCCTTGAGTTTTGCGCTTCATCTAGTATCGTTTCATTGGATTATTGATCTAAACTTTCTTATTAAATATCAAAATTTTCACCCGGGGTACTATTCACGGGTTACTATTCACTCAATTACTATTCACTCGAATATTATTCACCTGAGGATTCGGAGTACTTTTCATACTGAGTTACTATTCACGGGTTAGTATTCACTCGGGTACTATTCACCCAGAGTACTATTTATGATAAAAATTGATTTTTTTCGGTCCAAATCATTTTTGATACAATATTATTCTTGAATTTTACTACACAAAGCATTATTGTGACGCCCCCAAAATAGGTATACATCACCCATTCTGAGTTGTCAATACATGGTACGTAAACAACTACAACTTTATTATTACAACAAGAAAGCTGTGAGTTTGAATACAAATATTATCTTCTAGACAATATCTATACTCAAATAAATCCTCATCACATTTATTGATACATTATTTTACAAAATGGTGAGGACTACTAAACAATTCTTTCTAAAACCTTCATTCCATACCCGACTCGTACTCATTATATTCTCGCCTCCCCGAGAAGAAAAATGGAACAAAAAGGAAAAGGGTGAGCTCAACTAGCCGAAAGAAAGAATATTATGACTAAGATAATATACAACAAATTACTCGTTAGTCTTCAACAGGAAAAATCTAATAGAATACAATAGACAACAAATTTTAAATCAATATTCGCAATGAAATAATAATTCATTAGAAGAGTTAAGTAGAGAATGCAAACTACTATCTTCTATGTATTAATTTAAAAGTTTATCGCTCTATCTTTTATCCCCGTAACATCAATCAATATACATCCGGAATCAAATATTCATCTTTGCACTATAGGCCAAAGATATTCATCATTGGTCATGTTCATCTAAACACTGTTCATCTTTGCACTACTACCAAAGATATTCTTCAGAAATCATTCATCTTTGCACTCTGGATCAAAGATATTCAATAATATCATCATTTAAGATCGAGGATGATGAAAAATATTTTAAAAAAACGAATCCGGTGAAACAAAATGACAAGGATTAAGGATTAAGGATTCGTACTTTTGTTTTATCCATGTTCAAAAATACCTCAAAAATAATCATAGTGGTGTAAAATTCAAGAATGATCAAAACATGGATACAATCAAAGCTAGTATCCAGAATATATATTTTGGACAAAAAGAAGAAATTTTATTTTTCGGTGAATAGTGCCTTATACGTGAATAGTGCCGTATACGTGAATAGTAACTCCGACACCAAAAGATATAAATTTCCCAAAAAACATCTTCACGCTTCATGAATAGTTCTCGTGAATAGTAACTCGTGAATAGTAACTCATGAATAGTAACTCGTGAATAGTAACTCATGAATAGTAACCCCGACATGGAAAAGTTTCAAATTTGATAAAAATTTCCAACCAATATTTCAGCATAATGATATTGAAGAAATAATATCATCTGAGAAGAAAATAACATCCCTTACCTCGAAAGATTAGTACTTACTTTTGGAATAAGGGTATAGTGTTGAAGGAACTTGCACCGCCTAACAATACTCAAAGTATACTCACAAGAATACGCTCAATATATCGAGAGAGAGAAAGAGAGAAACTTCAGCTTTTTGGTGTGTTTTTCAATTCTAACCTAAGCACCCTATTTATAGGAAAATGCTTAGAACACCAAAGTAGAAAATTGAAATATAATATTAATATATTTTTCACATTTTCTTTATCCCACCTTAGACAACTGATCTCAGCCCATTTGAATCCCATTTGAGGCCAACTTAGTTGCAAAAAACATTTTTCTCAAAATAATTAACTAAAACTCCCAAAAATTAATTATTTCGGAACATCGGAACTTCAATAATTCATAATAAATAGCCCTTTTATCAGAAAATTCAAATCTCACGAGTTTTTATAGGAAATTCAATTCTCTACAACTTTGCAGAAGAAAGGTTTTTCGAATTTCAAATGAAATTGGTAGAAATCCACAAAGCAGGCGATTTTACAGGCTATAATCAAATTTCAGTCAAAAAAGGGGTCCACCGACATGTTTAACATGTTTTAAATATTTATTGCAACAAAAATACTCTTCCTCCTCAGTATACTCATATATCCCACATTCGTTGTAAAAATATCACCATTATTATATTATTATAATATAATAATATATTTAAATAAATTATTTTATCAGAAAAAGATAAAATTTCAATTTTCAACAATTGTCACATTAAAAATTTTCTCCATCTATATCCACATAAAATCAATATTTTCCTTATCATATGAATCAATAATTAATTATTCACAAATAATATTACAAAATCACAATATTGATAAACTGCATAGCGGTTCAGAAAGAGGGGCTTTCAATAAGAATTTCTCCTTCTTGGCGGCGCAATTAGGTGACCAAACCTCTCCTTAGAGCAGAACTTTCTAGACATTGCCAATAATGTTATCTAATAATATTATTTAGGATAATATGAATTATTGCTTCGATAATGAAAAATCGTGTAATGACAATTATTGAAACAACAAAGAATATAAAATATCAACGCAAAGAATTATTAAATTAATAAAATCTTTGAGCAAGAATTATCGTAACCATTATTGAGTAGTGCCTTCTTCACGTAAGAATCAATAATTGGTGCAATACCGCAAAGCTTCTCGTGTTTTAACCCACCGAGTATTTTAACAAAGATTAATCTGTAATAACTACTGAATTATTTTTAAACAACTTATATTTGTCATTTTCTTCATCCAATCGCTTTTCAGTTATGGGGCCCACATGGGTGGTCATGTGGCCGTAAATACGAATATTCCAAGCGATCTGAATATTCCCCGACAGTACGATTATTCCACGAATATTCTCCGACAACAATGAATATTTTATAACCACTTGATTATTTTGAAATATTTGCGTATTTTACCCCTAACTATCCACATTAATCAAATCAACCCTTACTATTTCAAAATAATAAATAGAGAAAATTAAATTTCATTAATAATAAGTTGGGGTCTTACAACCTCCCTCCTTATGAAATTTTGTCCTCGAAATTGACGACGACGTGCACTGTGTGTTTCAAAAAGGTGAGGATACCTCGCTTTCATTTCCGTTTCCAATTCCTGTGTCATTTCCTCTATAGCATGATTCCTCCACAAAACTTTAACTTGTGGTATGACTTTTTTAGCGTAAGACATGCTCCTTCCTATCCAAGATCTTGACAGGTACCTCCTCATACGTTAAGTCTTTGGCTATCTCGTCCGGTTCTAACTCTATAACGTGGTTCGGGTCTTTCACATATTTACGAAGTACAGATATGTGAAACACATTATGAACACGAGACATACTCGGAGGTAACGCGAGTCAATAGGCTACATTTCCTACTCGGTCAAGAATTTGAAATGGACCAATAAATCGTGGATTGAGCTTTTCTCTCTTCCCAAATCTTGTAACTCCCTTCCATGGAGCAACTCGCAACAATACATGATCCCCTACACTAAATTCCCGTCCTTTCGATGAAGATCCGCATAACTCTTTTGTCGATCTTGTGCTTGGTTTGTATACGTTGTCGAATCATTTGGATCTTTTTAAAGTAGTCATACGTATCAACTCGGGTCCCAATTGTGTTGCTTCACCCACCTCGTCCCCAACATCTTTGGAGAGCGACACTTTCGTCCATATAATGCTTCAAATGGAGCTACACCTATACTTACTCGATAAGCTTGTTGTTGTAGGAGAATTCCACCAATGGTAAATACTTATCCCAACCGCCTTGAAGTTCAGGACACGAGTCTTAATAAATCTTCAAGAGTTTGAATAGTCCTTTCGATTGTCCGTCCGTTTGAGGATGGTATGCCGAATCAATCGTAATCCGCGCCCATAGCTTTTTGCAAGCTAACCAAAATCTTGAAGTGAATCTTGGGTCACGATCCAAAACTATGGATCTGGGCATGCCATGCAACCTCACAATCTCATTCACGTACATACTAGCAAGGCGTTCAAGGAATAAGTCTCCGTATTGGCAAGAAATGAGCGAGACTTGGTTAATCTATCAACAATAACCCAAATAGCATTGATGCCTTGAGAAACCGTAGGAAGACCGTAACGAAATCCATGGTAATGTGTTCCCACTTCCATTTCGAATCTCAAGTGGTTGCGATGGACCCTTAGGTACTAGATGCTCCGCCTTTACACGTTGGCAAGTTAAACACATCGAGATAAACTTTGCAATCTCTCTCTTCATATTGTTCCACCAAAATGTATGTCGAAGATCACGATACATTTTGGTACTTCTAAGATGGATTGCAAATGGTGTATTGTGTGCCTCCATCATAATCTTGTACTTCAAATCAGAGTCGTTAGGGACACAAAGTCTAGACTGGACTCGAAGTATTCCTTCTTCATCAATTCTCGCTTCCGAAATAGCTCCTTCTTGTACTTTTCTTCTTCATACACGCATCACTCGGGTTGGTGGCTTGAGCAACCTTAACTTTTTCTATTAAAGTTGGCTCTACGTATACTTGACATCATCGCACTCGTTCCTCGCGATATGATCTTCTACTCAACGTCACTACCACGTTCGCTTTTCCGGGATGGTATTGAATAGTGTGGTCGTAGTCTTTCAATAGCTCGAGCCAACGTCAGCCGCCGCATGTTGAGTTCTTTTGAGTGAAGAAATATTTAAGGCTTTTTATGGTCCGAATATATCTCCACTTTCTCCCATATAGATAGTGCCTCCATATCTTTTAAAAAGAAAACGATCACGCTTAACTCTAGATCATGAGTAGGATAATTCCTCTCATACTCTTTAAGTTGTCATGAGGCATAGGCTATGACTTTCCCACATTGCATGAGAACACATCCTAACCCCTTTGCTCAAGCATCATTTGAGATAACAAATCCATCCGAACCAGATGGTATTGTTAGAACAGGTGCCGAAATAAGTCTCCTCTTAAGCTCTTGGAAACTCTTCTCGCATTCTTCGCTCCAAACGAATTTTGTATCCTTTCGAGTTAGCTGAGTTAATGGAGTAGCGATTCAAGAAAACCCTTCCACGAATCTCCGATAATAACCAGCTAAGCCCAAAAAGCTACGCACTTGATCACCGACTTGGTTGTTCTAACTTTGTATTGCTTCAATCTTGGCCGGATCAACAGATACTCCATGTTTTGACACCACGTGCCCAAGGAATGCTACTTCCTCAAGCCGTAACTCACATTTCTTCAATTTGGCATATAGTTTGTTTTCACGAAGCCTTTGGAGTACCAAACTTCAAATGGTGCTCATGATCTTCACGACTTTTGGAATATATGAGGATGTCATCAATAAAAACAACAACGAACTGATCCAAATATTCCTTGAATACTCGGTTCATCATATCCATGAAAGCCGCAGGAGCATTAGTTAATCCGAAAGACATGACTAAGAATTCATAATGCCCTTACCGAAGTTCTCAAGGCGATCTTTGGAATATCCTCGATTCTAATCTTGGTGATGATATCCGTAAGCTAAGATCGATCTTTGAAAAAATTGTGCCCTCAGAATGGTCAAACAAGTCATCAATACGAGGTAGAGGATACCTATTCTTGATGGTGACATGGTTCAATTCCGATAGTCAATACAAAGTCGCACACTCCCGTCTTTCTTCTTCTTTACGAATAAAACAGGAGCACCCCAAGGAGATGTACTAGACGAATGAAACCGATGTCCAACAATTCCTCGTAGTTGGACCTTTAACTCTGAAGTTCAATAGAGCCATTCGATATGGGGTTTTAGAAATGGGCTTTGTACCAGGTTCAAGATCAATAAAGAATTCAACTTCACGCTCGGGGTAGACCGTGAAGTTCTTCAGAAATACGTCGGGAAAGTCAATAACAACAGGAATATTATTCAAATTTGACGTGTCTTTATTCAAATCCATAACATGGGCTAAGAAAGCTTGACATCCGTTTTTCAATAAACGAATAGCTTTATGATTAGATATGATTGTGATTGATTTTAATGGTTTAGTTGCTTGAATTCGTACAACAGGTTGGTTAGGAATATGAAAACTAACAACCTTACGAAAACAATCAATTTTGGCATGATGAGTAGTTAACCAATCAATCCCTAAAATCACATCAAAAGCAAGTATCTTTAAAGAGATAAGGTCAACAAGTAAGGTAATGGTGCCAACTTGAATCAAACAAGATTTATAAACAGTGGATGTGATGAAAGTTTCTCCCAACGGAGTTTCCACAGATAGGTCAAAGTCTAATTTCTCCGGAGTCAAGTTTAAACGTTGAGCACAAGTAGGAGAGATAAATGAATGGGTAGCACCGGTATCAAGTAAGGTATAAACTTTGCAAGAATTTATAAATAGCTTACCCGTGATCACCTCGTTTGGGTTCCTCGCATTTTGACGATCACAACAAACGCTCTTCCCAAAATCGTTGACTTTAACTTTTCCGGGGACGATCTTTTGAGTCACCGTCCCTCATTGAACTAGGTTTCGCTATCGCATAATCTCGAGCGATATGTCCTTCCTTTCCACAATTATAGCATACCTTGAACTGCTAGGACAGTTTGACCGATATGTCCTCTTTCCCGTGATTTATAGCATATGACCGGTGGTCGTTCTCCTTCCCTAAAACCGATTCTTTTAAGACTTTATCGTCTTTCACATGGTCGTTGTTAAATCTCTCTTTTAAAATCTCTTCCCGACTCGCTTTTTTTATTTTCATGGCCATGATTACCACCCGAGTGGTTACCATTTTTTTGTCCGTCTTTTCTTTCTCATTTGGTTATCATTATTACATTGATCGCTATCTCGGTATGATCCTCGATTATGGGTCCCTCAGGTTGGACCGTGACTCGTTATCTCGCTCTAATAATTGAGCCATGTTTACAACATCTGAATAGAGAGAAAGTTTATGAGAAATGAGATCGACGGCGCCCGGTTTTAAACCTCTAAGAAACATCCGCGTCATCGTTCCTCATTCTCCACCAAATGATGTGCAAACTTGGATAACTCGCAAACTTTGCCTCGTCATCGAGACACCGCCATGTTGTTTTTTGCTCTAATCGATGAACTCCACTTCCTTCATATGATGAACACTTTCAAGAAAGTATTTGTCATTAAATAGTTTCGAAATGTTTCCCAAGACATGCCGAAAAGCGGTTTGGATGGGTATGTCATGCTTCTGAGACTCCCACCAGTAGTCTTCCTCGCCACGCGAACATAAAGGTGGCGAATGGAACCTTCGTTCCTCCGTGCATCCCAAGACATCGAATATCTTGGTAATTTGCTTGACCCATGTTTTCGCTTATGATCGGATCTCGCTTTCCCTTAAATTCGTGGTCCCAACTCTTTGAACTCGCTTGTTTGTGACAACCCGTGAATTGCTATCATTTCCTCTGTATTTTGAACACGAGTCTCCCTCGTCGACTTTGCATGAATCGCAAAAGCTTCTAAACATCCCTCGTTCATCATCTCGCTTTCGGTGGTGTTATTCATGGGAGGAACATTGCCGATCTGTTGCACGTTCTCCTCATTGGTGAGTCTGAGACATCTCCATGGTCTCATTTCCATTGTTAATATTCTCAATCGACATTCTCAAATCATCATAAAAACAAGGGTTAATTAAGGAAATCAATATATCACATAATATCCTTATATCTTGACTCAACTAAAAAATAAGCTTAGGTAGGACACACTAGCGAAGGATTTACTCGTCTCTCCTCCTAGTTCTATTCCCGATCTCCGCCGGAGATCATATATCCCTAAGCTCGATACCAATTAATGGACGCCCCAAAATAGGTATACATCACCCATTACGAGTTGTCAATACATGTGTATGTAAACAACTACAACTTTATTATTACAACAAGAAAGCTGTGAGTTTGAATACAAATATTATCTTCTAGACAATATCTATACTCAAATAAATCCTCATCACATTTATTGATACATTATTTTACAAAAATGGTGAGGACTACTAAACAATTCTTTCTAAAACCTTCATTCCATACCCCACTCGTACTCGCTATATTCTCGCCTCCCGAGAAGAAAAAAATGGAACAAAAAGGAAAAGGGTGAGCTCAACTAGCCAAAGTAAAGAATATTATGACTAAGATAATATACAACAAATTAACGTTAGTCTTCAACAGGAAAAATCTAATAGAATACAATAGACAACAAATTTTAAATCATTATTCGCAGCAGCGAAATAATAATTCATTAGAAGAGTTAAGTAGAGAATGCAAACTACTATCTTCTATATATGAATTTAAAAGTTCATCGCTCATCTTTTATCCTCAGTAACATCAATCAATATACATCGGAATCAAATATTCATCTTTGCACTCTGAGCCAAAGATATTCATCGATTGGTCATGTTCATCTAAACACTTGTTCATCTTTGCACTACTACCAAAGATATTCTTCTAAATCATTCATCTTTGCACTACAAAGCTAAAGATATTCAATAATATCATCATTTAAGACCGAGGATGATGAAAATATTTTAAAGAAAGCGAATCCAATTGAAACAAAATGACAAGGATTAAGGATTAAGGATTCATACTTTGTTTTATCCATGTTCAAAAATACCTCAAAAATAATCATAGTGGTGTAAAATTCAAGAATGATCAAAACATGGATACAATCAAAGCTAGTATCCGAATAGATATTTTGGACAAAAAGAAGAAATTTTATTTTTGGTGAATAGTGTCAGATATCGTGAATAGTGCCAGTACACGTGAATAGTAACTCCGACACCAAAAGATATAAATTTCCCAAAAAACATCTTCACGCTTCATGAATAGTACTCGTGAATAGTAACTCGTGAATAGTAACTCATGAATAGTAACCGTGAATAGTAACTCATGAATAGTAACCCGAAACATGGAAAAGTTTCAAATTTGATAAAAAGTTCCAACCAATATTTCAAAGATAATGATATTGAAGAAATAATATCATCCGAGAAGAAAATAACAACCCTTACCTCGAAAGATTAGTACTTCTAAATTTGGAATAGGGTATAGTCTTTGAAGGAACTTGCAGATCTAACAATACTCAAAGTATACTCACAAGAATACGCTCAATATATCGAGAGAGAAATAGAGAGAAACTTGGGTTTACGGTGTGTTTTCAATTCTAACCTAAGCACCTATTTATAGGAAAATGCTTAGAACACCAAAGTAGAAAATTGAAATATAATATTAATATATTTTTCACATTTTCTTTAGCCCACCTTAGACAACTGATCTCAGCCCATTTGAATCACATGTGAGGCCAACTTAGTTGCAAAAAACGTTTTTCTCAAAATAATTAACTAAAACTCCAAAAATTAATTATTTGTAACTTCAAAACTTCAATAATTCATAATAAATAGCCCTTTGATCAGAAAATTCAAATCTCGCGTGTTTTTATAGGAATTTCAATTTCTCTGACTTTACTGAAGAAAGTTTTTCCGAATTCCAAAGTAAATTGACCGAAATCCACAAACAGGCGATTTTACAATTTATAATCAAATTTCGGTCTAATAAATGGGGTCCACCGACATGTTTAACATGTTTTAAATATTTATTGCAACAAAAATACTCTTCCTCCTCGTATACTCATATATCCCACATTCGTTGTAAAATATCACCATTATTATATTATTATAATATAATAATATATTTAAATAAATTATTTTATCGGAAAAAGATAAAATTTCAATTTTCAACAATTGTCACATTAAAATTTTCTCCATCTATATCCACATAAAATCAATATTTTCCTTATCATATGAATCAATAATTAATTATTCACAAATAATATTACAAAATCACAATATCGACAACTGTGCGGTTCAGGAAGAGGGGCTTTCAATAAGAATTTCTCTCATCGCTGCCGCAATTAGGTGACCAAACCTCTCCTTAGACAGAACTTTCTAGACATTGCCAATAATGTTATCTAATAATATTATTAGGATAATATGAATTATTGCTTCGATAATGAAAAATCTTGTGTAATGACAATTATGAAACAACAAAGAATATAAAATATCAACGCAAAGAATTATTAAATCAATAAAATATTGAGCATGAGTTATCGTAACCATTATTGAGTAGTGCTTTCACGTAAGAATCAATAATTCGTGTAATACCGTGCTGCTTCGTGTTTTAAACCAATAGAGTATTTTAACGATAATAGCAATAACTACAACCGTTATTTTTTAAACAACTTATATTTGTCGTTTTCTTCATCCAATCGCTTTTCAGTTATGGGGCCCACATGGTCGCTACCATCGCAATTAATATTCCCCGACAAAGACGAATATTCCACGAATATTCCAAACAACAATGAATATTTTATAACCACTTGCTTATTTTGAAATATTTGCGTATTTTACCCCTAACTATCCACATTAATCAAATCAACCCTTACTATTTCAAAATAATAAATAGAGAAAATTAAATTTCATTAATAATAAGTTGGGGTCTTACAACTATCATATTGACAATTTGGACATTATTGAATTCTGGATAAATTAAATTATAAATATTTAAAAATTTATCATTTGCTTTCTTTTAATTGAATTTTTATATCATTGTCATCATCCTCATGCTTATATTATGATAAAAGTCATTTGTGGTTTATGTGCGTATATTTATTATTGATTGGTATGATTATGACCAGGGATTATTCGGTATAATCATAACTGTAATGTTACAAATGATGTGGTAAAAGTTCTCATTGGTCCATAGTGCATTGATGGACAGTTGTTGGTATGATTATGACCAGGGATTATTCGGTATAATCATGACCATTAATGATTACATGAATATCCTTGGCCCGTAGTGCAAGGATGATTCGATGATGTGGTTTATTTATTAAGCTGACTCTCAGCGATAAAGTTGATGAAAAACTTTTTAAATCATAGAAGATAATAGATATCATGCTCTACTTGACTCTTCTAATGGATTGTTTGTTCCGCTGTAGTTAAACTTGATGTTTATTATATTTTTATCAGTTTAACATTGTTGAAGGCAAACGATAATTTATTCTGCATTATCGTAGTCATAATTTTTCTTACTGGGCTAGTTGAGCTCACCCTTTTGCTTTCATTGTTCTCTTCAGAAAATGAGAACGTAATAGGGACTAAATGGGGAGCAGAGTGATCGGGCCCGAGATGGTGGCTATAGTAGTCCTCACTATTTTATGAAATAGTGTGATAATAAATGTAATGAGGACTTTATTTGAGTTTGAATACTGTCTATGAGACAATATTCGTGTAAAAACTCTAAGTTACGTTGTTGTCGTATTATATAAAAAGAAGTTTGTATTTGATTTATGTATCATGTATTTGGCAACTCAATGGGTGATGTATACTGTAAGACCCCAACTTTTATGAATAAAGAATAATTTTCTCGAAATATATTTTTGATTATTATGGTGTGGATTTGATAAAATGTTATAGTTATGGGTAATATTTACAAATTTTGCAAAGTAAGTAAGTGGTTATATAATATTCGATTGGTCAGGGAATATTCGTTTTAACAGGGAATATTCGTACGATGGCACAATTATTGGTGGACCCCACAACGAAAGTATTGTCGTAGTTAGAAAATGACAGAATTATCTTTTTATAAAAATAACGGCGAAATTGTTACCAAGTTAAAACCGTTGAACTACCCTTAATAAAAGTACAAGAATACGTGTGGTTGCATAGTAGCACGGTATTGATTATTGATGCTTACGTGAGAAGTCACTCAGTTATACTCAATTATTGTTACAGTAATTGCTGCATCATATCTCTCATATTATTGATTCAATTATTATCACAGTATCATCTGCATAATATTTATTATTATTAAATCAATAATTGAGACAACAAAGTTATTCATATTATTATTTGCAATATTGACAATGTCTAGAAGTTCTGTCAAGGAGAGGTTTGGTCACCTAATTGCGCGCCAATAAGGAGAAATCCTTATCGGAAAGCCCTCTCTTTCTTGGGAACGACCTGGTTGTTAAATATTATGAGTTATAATATTAATGATAAATAAGTTGTGTTGATTAAAGATGAAATTGATAGTTCCATTGTGTTGGGATTATTAGTGTTAGTTGAAATCGACATTTATTTCGATAATAATTGATGTATGGAGGTTATATTGACCAATCGGGTAATTAATCGGATAAATGAGCAATTAATTGCTATTATTTCACATGTTTATAACTATTTGTTCACATGTGTGTACTATTGATTCACATTCATGTACTATTAGGGGAGGTGGTGCAAGATTGATAATACTTGCATGACTAAATTAAAAATGGAGGTATAGTTGAAGGTACTATACTGTAATTAGTTTTTTCACATTATTATACTATTGAGTCACATGAATGAACTATTAATTCACATTATTTACTTTTAGGGGAGGTGGTGGAAGTTTGATAATACTTGTAGGACTAAATTAAAAATGAAGAAAAAGAGGAAGGTATTATACTGTAATATTTCGAGCCCCAAAACGTGTAATTATCGAAACTATATTTTCCTATAAATAGAAGCTCATTCTTCCTTCATTTCTCACCAATTCACAAAAGTTTAGAGCAGTTATTATAGAGAGAAATTATAGAGTGAAAGAAGAAGAGAAGTCTGCTACCTCAATATTCCATTATCCAATTTTTCTAAGGTAAGGGGTATTATTCTTTCGTATTCATGAAGAGGGTTATTTTCTTTCAATACTCTTAAGGGTTGTTATTCCTTTCTTTATTATTATGTTGGAATAACCTGTCAATGCGAAGTAACGCATACATGGTGAAATTCATCTGTTATTCCATTCTTTATTATTCTGTTGGAATAACCTGTCTGTGCGGATTACGCATGACCTGGTTCCATTCTTTATTATTCTGTTGGAACATCCTGTCTGTACAGATTACGCATGACCTGGTTCCATTCTTTATTATTCTGTTGGAACATCCTGTCTGTTCGAATTACGCATGACCTGGTTCCATTCTTTATTATTCTATTGCAATAACCTGTCTGTGCGGATTACGCACGCCTGGTGAATTCTTATGTTATTCCATTCTTTATTATTCTGTTAGAATAATCTGTCTACGTGGATTACCGCATGGCAGCAAAAAATCTATTTGCGGTTTCATATATTCTATTATACTCAGTTGATTAAAATTTTGCCTTCTATACTCCATGAAATTAGTGGAATATCCTTGATATTTGCGCTTCATCCAGTATCTTTTCATGGAAATATTCTTCTGAGCATTCTTGAAGTTTACTCCACAAAGCAGTATCATGTTGACAATTTGAACGTTATTGATTTCTGGATAAATTAAATTATAAATCTTTATAAATTTATCCTTGAACTTGTTTTATTGAATTAATATATCATTGTCATCATCCTCATGTTTATAATATGTTGAAAGTCATCTGTGGCCTGTAGTGCATAGATGGACTTGGTATGATTATGACCAGTGATTATTCAGTATAATCATGATCGTAATGTTACAAATGATGTGGTAAAAGTCTTCATTGGCCGTAGTGCATTGATGGACAGTTGTTGGCATGATCATGACCATTGATGAATACACGAATATCCTTGGCCCAAAGTTCATGGATAATTTGTGGTCGTGATACTAATGAATATCCTTGGTCGTAGAGCAGGGATGATGTGGTTTATTTATTAAGCTGAGTCTCAACGATAAAAGTGATCAAAAACCTTTTAAATCATAAAAGATAGTAGATTTTATTCTCTACTTGACTCTTTTAATGGATTGCTTGTTCCGCTGCAGTTAAACTTGATGTTTATTATATTTTATCAGTTTAACACTGTTGAAGGCTAATGATAATTTATTCTGCATTATCTTAGTCATAATATTTCTTACTAGGCTAGTTGAGCTCACCCTTTTTTTTCACTGTTCTCTTCAGGAAATGAGAACGTAGCCGGGACTAGTCGAGGAACGGAGTGACGGTCCAGATGATAGCATTAGTAGTCCTCACTATTCTGTTAAATAGTGTGACAATAAATGTAATAAGGACTCCATTGAGTGTGGATATTATCTAGATGACAATATTCTTATTAAAACTCTTAGATTATGTTTTGTCGTATTTTACACGACTGTTGTATAATTAAGTTGTATTTGAATTTTGTGCCATGTATTTGGCAAGTCAAGATGGGTAATGTATACCTATTTTGGGGGCGTCATGGTTGGTATCAAAGCTTAGGGATATGATCCCTGGCTGAGATGTGAGACAAGAACTAGGAGGGGAGAGACGGGGAATTCCTTCGCTAGTATGACCTACCTAAGTTTATTTGGTATTTATTTGGTCAGTCAGAGTATAGGGATAATATGTGACATGTAAATTAACCTTTGTTTTGTGGCAGTATTTGAAAATGACATCCGAGAATGCTGAGAATAGCAATGGAGCACAGGAGACCGTTGAGTCTCCACAGATCAATAATCAGGATAATGTGCATCAGGAAGGCGATAATCCTCATGCAAACAACAACACTGACCAAATGATGAACGATGGAATGTTCAGAGGCTTTATGCAATTCATGCAACATCAGGCGAGAGCGGCTCCTGTCCAAAATGTAGGTGGAAACACTGGAAACTCTCGGACGGTCACCACTAAACAATTCAAGGAGCTGGGACCACCAGATTTTATTGGAGAGCCAAAACCACTTAAGGTGGAAGCGTGGATAAAGCAGATCACCAAGATATTTGATGTTTTGGGATGCTCCGAGGAGCAAAAGGTTCCATTTACCACTTTTATGTTGCGAGAAGAGGCAGATTACTGGTGGGAATCGGTAAAGCGTACTCAACCTGCCACACTGAAGATGTCTTGGGAGAAGTTCCAAGAACTATTCAACGACAAGTACTTTCCCGAAAGTATTCGTCACATGAAAGAGGTAGAGTTCATCAAGTTGGAGCAGAACAATATGACCGTGTCATAGTACAAAGCTAAGTTTGCCGATAGACACGGCAAAGCAGACATGACACATGACATTACCGACGACCGCCCACCAAAAAATCGGGCTTTGGGCCGCATTTTTCCAGCCCACCAAAACCCGGGCCTTTTTGGCACGGCCCACCCACGTGGCCCATGAACTTTTTTTTAAAAATAAAATGTTACTACTTGTGGGTTGTGAGGCTTGAACACAAGACTTGTAAGTAAATAAATAAGAGTTCAAACCAACTGAGCTACAACAACTATTTATTTTTAATGCAATCTTCAATATATTTTAACTATAATTGAAAACTATAATTAAGATATGTAGGTAATTAATTAATAATACTAATTTATAATACTATTAAAATTTTAATTGATTGAGATATGTAGTTAATGTAAGAAATTAATTAATTGTGTTTGTTTGTATTATTGTTTATTATTAATTATTTTATTTTTTTAATATTTATTATTATTACTATTTTTGGTGTAGCAAAGAGTTTGCAAAAAAAAAATTAAAGAGAGAAGTCGTGGGTCGTAAGCCGGGCCGGGATTGGGCCACTTGCCACTTGACTCTGAACCTCAAATTCCACCCACCAAAACCCAGCCTTTTTTGGCCTGGTCCACCGTCTTTACCGTTTGCTTGAGTCTATTTGTCGAGTTGTCCCGGTTTGCGTCTCACTTGGTTGATAATGAGGAGAGAATGACGCGGATGTTTCTAAGAGGTTTGAAACCCGAGATACGTCAATACTTAATTTCTCACAAACTGTGTTTGTATTCAGATGTTGTTAATAGGGCTCAGTTATTGGAGTTCGATAACGAGTCAACTCAACCAAGAGAAAGCAGCCGGCAAAATGTTAATATACCGGTAGTAGCATCAAGCGGTGACAACAAACGTGGAGGAATCAACATGCCGTAAATGGTAACCACTTCGGTGGTAATCATGGCCAAGACAGTAAAAATGGACATTTCAAGAATAGGAGATTCAACAATGATGGAAAGATGTCAGCACCAACACCCATTGTTAAGGAAGGAGAACGACCACCTATCATATGCTTCAAATGCGGAGGGGAGGGGCATATTAGTCCAAACTGCGCGATGCAGTCCAAAGCGTGTTATAATTGTGGAAGAGAAGGTCACCTAGCCCAATTTTTTCGCGCACCAAAGACAAGTTTAGCTGGGATGGAGGCACCAAAGGCCATCCCAAAAAAGTCAAAGCCGGTAGTTCAAGGGAGAGCGTTTGTCGTAACCTCCCAGAAAGCAAAGAACCCGAATGAAGTCATCACGGGTAAGCTTATCATAAACTCTAGCGAAGTCTATACCTTATTTGATACCGGTTCTACCCATTCTTTTATTTCTCCTACTTGCGCTCAACGTTTAAATTTGACTCTGGAGAAATTAGACTTTGACTTATCGGTTGAAACTCCGTTGGGAGAAACCTTCATTACATCCACTATTTATAAGTCTTGTTTGATTCAAATCGGTAACCGCACATTACCTGTCGATCTTATTTCTTTAAAAAATACTTGCATTTGACGTGATTCTAGGGATTGATTGGTTAACTACTCATCATGCTAAAATTGATTGTTTTCGTAAGGTTGTTAGCTTTCATATTCCTAATCAACCTATTATGCTAATTCAAGCTTAACAAACCATTAAAATCAATCACGGTCATCTCAAGCCATAAAGCTATTCGTTTATTGAAAAGCGGATGTCAAGCTTTCTTAGCTCATGTCATGATTTAAACAAAAAATACGCCGATTTGAAAGATATTTCTATTGTTAATAAATTTCCGACGTATTCCTGAAGAACTTCCCTGGCCTACCCCGTGAGTGTGAAATTGAATTTTTATCGACCTTGAACCCGGTACAAAACCCATTTCCAAATCCCCATATCGAATGGCTCCTATTGAAATTCAGGAGTTAAAGACCCAATTGCAGGAATTGTTAGAATCGGTTTCATTCGTCCTAGTACGTCTCCTTGGGGTGTTCCTGTTCTATTCGTAAAGAAGAAAGATGGAAGTATGCGACTTTTTATTGATTATCGGGAGTTGAATCATGCCACCATCAAAAATACGTACTCGTTGCCTCACATTGATGACCTGTTTGACCAGTTGCAAGGCGCCAAATTCTTTTAAATGATTGATCTTCATTCCGGATATCATCAGTTGAAGATTAAAACTGATGATATTCCAAAGACTGCTTTCAGAACTCGGTACGGGCATTATGAATTCTTAGTCATGTCTTTTGGATTGACTAATGCTCATGCTGCCTTCATGGATATGATGAATCGAGTATTCAAGTAATATTTTGATCACTTTGTGGTCGTCTTTATTGATGACATCCTCATATACTCAAAAACCCGTGAAGACCATGAGCAACACTTGAGGCTGATACTCCAAAAGCTTCGTGAAAATAAGCTATATGCCAAGTTGAAGAAATGCGAGTTCTGGCTTGAGGAAGTTGCATTCCTTGGGCACGTGATATCAAATCATAGAATATCTGTTGACCCAGCAAAGATTGAAGCTATTCAAAGCTGGGAGCAACCTAAATCATTGACCGAAGTACGTAGCTTTCTCGGCTTAGCTGGTTATTATCGGAGATTCATAGAAGGGTTTTCTCGAATCACTACTCCATTTAACTCAGCTGACTCGAAAATATACAAAATTCGGTTGAAGCGAGGAATGTGAGAAGAGTTTTCAAGAACTCAAGAGGAGACTCATTTCAAAGACTGCTCGACAATACCATCGCTCGGAGGATTTGTCATCTCTGATGATGCTTTGCAAAGGGTTAGGATGTGTTCTCATGCAATATGGGAAAGTCATAGCCTATGCCTCACGACAACTCAAAGAATATGAGAGGAATTATCCTACTCATGATCTAGAGTTGGCAGCAGTCGTTTTTGCGTTTAAGATTTGGAGGCATTACCTATATGGAGAGAAGGTGGAGATCTATACGGATCATAAAAGCCTCAGATATTTCTTCACTAAAAAGGAACTCAACATGCGACAATGACGATGGCCTGAGTCGTTGAAAGATTACGATCATACCATTCAATACCATCCTGGAAAAGCGAATGTAGTAGCTGATGCATTGAGTAAAAGATCATATGCGGGTACGAGTGCATTACTGTCAACGAAAAGGCCCATTTTATTTGACTTACAAAGGATGGAGATAGAGTTAAAGACTCCAGGGACCTATGTGATGATGGCGAATATACGAGTAGAACCGACTTTAATCGATAAAGTTAAAGCTGCTCAAGCTACAGACCTGGAGCTGATGCGTATGAGGAAGAAAGTGCAAGAAGGTGCTATGCCGGAAGCAAGAATTGATGAAGAAGAAATACTTCGAGTCAACTCCAGACTTTGTGTTTCTAACAACCCTAATTTAAAGTATAAAATCATGATGGAGGCGCACAACACACCGTTTGCAATCCATCTTGGGAGTACCAAAATATATCGTGGTCTTCAACATACATTTTGGTGGAGCAATATGAAGAGAGAGATAGCGGAGTTTATCTCAAGGTGTTTAACTTGTCAATGAGTTAAGGCGGAGCATCAAGTACCTAAAGGTCCATTGTATCCACTTGAAATTCCAGAATGGAAGTGGGAGCACATTACCATGGATTTCGTTACTGGTCTTCCCAAGGTTTCTCAAGGCATAGATGCAATTTTGGTCATTATTGATAGATTGACCAAGTCTGCTCATTTCCTACCTATACGAGAAACTTATACACTTGAACGTCTTGCTCGTATGTACATGAATGAGATTGTAAGATTTCATGGTATGCCGGTATCCATAGTTTCTGATCGAGACCCAAGATTCACTTCAAGATTTTGGGTTAGTTTGCAAAAAGCTATGAGCACGGATTTACGATTTAGCACGCAGATATCATCCTCGCGACGGATGAGGCGATTGTTGATCAATTTATCGATCACTAAACGCAAGTAGTATCTGCTGATCTAACAAGTAATCTGATGATAAGGAGAGTGTCGTACCCACGAGGAACTATGACTAATATTTACCAAATACCGACTATGTATCGCTAAAATCTTATTCGAACAATACTAAATGAAGTGTGATTAATCTAGTTAACTAATTAACAAAGCAAATAAATGGATAACGAATGGTAATCTAAGGAAATACAATTTAAGGTCACAACTTCACCCCCACACAGGCATTCTGTCGAACACTTGGCGTGTTATGCTTCATCAAACTAGCTACCCTTCTCTCTTTGGTCTTAATGGTCACGACAATTTATCGACCGAGAACACACAGGTGCCTATGCACCTCTGTCGAGGTATGCACAAATATACCCTCTCCAAATCCGCCCAAAACCGAATTGAACAGAAAGGAACGTCCAAGCTAGATGTAATCCTACATATGTCTATGTGAATCAATCATAACAAGGATTTAAGCATAGGTTCTCAATTAGGTCGCACGTGGCGCACATAGATATGTCTATTCTATGCACAACTTATGCAGTCGAAACCCAGAATCACATGCCAATATATTTAGGTATAAATCTACAATTCTTCTGTCGATATCATGCAGATTACCAAAATCATCACTAATGTCTTAGCAAGAATCATAAAGCATAAATATATTAAACCAAATCATATGGTGCCAACCAAAGAATTAAAGACAATCAATTCAAATAACAAAGGGATCCATTATAACCTTAGAGCCAATAATCAGTTCATATTTAATAAACCAAATACAAGTAGCAAATAAGATAACATTTGTAGAATACAAAATTAGAGGAAATAAATGGATAGAAGAAACTCTGTCAAAGCCCCTTCGATCTCCACGCAGTCCGCTCAAATCAAGTTTTCCACTCTGTGTCGCTCATTGCTCTTGCTCCGAAGAAATACAAACTTCTCCCTAAATCTACCTAATCTATATTTACAAACATCAACTAAGGGAAAGAAAGAGAAATTACAAAGAAAACTCTAAACTAAGCTAAGCTATATGATATATGGTGTCCGTGTTATGAGATGATGAGAGATGTAGAGCTGCTTTTGTTATATACGCCTTCTCCTTCTTTAGCTAGGTCAAAAGCACTTGGTTTTTTGTCTGGGCACCGGAGCTCGCACTGCGGCGCAAGCAATAGCTCTACGGATGGCACTGCGGCGCCCCAATAGTATGAAAAACACGGAGACTTGCGCATGTGGCTGTGAGTCCAAGAAGGACAATAAAATACTTATGGGCGCCATGGTGACATCAAGCAGGATGGGGGTTGGCTCACATGTAGCTTAAGCTTAAGCCTTGGCTTTTGGCCATGCATGGTATATGTACTTTGGCCATTTTGTCCCTGAAAGCATGGAAAAGATCTAGAAATCCCTGCATTGCATCAGTTAACCGCGATAACACTATAATCATAAAGAATCATACAAAATCTACGAGAATAGATAACTATTTAAGTCATAAAATATCCGATTCGCGGGTATAAATCTCACTCATCAAATACCCCAAACTTAAGTCTTTGCTTGTTCTCGAGCAAAATAACTAACACAACACTAATAATAAATAACACACACGCGAAAGAAAACTAAAACAATATAGTAGTATCATGGCTTCATAGCTCAATCATAGCCATTCCCAAAGAATAGGGCAAAAACAAAGATGAATAAGGGTTCATTCAATTTCAAGCATAAGACTGTATTCGATCCATTCTATGTGTGTGTGTGTGGAGACCAACCATCCTAACTAATCATAACTCAAATAAGCTCGCACAGTCGATTGCTAATATCAATAAGCAAACTTCGCAACTTAAACATTTAACAAGCATTAAGAATAGAACGCAAGTGCAGGAAAGGATCAAAAGACTCTAGCATGACGACAGTAAAATCTAACTCGGACAGTACTTAATTACCTTAGGCTATCCAGAACTACCCATGAATGAGCTTTTGATCCGTGACTCCCAAGACAAACGACTTTAGGGCACTAGGTGTAGAACACCCCTATGAATCTAATAACTCGAGCAATAAAGGCCACGTAATCAACATAAGCCATTGAGATTTTACAACAAAAATGAAGATTATTTAGCGACTGCATTTTATGCTCCATCTCGATATCGGGTCTGCGTTTATGGCTGAGTGCGTTTTACGCTCCATCTCGAACCACCGCAAAACTTTCGATATAAACTCTTCTTTTCTATTTTTTATTCTTATTTCAATCATTTTTATTATTATTATTTATTTTTTTAAAATGTCAACATGCCAGAAAACAAGATCCAAAACTATATAAAACGTCTAAGTCTTTTATTACCTTGTAAAAATGAAAGTTTATAAAAGTGAACAAACTCTCAAAGCAATAAACATGCGAACTAAATTCGAAAAAATAACGAGTTAACACAGTTGGTCGGTGCTTGCTAAGGAAGACGGATCAATAACAGTCTAAACTTATCAATTGAACAACCCCTGTAACATTCCAGAATTTTAAATTATAATATTAAATATTTATTGAATTATATAAGTATTTAATGGATATGTTTATTGCTAAATAATAATTGTTCAAATTGAGTTGATGTGGTTTAGTTTATTATTTGTTGATTGAGTTGATGTGGTTTAGTTAATTATTTGTTGAGTAAATAATTAAGGAGTTAAAAAAATTAATTGTTATGAGATTATATACCAATTTAAATTAATAGTTAAGCTTTAGAGAGCTTATAATGATTAAATGAATTATAATATTGTAATTGGAAGTTGTAATTAAAATAAGGTGTTAGTTGGTTAAACATAATTATAATTAAAAAGGAAACTATAATTATGTGGTAATAATTTATGTGTTAAAGTAATTTAATAGATTAGTATTTGAATTTATTAAATTAATTAAGTAGAAGTGTGACAAATAACCTTGCTATAAAGGAGTTATTAAAATAAATTAAAAGAGTTTAATTTAATTTTGCCAAACATGTCTTAATGCATATTAAGTCTTTAATCTAATGATATTTTATCAAACAAGGTATAAGGATTAATCCATTTGTTGTAATTAGGTTTACCAAACAAGGTGTAAGGGTTAATGGGTTATTTTTAGTTAGCTAGCCAAACAAGCCTTCTGGCTTTTGATTTTCAAAATTCTATAACTGATGTTAGTTAAAATCCTATACTTCATATCTATATTATTATTAATATACGTTATATGATAATACATAAGATATAGTTAGGAGAAGAAAATATCAAAAGAAGAAAAAGGGAGAGAAGAAGAAAAACTCTAGAGAGAATTGAGAGAATCCTAAACAGGTTTTGATAAAGGAATTTGAGGAAAGAAGTATTGTTGATCAAAGGAGGGAAAACCTTCATCATCTAGCATACAAGGTATCATCCAAACTTTTTTCCTTAAAAATTTTGTTATCCTCTTCTTCTTCCAAAAAGTTCTCTGTAAATATTTGTAAAAAGGGAAATTGTTGGTGTATATAGTTTTATGTGATAATTAGTTGTTGTAAAACTATTTTTTATAAATTATGTATGGTTATAATCAAGTAATTCATAAATGTATGTAAATTGTGAAGAAAAATATATTACAAGTGAGTTCATATGAATATATATACATGAATATGGCTTGTTTAAAATCAAATTAAGGTGTGATTAGTTGTTAATATATATATAAATATATATATATATATATATTGACTATTGATTTTGAAAGTAGATGAATAAACATAAACATGGTAGTTTGAATTAACTGTTTTGATTGAAAAAACAAAGTTACAGTGATGATTTTCATTAAAAATGTCAAAAATGCAGTTTTTGCCAAAAATATTGGAATTGGGTGTTATAAAGTTGATGTTTATGTTATTGTATGTGTAAAAAACATGTTAGGAGTCTTTACAATATGTTTACATGAAGTCTCTGTATGAATTACATGTTAATTAGCTTGTTAGATTGGAGCTTGTAGGCCAATTTGGCTTTCTGTTCATGCTGTTGCCGAGGTCGGGCCGAATTGCAGAGTCTCGGCAGTGTCGCACTACCAAAGAAGATAGGTTTCGTGGTCAAGAAAGACTAGCACCACGACGCAAAGACTAAACGTTGGCTCGAGTTCATGGTATAATACAATGTAGCCGTATGTAAAGCAGTAATCGTGGAAATAGTAGTCATGAAGTTAAGCGTAATGGTTCGATAGTTTTACTTATTTACACAAAGTCTGAAAATAAATGTTATGTGTTAATAATAGGAATGTTAAATGATGATTTCAATAGTATTAGATTAAGAATGAGCATGTTATCAAAGGTTAACTAGTATTAACATAATTTAGTTATGTGAATTGAAAATCAAACCTACATGATGTATATACTTGTTTATATGTATAAAATGTTGGTAGTGACTAATTATGTCATGATGACATATATATATAGGTATCGAGATTCAAAGGTGTGTAGCTCAGTGCTCAAGGCAAGTTCTCTAACTCTACTTTTATAATTGTGCAAGTATCTAAACTCTCTTTGAGCAAGTTTTCTAACTCTAAAACTTCATTGTGCAAGTTTAATTTCGTTGAGTACGTTATTGCTTTTAATTCAATTTCAATTACACAAGTTGCTAACTCTACACTTTCGTACAGCTAGATTGTTTATTATTGAGAAAGCTCTTGTATCTATTTGTTCATGAGGATGCAAGTATTCTAAATCTTATGTTTTATTATTGAGCAAGTTTCTTAAATATGTAACTTGTTATTTAGCATGCGAGTTGCTATATTTTAATATTCTAGTATTGAAGAACTTTATAGTTCAAATTACTATTCACTATGCATGCTTTGTATCCAATTTTCAATAACCTTGATTTAATATTGTTCAATCAAATTATGTTACGATTATCCAATGTTATGCTGTTAGATTATTCCTAAAGCATGACATTAAATTTACAAATATCAATTCAGTTATGATTATTCCATAGCATACAGTTAGTTCTTTTGCATTCAACTAATCCTTAGTTGATGACTGTTGAATTCTAAATTACCTTGTAATGTATCCAAACCAAACTTACTTTGTGCGGACTTGTATTCTAAATAATCGAGATGAACAACTTTTTTATTAGAGGTTTACGCTTAGCGTTAAAATGGTTGTGCACAATACATTGTATATGCGAAGGATGATCCCCAAGACGTGGAGTCCTTATAGTCTTATGATTGTTAAAGTTAAAGTTGAAAGATTAATTATAATCGTGGATATGATTCATGGTCATTAGACCCTTAGTGAATGTTATAATTTTCGTAAAGTTAATAGAACGCATCATTCGAGTTCTATTGAGCCTAGTATTGGCAATTGATGTAAAAGTTTAAAGATTTACTCATTGTTGTTTCCAAGTGGGCCTTGTTTGCTCACTCTTGCTTATAAAATTTCTTACGACTAAAGTCGAAAAAGGGTGACGTACCTAGCACCAAAGAAAGGAAAAGGAAAGATGAACAAACATCAAGACTTGTAATAGTTTTGATAGTTTTATTATCAGACTTTGGTTTAAAGATTGTAATGAAGTTTATTTTATTTCCGCATTTGAATGTTTATAACTAAAGGTTAGATAACCTAGGAGATCTTTTTGTATTTAAGTTTAATCCTGTATGGGCAGGTTTTCATTATTCAATTTTATTATGATTGGGTAGTTAGAAATGAATGTTTTGATTAAGTGAACATCAAATCTTGAGGAAATGAAGTACCAGGATTTGGGGGTGTCACAAGTTGGTATCAAAGCTTTAGGTTATGAACCTTAGGTGGGGAAAAGCCATAGGAAGTAACCTTGAAAAGATAGTGGTGATTAACTCTTATAGAGTTTTAAGGAAGAAGTAATTAAACACTTATGTGCTTATGTGTTTATAAATTATGTGCTCGTGAGTGTCTAGTAGTAATGATTAATAATTAAAACTTTAAAACTTTGTTGTTAGGATGACTAATGTCGGAGCATCCAGTTAGGCTAGGGAGGAGGGACCTCAAATGCCTATAGAGGAGGAGCCTCGCGACATTCAGGTAGTTTGGGAACAACTCATCGCCCACGGAGTCACTCGTTGGTCATGAGAGTTGAAGATGAGGATGATGACGTGGAAACGGATGAGGATGATCCCATTGAGTTGCCACAGGAGGATGAGGATGACGAGGACGAGGAGGAGGAGACTCCACTAACCTCGATGGCTGCTCGTATGTACGATGAAGTCTACGACCATAACGTGGAACTTCAAGATACAGTTGAAGAGTTGCAGGAGATAGTAGCTGAACAACAGACTGCAATGACACAAAAAGACGGCGAGATCCAGGATCGTGACGAACGACTGACAAATGCCGAGGAGAAACCAGTACAGACTGAAGGAGAAAAAGAACAATTGATCGAGGTGGTCGTTGAACTGAAAAACAAGCTGAAGGAAGAAGCTACCAAGAGGGCGAGAGCTGAAGACGCATACGAGGAAGCTTATCAACGAACTGGAAAAGCAGTAAGGGACGCACAAGCAAAGAGGATGAAGATGGAAGAGATGGATAAAGTATTTAACACCACAATTAATCGAGCTCAAGATCGGGTCATGGGATATCCTATTCAGTTCGAGACGCTGCCATCATACGTATTAGATCGCAGAACAATGTTTTGGGTCATGGAGGAAGAACGTAATAGGGCCAAGCAGTATCTTAGTAGAACATCGTAGTTGTTGAATGATGAATAAAATGTTAAATAAGTTGTAAATCCCAAGGGTTATGCAACCTATGGAATATGACGATGATGTTGTCCTGAATCTTTTGTAGTTCAAGAAAGTAATGTAGATAGCAGTGATGCTACTGTTTTATGTTTTCAAAAAGGTTATGAATAAATAAAAGTTGTTACTTTATTCAAAGTGTTATGTGTTATGTGGTTAATTCTTTTTGGAGAGAAGTTAAGTAGAAATTACTTAAAAGAATTGAATAATAATCTAATGAATGTATTTTTAACAGAAAATGCCTCCCAGACGTCAACCACCACGACAGAGAACCACTGAAGGAACCAATAACGACAATGTTGATGGTAATCCCGTTCAACAACTAGTGACGCTACTGACAGGAGCGTTGCAAAATCAACCATAGAACCAAGGAACAACGTTTAAGGATTTCAAGGCGGTTGGACCACCTGAATTCTGTGGGTCCATGAATCCAGTTGAAGCACAGACCTGGATTATGGAGATAGAAAAGGTGTTCGATGTCGCTAGGGTAGGGGATGACCAGAAGACTGCTTTCGGACATTCATGTTGAAAGCAGAAGCTAGTTATTGGTGGTAGGCCAATAAAACTCAAGAAGGACCAAGAGTGATGACCTGGGATAGGTTCAAGGAGTTATTCTTCGAGACCTATTTCCCAGAGAGTTCGAAGAGTCAATTAGAGGTTCAGTTTTTGGAACTGAAGCAAGGAACGATTACGGTATCTGAGTATGCCTCAAAATTCAACGAAATGGCGAGGTTTGCGCCATATCAGGTCAGCACAGACAAGAGTAAGGCAAAGAGATTTGAACAGGAACTGAAGTCTTGGCTGTACAGTAGGGTTTCTATGTTCCAGTTGAAGACGTTTGCAGTAGTGATGGAGAAGGCAGTACTCGCTGAAGGTGGAGGCGAGGCAGTGACAAAGTTCAATCAGGAACAGAAGAAGAAAAAGAATGAGGGAGAATTTATGAATGGAAATGGTGGTGGTGGAAACAACAACAACAACAACAACAACAACAACAATAACAGTTTGAAAATGAAGTGGAATGGGAACATGGGTGCTGGAAACTAGCAGGGTAACCAGCAAAACAAAAAGTTTGAAGCATGTGTGACATGCGGGAAATTTTACAAGGGTGCGTGCTTGATGGGGAAACGAGTATGCTTCAATTATGGCCAGGAGGGTCACATCGCCCCAAATTGCACTCAACCAAAGAAGAATGTGTGCTTCACGTGCGGATCCAAGGATCACTTTGCTCGTGAATGTCCTAAGAAGAAGGATGGAGTGACAACTAAAAGCAATGGAGGTATATGGGCCATTGCAGGACCTGCAACATCAAACAAACCCACAGCTAGAACCTTCAACATGACTGTGCAAGATGCTGTGCAATCAAAAGATGTCGTGTCAGGTATTATCCTAATCAATGATATAAATTCTTATGTATTATTTGATTCGGGTGCTACTTATTCTTTTATATCTGATGAATTTGCTAAGAGGTTAGAATTGCCTAGAGAAGAACTTAATTTTCTTTTGAACATAGAAATTGCGAATAAGGAAGTAATCCCTGTTAGGTTTGTATACAAGAACTGTAGGGTGAACATTAAGGAAAATATCTTTATGGTAGATTTGATTCCGATTAGACTTGGAGAGTTTGATGTTATTTTGGGAATGGATTGGCTTTTCAAGTATGGAGTGGTAATTGATTGCCAAAAGAAGTGTGTAAACCTTATGACTCCGTCAAAGGTAGTATTCTATGGTAGCAAGTCGCCTAGACAAATGAAATATCTGACGATTATGCAGGCCAAGAAATTGTTGAGTCAAGGTTGTGTGGGCTATTTAGCTTACATAGACGATACTCAGAAGAAGAATGTAAAACTGGAAGAAATACCAGTAGTGAGGGAATTCGAGGATGTGATTCCAGAGGATTTGCCAGGACTTCCGCCTGACAGAGAAATTGAGTTCGTGGTCGACTTGGCGCCGGGAACAGCACCAATATCGAAGGCCCCGTACAGAATGGCTCCGGTAGAGATGAAGGAACTGATGGTACAATTGCAAGAGCTACTAGACAAGAAGTATATTCAACTAAGTGTATCGCCGTGGGGAGCGCCGGTATTATTCGTGAAAAAGAAGGATGGGTCAATGCGACTTTGCATTGATTATAGGGAATTGAACAAAGTCACTATTAAAAATAGATATCGTTGCCAAGAATAGATGACTTGTTTGATCAGTTGAAGGGTGCTAAATACTTTTCAAAAATAGATTTGAGAAGTGGGTATCACCAATTGAAAGTGAGGAAGGAGGATATACCACGGACGGCATTCAGAACTCGGTATGGACATTACAAGTTTCTGGTGATGTCTTTTGGTTTAACCAATGCCCCTGCTGCATTCATGGATTTGATGAATAGGGTATTTAAACCATTCTTAGACAAATTTGTAGTGGTATTCATCGACGACATTCTAGTGTATTCCAAAACTCAAGAAGAACACGTGGAACACTTACTTTGTAATTTCTTTTAATAATGAATAAAATAATATTATTTATTATTATTGTGTATCGAGAAGATGAATGTTGTTCTATAACCTAGAAACGTTTGAACGTCAGAGTATTTTAACTACGTGGATGAATTAAAGTGTTTGAATTTCCAAGACAAAAATAAATGTTTTCCGAGAAAGTTTACAAAAATCACTATTCATCGTTTATTGCTCGGGAATTATTTTTGAACTTCCAAGAAATAAGTAACGTTAGAATATCGAGGCGAGATGGATTATGTAATAATAAATCTAAGTATGGAAAACGCAATAAATCGCATGCGGACTTAATTTGGGATTATAGGTATTAAAACCTAATGGAAGAATTGAGGTAATTTGTATAAGGTGTAAACTTATGTGAGATTAATTATCAAGCTCAAGTAATTGGTTAATAAAGCCCAACTTGATTACTGCAAGCCCAACAAGGAAATAAGCTATTATTATTAGCAAGCCCAAAGGATAAGTTAATTGAATTAGTATTGAGCCCAAACTATGATCCATTAGCTAATAATGATCCATGGGTAGACTTGATGGGCAAGGATTTTGTGTGATGCCCAAGAACTTTATGTAGCTAGCAAGAAGAAGAAGACTCAAGGTTAAGTAAAGAATAGTAAGGAGGTAGAAATGAGGAGGAGGGGAGGTTTAATGTCTAAAATGCCCTCACTTTGCCAAACCTATAAATACCAAGCTCATTTCTTGTGTGGTTCGATCATTTTCATCCAACTTTTCTCTCAAACATAAAGCTACTTATTGGTTAGGGAGAATAAGTCACTTAAGCACTTATAAGCCACTTCAACCATTGATAGTTTTCCAAAGCAAAAAGAAGTCTTCAAGGGTAAGACTCTCTCTTATATCTTCATCTCTTCTATAATAGGATTGATAGAGAAGGGGAGGGTTGGATGATAAGATGTAATAAGTTACTAAAGAATGAACTTGTCTAATAAGTTGAAAGAAAAAGCAACTTGAACATTAATAAGTTGCTAGAACCATGAAGAACCTATCTTATGATGTTTAGTATGTGGAATATAGCATGAGAATTTTGATTCAAGGACTTAAGTTAATAATAAGTCATGAACATGAAGATTTCTAACTCTTAAGCTAAATAAGTTAATAACTTATGAGAATAAGTCAAGACCTACTTTGATTATAAGTGGAGTAGCAAATAACTTGTAATGATCTTATGTTGATTAAAATCCATTAAGAACGCTTAATAATGAAGAGTTTTAATTCGCATCGCATCGATCGACGACATCATTTAATTCGTGAAATTCTAATGGAAAGATTTTGTAATGAAATGTTGGTTTTCAATGGAAACAAGTCATTTTAGTCATTATAGAAGACTCAAAATGACCGGATTCGACTTAAAACGAAGAACGAAGGCCGAACGTCATTTTTAGCTAAAAATGAACCAATAGGTGAATTTTTAGCAAACGAAGTCAAATAGATAAAATTATTGAATAATCATGTAGATTACGTAATTTGTGAACCGTAGGCTTTTGAACGAGCCAATTCGGACTTATAACGTAAGAAGTTATGCGTCTGAGAAGTTCACAAAATTTCAAACTCAAATTGTTTTCTGGTGACAGAGTCAGCCAGCTGGCGCCAACCCTAAGTAAAAATGACTCGCTGCATGCAAGTGGAACAAAGAATCGAGCACATCAGAAGAGTTCGTCGCAACGACTAATTAAGAAGACAGTACTCTCATGCCATGGCCGAAAGTCCGGATTTTTGAAGAGTAGTGGTGACGACAGCAAATACAAGACCAGTAGTAAATGGCCGGGCCGCAAACACCAAATTTCAAGACCAAGACAATAGTAAAGATTTATATATAGAACATGGTTAGTAATTAATAACCAATTGGACAAGGATTATAATGAAACATTGTTAAGACATATTAAGCCTTAAGTATGAACACTTAGGTTTAGTTAACTCAATTGCAAATGAATGAAAGAATGATCTTATGGAAAGCAGGAAACGATAATAACAAATCTAATATGTAATTAGATTGAGAAGTAGGGTAAGATTCTTTAGGAACCATGTATGATCATTCATGACCTAATGTTCTATGTTATGCTATCATTTAATGTAGAGACCTTAAAGACGTACAATGCACGTGTTATAATTTGTAGCAGACGCTAAAGGCAAGTACTCTAACCCTTGTTCCAAATTCGATCCGGCAAGTCTTTGTGATTCATGTATTCTTCACATGAGTTAGTATTTGAGGAATGTCAAAGCCAATCCTTTTTGGCTAGACATATGCTATGTTATTCTATCAAGTGTTGATAAGGATTTACCGAACTAATATTGTTGTGGTTTTCAAAGGTAGATTGTGTATGCTCAAATTATTTGTCGTCAAACGACAGGCACGTGAGGTTGCTACAACTTAAACGATATACACGCTTAATGAATGTAGTGTCGATCAACATAGAGTACTATGAAATGATCACCAAAAGTGCTCGTAAGCTATGACGGACTTATGAACTTAGTTCGGGTTGTGTCTTTTCAAAAGAACTTATGAATGCTCATATACTTGAGTCATAATTATTATTCCCTTAAGTATGGTGTGTAAAACGCTTTGAAGAAAAAAGAAGTGCTATTTTGATTTATCGATAGTACTTGTGAACTATTGTTCAGCTTATTAAAGATATATGAGTTCTATGTTTCAAGCATGTTGTTTATTAGAATTGTAGTACTTTTTCGAAAGCTAGTCATGCTCATTCTTGCTTGAACCATATGAACACAGCTAAGATCGAGCGCACAGAAGTCTCAGGCAAGGATAAAGGCAAGGCGAAGATGAACCCGTAGCATAACTATGTAATAGTATGGGAAGACTATTTGTAATATATTGATATTATGACAAAGACAATGTATTGATTGTAAAGAACTTGGGGTATGTATATATATATATATATATATATATATATATATAAGACATATCCGTTCTTTTGAGGCTTTTCAATTGAATGTTTATATGAATGGTAGAAGACCGCAAAGCACCATCTCGCGTCGGGCCGAGAGATACCCGATTTGGGGGCGTCACAGGTTGGTATCAAAGCAATAGGTTATAAAACTCAAGGGGGGAAATAAAACCTTAAGTCATAACCTTAAGAAAAGTCAAAGAATAAAAGATGGAAGTTAACCTTATAAAAATGCATCATATATGTTATGTGTTTTATTATACTGACGTTTACTAATCAACTCTTTTGTTGTTATAGATGTCAGGTGAAAATAGAAATGTACAGGTAGTCAGCGAAGGGTCGGTAAACCAGATAGAAATCATACCGAACCCCATAGCAACAGATCCGGAGATAGTTGTGGTGGAGTCCGGAGACTCCGAAAGCTTAGACCTCATGTCTCAGATTTGACATGATAGAAGAAGAAGAAGTGAAGCAAAGGTGTCCTTTAACCCAAAGAGCAATATAAAGCAGAGATAACTTCAGGAGAGTCGATGATGTCACCTGCTCATGTCAAGAATAGATATGAACGCATACTATTGTCGGGAGGTCAAGGAGTCAAGGCGAGCTCCAAGCAAGCAAGTTATAGAGGACAAGACGGACGTGGAGTCCATGTGGGAACAGAACATGACGAGAGAGTTTTGGCTAAGGACAAAGTCCATGAGCTAAAACAAGAGGTCTTTGAGCTTAGGAGTGAGCTAAAGACCAAGAAACAAAAGATAGAGAGAATGTCCTATATTCATAGGAGTTCTCATGAGGATTTCCAGTTGCAAGTAGCAGGGTATCCTAGAGAGTCAGTAGACGCGACATACTATCACCGTGATATTATCACGGCCTTGCCAAGGCAGATTTCGAGAATGCCTTAAGGCAGATATGATCGAGTAAGTTGTTAGAGTAGTTAAGTATGTATATATTTGTGTATTTAGTAGTGACGTAAAGCCCTCTTTTGTATAATTAAGGGTAGTCTTTTGTAAATCCCAATTTTGGAAAGCAATAATGGAAAGTAATGTATCCAAATTTTAGTCTATTTTATGTAACCGATGTAGTATTATACTACGATGAATTAATATAAGTTTCCATTTTTGAAAAATGTTGAGTAATGAATGTTTAAGTTATTGTTTAAATATGGAATAATAACTAACTGACAGGAAATGCATCATAACAAAATATGTGGTTATTGTAACAGCAAAATGCCGCCAAGAAGAGTACCCCGTACCCAAGGTGCGAACATGAATCAACCGGAGGGAGGTCCGGTTAACCCCATGCAAGAATTTTTGAACCTTTTAACCGCAGCCTTTAACCAAACTGGGGCTAATATCCCCGTGAATCCTGGTGTAGTACGAGCTACTACATTTAAGGACTTTAAGAGTGTGGGTCCGCCGGAGTTCAAAGGAACTACGGACCCTATCGAAGCCCAAACGTGGGTTAGGGAGATTGAGAAGGCATTTGTAATAGCAAATGTCGACGAGGCCCAAAAGGTTGCCTTTGCAACCTATATGATGAAGGGAGAGGCCAACTTTTGGTGGGAGGCCAATCAAAGTAGGGCCTAATAGATGCTATAACGCGTGGGTGAGGTTCAAGGAAATATTCTATGAGAACTACTTTCCCACAAACATGCAGGGAAGGATGGAGATGCGATTTTTAGATTTAAAACAAGGGGACATGACAGCTTCAAAGATGCCGCCAAGTTTAATGAATCGGCAAGGTTCGCTTCCACATCAAGTGGATACCGAGGTGAGGAAGGCGCGACGGCTCGAAAGGTGGCTTGAAACCTCGCTCTATAATCAGATATCCAGATTCCAAAGTACTTCTTTTGGAATCATTTTAGAGAAGGCAATAATTGTCGAAGGTGGTAGTGAGGCGTTGAGCCAATACCACAAAGAAAAGAAGAATAAGGGAAAGGTTGACGGGAGAGTCAAGATCGAGGGAGCCAAGTGGAAGTGGGCGAGGGTCAAGAGGAAGGCATTTAGCTCTGGGAATACCTGAGTGAAGCAAGGAGACCAAGAGAAGAATGGAGGCTCGCAAGATCTGTGGGAAGACTCATTTAGAGTCTGCTCTCAAGGGAAGGCCGCTCACTACAACTGTGGGACAAGAGGGGCATATCACGCCTAATTGTCCAAGTCCAAGAAGAACCATGGATGCTTTTGTGTGGATCAATCGACCACATGGCAAAAGAACCGCCTCAAGAAGGGGGACGGACGGAACCGGGCACTAATAGCAGAAGTTAGCTATTGGGGTCCAAAGACAGCCTGTGTAGCCGATGGGTCGTACTTTAACACGATACCAAGATGCGCTACAGCATCGGGGACGCCGTCGCAGTATTATTCCGATCAACGATATCAATGCGACGTGTTGCTTTGATTCGGTGCTACTTGTTCGCTTATAGCATGCGATTTTGCTAGACGATTAGATTACTTCTAAAAGTTGCCTATACCTTTAAATATTAAGGTAGCAAACGAAGAGATTATTCTGTTGAAAATGTTCACAAGAGTTGTTGTGTAGATATTCGGGGTTGTAAATTATCATCGAGATTTATTACTAATAAAGTTAGGAGAATTGATGTAATTTCTGAATGGATTGGTTGGTAAACCATGGGGCAATTATAGATTATCAAAAGAAATGTGTGAACATTAAGACATTAGAACAACCCCTGTAGTATTTTATGGGAATAGATCACGGACGCTCGTGTGTTGTCTAACCATGACACAAACTAGGAAATTATCGAGGAAGGGGTGTAGGCTATTTGTGTCATGTGGTTGATACCCGTGAGAGTGGGAGCGACCATGGAACAAATACCTATAGTGAGTGAATTCGTGGATGTATTTCAAGTGAGTTACCGGTCTTCCCCACGGATAGGAGACCGAAGTTCATAATAGATATTGTGCCAGAGCGGCACTCAGCTTCTGTGGCACCGAGATCGTGATGGCGCCAAAGTGGAGATGAAGGAGTTGATGGTACAAACCGCAAGAACCGCTGGATGTGAAGTACATTCACCGAAAGTGTTTCACGTGGGGGAGCACCTAAGTTGCTTTGTCAAAAAAGAAGGACGGATCACGAGACTTTCAGATCGACTACCGAGAGTCGAACAAGTTAACGATAAAGAATAAGTATCCATCATTACCCTGTGATCGATGATCTCTTTGATCACTTGAAAGGGGCTAAATATTTTCTAAAATAGATTTACTGGACAGGTATCATCAAATTTGAAGGTTAGGGATGAAGATGTGCCAAAGACAAAGATTCGTAACTCCTTATGGTCATTACGAGTTTTTCGGTGATGTCATTTGGGTCGACTAATGCACCGCCGCTTTTATGGACATGATGAATGTGGTGTTCAAACAATATTTGGACAAGTTCATCGTGGTGTTTATCGATGATATTCTAGTCTACTCTAAGACGCCGAAGATCATGTCGAACACCTAAGAATAGTGTTGGAAACATTAAGAAAGGAGAAGTTATATGTAAGTTCACTAAGTGTGAATTTTGGTTAGAGAGGGTTCAGCTTTTTAGGTCATGTTATCGACCATGATGGGGATTTCAAGAGATCCAATGAAGGTGGAAGCCGTGATGAATTGGGAACAACCAAAAAAACGCTTAATCGAGGTGCGGAGTTTCTTAGGATTAGCGGGTTACTATCGGAGGTTCATTCAGGACTTTTCAAAGATAGCTACTTCGCTGACTAACTTGACAAGGAAGACAATGAAGTATGTATGGACTGAGAAATGCGAAGATAGCTTTCAAGAACTGAAGAAGAAGTTGAGTGAAGCGTCTGTTTTGTCATTACCCGTTGACACAGGAAATTTCTTAGTTTATAGCGATGCTTCGATAAAGGACTAGGTCACGTGCTCATGCAAAGATGGCAAGGTCATCACAGATGATGCTTCAGCAGCTTGAAAGATTATGAGAAAGTTTACCCTACTCATGATCCGAACTCGTCATGGTGGTGTTTGCCCTAAAAAGATATGGTGACATTATCTTTATGGGGAAAAGTGTGAGATATACACGACCACAAAAGTCTAAAATATATCTTCACACGAAGGAGTTGAATATGAGGCAGAGGAGAGATATGGAGTTGATAAAGGATTACGATCGTGAAACTCAGATCACCCGTGAAAAGCCAATGTAGTTGCCGACGCCTTAAGTAGGAAGGGTCGGGAAAAGTTGTCTTTTGTTAACGGCCAAACCGAAAGTTAATAATGTAGATGGCTAGAATGGAGTTGGAAGTGAAGTCGTCAAGTGAAGCGGGACAAATGTTGTTTCATGACGGAGATGCAATCTACCATCGTAGAGAGAGTTAAGGAGGTGCAACTCAAAACTGATGAGTGTAATCGGATGAGAGAGCGGCTGATCAATGAAAAAGATATTAAGTACAGTCTTGATAACGAGGGATTATTAAGATTTGAGGGAAGAATTTGGGTTCGAATGAAATGGAATTAAAGGAGCAAGTTTTACAAGAGGCTCATAGTTCAAGGTTTTCAATTCATCCTGGTAGTACTAAGATGTATCAAGATCTTCGACAGAGTTTCTGGTGGCTCCGAACATGAAGAGAGAGATTGCCGAGTACGTTAGTAGGTGCTCGACTTGTCGAGGGTTAAGGTTAACATCAATGCACCAAGTGGCTTGTTATATACCATTAGAAATTCTTGAGTGGAAGTGGGAGAATATCACGATGGATTTTGTGGTTGGACTTCCAATACACACGTAAGGGGTATGATGCGATTTGGGTAATAGTGGACCGATTGACAAAGTCTACTCACTTTTTGCCAATTAGGTTAAGTATAACTTAGACCAGCTTAGCTAAACTTTATATTAAGGAAATAATCTCTAGACATGGAGTGCCAAGATCGATAGTGTCGATCGTGATCCACGATTCACGCCGAACTTTGGAGAAGTCTACAAGAGCAATTGGGAACGCAGCTTAAAAAGTCGAAAGTACAACAGATCATCCATGCACGGATGGATGGAGAGCGAGAGGACAATTCAGACGTTAGAAGATATGCTAAGATCCTCGCGTCATGGATTTCAAAGGTAGTTGGGATGATCATCTACCATTAGTGGAGTTTCATGATAACAATAGTTATCATGCAAGCATAGTATGCCGCCCACCTAAGCTTTTGTATGGGAGGAAATGCGTAACGCCACCGTATTGGGATGAGGTAGGAGAACGCCGGATGTTGGGACCTGAATTGGTACAACAGATAAATGGATATTGTTAAGAAGATTCAGATGAGTCTTCTAGCAAATTTCAAGATGCATGTAAGAAGTTTACTTGGATCCGCATAGAGAGAATCGAGAGTTTGAAGTAGGTTCAGACAGATTTCGAAAGTATCTCCCGGAAAGGAAAGATACGTTTTGGAAAGAAGGAAAGTTAAGTCCGAGATTTATAGGACCTTTCGAGGTATTAAAACGGGTAGGTGAGGTAGCTTACATGTTAGCATTACCTCCACGCACTGTAACTAATACATAATGTATTTCACGATCCGCAGTTACGCCCTTATAAGCCGATTATAAGCACGTGATAGAATATGAGCCTATTCATGTCGAAAAGGACTTAACATACGAGGAAAAACGCGGTTCAAATTGTCGATAGAAAAGAACAAGTTCTCGCGGAATAAAGTCATATCTTTGGTGAAGGTAATATGGAAGAACCACGATGCGTAAGAAGCAACGGGAGTTAAGAAAAGATGAGAAAGAATTACCCGCAATTATTTGTGTAATTTTTTTTTATATAGCGAGATTTCGGGGATGTAATCCTTATAAGGGAGAGAGTGTAACGCCCCGGAAAAAAATCGAACATTTTGTAATTTCTTTTAATAATGAATAAAATAATATTATTTATTATTATTGTGTATTGAGAAGATGAATGTTGTTCTATAACCTAGAAGCGTCTGAACGTCGTAGTATTTTAACTACGTGGATGAATTAAAGTGTTTGAATTTCCAAGATTTAAAATAAATGTTTTTCGAGAAAGTTTATTTAAAATCACTATTCATCGCTTATCGCCGGAATTATTTTTGAACTTCCGAGAAATACGTAACGTTAGAATATCGAGGCGAGATGGATTATGTAATAATAATCTAAGTATGGAAAACGCAATAAATCTCATGCGGACTTAATTTTGGGATTATAGGTATTAAAACCTAATGGAAGAATTGAGGTAATTTGTATAAGGTGTAAACTTATGTGGGATTAATTATCAAGCTCAAGTAATTGGTTAATAAAGCCCAACTTGATTAATGCAAGCCCAACAAGGAAATAAGCTATTATTATTAAGAAGCCCAAAGGATAAGTTAATTGAATTAGTATTGAGCCCAAACTATGATCCATTAGCTAATAATGATCCATGGGTAGACTTGATGGGCAAGGATTTTGTGTGATGCCCAAGAACTTTATGTAGCTAAGAAGAAGACTTCAAGGTTAAGTAAAGAATAGTAAGGAGGTGGAAATGAGGAGGTGGGAGGTTTAATGTCTAAAATGCCCTCACTTTGCCAAGCCTATAAATACCAAGCTCATTTCTTGTGGTTGTTGATCATTTTCATCCAACTTTTCTCTCAAACATAAAGCTACTTATCGTTAGGGAGAATAAGTCACTTAAGCACTTATAAGCCACTTCAACCATTGATAGTTTTCCAAAGCAAAAAGAAGTCTTCAAGGGTAAGACTCCTCTCTTATATCTTCATCTCTTCTATAATAGGATTGATAGAGAAGGGGAGGGTTGGATGATAAAGATGTAATAAGTTACTAAAGAATGAACTTAAGTCTAATAAGTTGAAAGAAAAAGCAACTTGAACATTAATAAGTTGCTAGAACCATGAAGAACCTATCTTATGATGTTTAGTATGTGGAATATAGCATGAGAATTTTGATCAAGGACTTAAGTTAATAATAAGTCATTAACATGAAGATTTCTAACTCTTAAGCTAAATAAGTTAATAACTTATGAGAATAAGTCAAGACCTACTTTGATTATAAGTTGGAGTAGCAAATAACTTGTAATGATCTTATGTTGATTAAAATCCATTAAGAACGCTTAATAATGAAGAGTCATTTAATTCGCACGATTAGACGATCACCGTTAATTCGTGAAATTTCTGAATGGAACTCGATTTTGTATTCAAGTCGAAATGTTGGTTTTTCAATGGAAACAAGTCATTTTAGTCATTATAGAGTTATGGACTCAAAATGACCGGATTTCGACTTAAAACGAAGAACGAAAGCGTTGAACGCTCATTTAACGCTTATCGCTTTTCATTAAAAATGAACCAATAGGTGAATTTTAGCAAACAAAGTCAAATAGATAAAATTCTTGAATAATCATGTAGATTACGTAATTTGTGAACCGTAGGCTTTTGAATGAGCCAATTTGGACTTATAACGTAAGAAGTTATGCGTCCGGAAGTTCACAAAATTTCAAAATCGAAATTATTTTTTTTGGTGCACAGAGTCAGCCATGGCGCCAACCCTAGTAAAATGACCTGCACGCATGCCATGAATAAAGAATCGAGAGCACATCAGAAGAGTTCGCCGCAGCAGCGACTCAAGAATACAGTAGACTCGCACGCATGCGCCGAGTCCGGATTTTTGAGGAGTAAGGCGACGCTAAACACGCAACACTAAGTGTAATGGTCACGCCGCGTATACAGCGCCAAAACCTCAAGACCAAGACAATAGTAAAGATTTATATATAGAACATGGTTAGTAATTAATAACCAATTGGACAAGGATTATAATGAAACATTGTTAAGACATATTAAGCCTTAAGTATGAACACTTAGGGTTTAGTTAACTCAATTGCAAATGAATGAAAGAATGATCTTATGGAAAGCCGGAAACGATAATAACAAATCTAATATGTAATTAGATTGAGAAGTAGGGTAAGATTCTTTAGGAACCATGTATGATCATTCATGACCTAATGTTCTATGTTATGCTATCATTTAATGTAGAGACCTTAAAGACGTACAGTGCATATGTTATAATTTGTAGCAGACGCTAAAGGCAAGTACTCTAACCCTTGTTCCAGTTCGATCTGGGCAAGTCTTTGTGATTCATGTATTCTTCACATGAGTTAGTATTTGAGGAATGTCAAAGCCAATCCTTTTGGCTAGACATATGCTATGTTATTCTATCAAGTGTTGATAAGGATTTACCGAACTAATATTGTTGTGGTTTTCAAAGGTAGATTGTGTATGCTCAAATTATTTGTCGTCAAACGACATGCACGTGAGGTTGCCACAACTTAAACGTATATACGTTTAATGAATGTAGTGTTGATCAACATAGAGTACTATGAGCTGATCACTCAGAAGTGCTCGTAAGCTATGACGGACTTACGGACTTAGTGTCGGGTTGTCCTTTTCAAAAAGAATTTATGAATGCTCATATACTTGAGTCATAATTATTATTCCCTTAAGTATGGTTGTGTAAAACGTTTTGAAGAAAAAGAAGTGCTATTTTGATTTATCGATAGTACTTCGTAACTATTGTTCAGTTATTAAAGATATATGAGTTCTATGTTTCAAGCATGTTGTTTATTAGAATTGTAGTACTTGCTGAGCTAGTCATCTCATTCTTGCTTGAACCATATGAACACCACTAAGATCGAGCGCACCAAAGTCTCCAGCAAGGATAAAGGCAAGGCGGAAGATGAACCCGTAGCATAACTATGTAATAGTATGGGAAGATTGTTTGTAATATATTGATATTATGACAAAGACAATGTATTGATTGTAAAGAACTTGGGGTATGTAAATATTCTCTTGATATATATATATATATATATATATATATCCGTTCTTTTGAGGCTTTTCAATGAATGTCCGCAGTGTAGCACCATCTGTCGGGTTGGAAGATTTGGGGAGGCACGAGTTGGGAAAATAAAGAGAATCTGGTTGAGGGTAGTGATGTAAAATATCGGCTTATCATCCGCAAACAGATGGCCAAAGCGAACGAACAATCTAGACATTGGAAGATATGCTAAGAACATGCATCATGGACTTTAAAGGAAGCTGGGAAGGGAAAGCTAAGCCCGAGGTTTATTAGACCCTTTGAAGTGTTACGAAGAGTGGGAGAAGTGGCTTACGAGGTAGCTCTACCTCCAGAGTTGGAAAATATTCACAATGTTTTTCACATTTCGGTGTTATGACCGTATAAACTCGATTACAAGCATGTGATTGAGTACGAACCATTACAGTTTGATAAAGACTTGTCCTATGAAGAGATTCCTATCCAGATAGTTGACAGGAAAGAACAGATGCTCAGGAATAAAGTTATACTTTCGGTGAAGGTGATTTGGAGGAACCACAACGCTGAAGAAGCTACGTGAGAACTCGAGGATAAAATGATGAACGATTACCCTAAGTTATTTGTTTAATCTGTGTCTTCGATTCTGGGGACAGAATCTTTGTAAGTAGGGAAGAATATAACGAATGTATTATTTGAGTTGTGATTCTGAGGACAGAATCCTTGTAAGGAGGGAATGATGTAACATTCCAGAATTTTAAATTGTCATATTAAATATTTATTGAATTATATAAGTATTTAATGGATATGTTTATTGCTAAATAATAATTGTTCAAATTGAGTTGATGTGGTTTAGTTAATTATTTGTTGATTGAGTTGATGTGGTTTAGTTAATTATTTGTTGAGTAAATAATTAAGGAGTTAAGAAAATTAATTGTTATGAGATTATATACCAATTTAAATTAATAGTTAAGCTAGAGAGCATATAATGATTAAATGAATTATAATATTGTAATTGGAAGTTGTAATTAAAATAAGGTGTTAGTTGGTTAAACATAATTATAATTATAAATGAAACTATAATTATGTGGTAATAATTTATGTGTTAAAGTAATTTAATAGATTAGTATTTGAATTTATTAAATTAATTATTAAAATTAATTAAGTAGAAGTGTGACAAATAACCTTGCTATAAAAGAGTTATTAAAATGAATTAAAAGAGTTTAATTTAGTTTTGCCAAATATGTCTTAATGCATATTAAGTCTTTAATCTAATGATATTTTATCAATCAAGGTATAAGGATTAATCCATTTTTTTTAATTAGGTTTACCAAACAAGGTGTAAGGCTTAATGGGTTATTTTTAGTTAGCTAGCCAAACGAGCCTTATGGCTTTTGATTTTCAAAATTCTATAACTGATGTCAGTTAAAAAGGTAGAGAAGAAGAAAAACTCTAGAGAGAATTGAGAGAATCCTAAACAGGTTTTGATAAAGGAATTTAAGGAAAGAAGTATTGTTGATCAAAGGAGGGAAAACCTTCATCATCTAGCATACAAGGTATCATCCAAACCTTTTTCCTTAAAAATTTTGTTGTCTTCTTCTTCTTCCAAAAAGTTCTTTGTAAAATATTTGTAAAAAGGGGAATTGTTGGTATATATAGGTTTATGTGATAATTAGTTGTTGTAAAACTGCTTTTACATAAATTATGTATAGTTATAATCAAGTAATTCATATATGTATGTAAATTATGAAGAAAATATATTACAGTGAGTTCATATGAATATATATACATGGATATGGCTTGTTTAAAATCAAATAAAGGTGTGATTAGTTGTTAATATATATATATATATATATATTGACTATTGATTTTTAAAGTAGATGAATAAACATAAACATGGTAGTTTGAATTAACTGTTTTGATTGAAAAAACAAAGTTACAGTGATGATTTTCATTAAAATGTCCAAAATGGAGTTTTGCCAAAAACATTGAAATTGGGTGTTATAAAGTTGATGTTTATGTTATTGTATGTGTAAAAAACATGTTAGGAGTCTTTACAATATATTTACATGAAGTCTTTGTATGAATTACATGTTAATTAGCTTGTTTGATTGGAGCTTGTAGGCCAATTTGGCTTTCTGTTCATGTTGTTGTTCGAGGTCAAGCGCCGAATTGAGTTTAGCGCGCCGCAACGCTACCAATACAAGATATAGGTTTCAGATCACAAAGACAAAGACTATGTCGTAGTGCCAAACGTTAGCTTTGAGTCTCGCCACAACACCAATCCACAAGTTGTAAACTATGGGCCAGTAAGAAGATGAGTTAGCGAAGAATGGTGACGAGCAGGTTTACTTATTTACACAAAGTCTGAAAATAAATGTTATGTGTTAATAATAGGAATGTTAAATGATGATTTCAATAGTATTAGATTAAGAATGAGCATGTTATCAAAGGTTAACTAGTATTAACATAATTCGGTTATGTGAATTAAAAATCAAACCTACATGATGTATATACTTTTTTATATGTATAAAATGTTGGTAGTGACTAATTATGTCATGATGACATATATATAGGGTATTGAGATTCAAGTTGTAAGGTGTAGTTTGTGCTCAAGGCAAGTTCTCTAACTCTACTTTTATAATTGTGCAAGTATCTAAACTCTCTTTGAGCAAGTTTTCAAACTCTAAAACTTCATTGTGCAAGTTTAATTTTGTTGAGTACGTTATTGCTTTTATTTCAATTTCAATTACACAAGTTGCTAACTCTACACTTTCGTAGACCTAGATTGTTTATTATTGAGAAAGCTCTTGTATCTATTTGTTTATGAGGATGCAAGTATTCTAAATCTTATATTTTATTATTGAGCAAGTTTCTTTAATATGTAACTTGTTATTTAGCATGCGAGTTGCTATATTTTAATATTCTAGTATTGAACAACTTTATAGTTCAAATTACTATTCACTATGCATGCTTAGTATCTAATTTTCAATAACCATAATTTAATATTGTTCAATCAAATTATGTTACGATTATCCAATGTTATGCTGTTAGATTATTCCTAAAGCATGACATTAAATTTACAAATATAAATTCAGTTATGATTATTCCATAGCATACAGTTAGTTCTTTTGCATTCAACTAATCCTTAGTTGATGACCGTTGAATTCTAAATTACCTTGTAATGTATCCAAACCAAACTTACTTTGGTGCGGACTTGTATTCTAAATACTGAGATGAACAACTCTTTTATTAGAGGTTTACGCTTAGCGTTAAAATGGTTGTGCACAATACATTGTACGAAGGGTTGATCCCCCTAAGTACGTGGAGTCCTTATAGTCTTATGATTGTTAAAGTTAAAGTTGAAAGATTACTTATAACTGTGGACATGATTCATGGTCATTAGACCCTCAGTGAATGTTATAATTTTCAGAAAGTTAATAGAACACATTGTTTAGTTCTATTGAGCCTAGTATTGGCAATTGATGTAAAAGTTTAAAGATTAACTTGTTGTTATTCCAAGTGGGCCTTGTTTGCTCACTCTTGCCTGTAAAATTTCTTACAACTAATGCTGAAAAGGGTGACGTACCTAGCACTAGTAAGGGAAAAGGAAAGATGAACAAATACTGAAGACTTGTAATAGTTTTGATAGTTTTATTATCAGACTTTGGTTTAAAGATTATAATGAAGTTTATTTAATTTCCGCATTTGAATGTTTATAACTAAAGGTTAGATAACCTGGGAGATCTTTTTGTATTTAAGTTTAATCTTGTATGGGCAGGTTTTCATTATTCAATTTTTTTATGATTGGGTAGTTAGAAATGAATGTTTTGATAAAGTGAACACCAAATCTTGAGGAAACGAAGTACTAGGATTTGGGGGTGTCACAACCCCTAGCTCATACATGCTTGTCACGACTCTAAGAGATAGGCATAAATATTTGATGCTTGTCATCAGCCACAATCAAAAATTAATGATAACTATAACCCTTGCTAAATAGCAGCTCAAAATAGGGTAAAAAGGCCATTCATATGGCACAAGCATCTAATCAGTAAAAGCCCCAAAAAGATGGCTATAAACCACAATCATGCTGATAATGATCAAAGTATTAATAATAAAAACCAAAACAGTATATGGCATAAACAAAATAAAACATAATCCTGAAAATCCTGCAGTTCAAAACGACTGCACCACAATACTGATAATCAAAACATAATAAAGTACTAAAGTATGCATCCTAATATGGCAGTACAGAAATAACAGATATAAGCTAAAAACACCCCCAAACTTGAGGTAAGCAATACCCTCATTGCTAAACATAAAGCAATCAATACAAGAGGGCTTCCCTGAAGTGGGCTCACTAAGCAGCGGTCTCGTCCTCATCAGCTTCGGCGGGTGGTGATGGTGGAGGGTAGGGTGGGAAAAAAGGTAGCTCTGGAAACTGGTATGGCGTGAACTCAGCATTCTCGCCACAATAATTGGTGTAGATACTCTGCAAGGTGTTCACCAGCTTAGCCTAGTACTGCATGGCTATCTCTTGTCTCTTCGAACCCAACATGCGGTGTGCTCTACGCCTCTGCAGCCTCAGCATCCTGCTTCGTGCAAAGAAAGGTGTGAGGGACGCCATAATATCGATCCACCCTCGCCCCCATTTGGGCTCGTGGTCTCAAAAGTCACCTCCCTCGCCTGCTCTGTAGTAGGGGCGGTCTTTGTTGGTGGTCCGTAGCCTTCGCCTCTGCTATGCGACTCTGCCCCGTCCCACACAATGAAGCTTGAGATCGTCTAATGATCAATGACTGCCATAGGCGCCAGAGCTATCTCTTCAGGTCCCCAGTGGATACCTGCCCTCTTGCAAAGCTGAGTGATCAAGGATGGATATGGAAGTCCCGAAGCGACTGTACTCTTGATTTCCTTCATGATGGACTCGTGTATGAGAACACCGATGTCCACGTTCAGGCCCATGACAATGGCAAATAAGAGGATCACCCGATCCTTAGTTACATCGCTTAGGTGCCGGGTAGGAATCATATTAGTGCAAATGAAGCTGAACCACGCCTTCCCATAGCGACTGAGTGCTGAAGTCGAGAAATTGGTCTTCTCACCCGTATAATCATTCTTCTTCCATATGGTCCCGGGCCTGCAGAGCCTCCGAATGATATCCTCAAGGTCATAGCTGCGAATCCCCGGCTCCATATAATCCTTGCCCTCGTAGTTGGGTGCCGCGAATAGATCATTGATGGCTTGGCTTCCAAAAGCCACTAACCTCCCCCTAACTTGAGCAACGGCCTCACCTTCGGCATTGGCGTTGGCATAAAATTCTCGTACCACAGAAACAATGGCTGACCCAGGTGGTTTCGTAAAATGGGTCCATTGGCGCCCCGCAATCATAGCCAACAATTCGTCGTCTTTTTTCTATCCTACCAACCCCGTCAGAATCAAGTTTTTGTGGCGAAAAGAGGTTTTGTATCTTTTCCATGCCTCTTCGCTCACAAATTTTGTGTTGTCCAAGGCCTGTGGTGCGGCAGATGAGGAACCACCTATGCTAAGTCGTTGCCTTTTTGGTGCCATTACTGAACTTGGAGCAATTAGAATGAACACATGCAGAAAACTGAATCCAAACTCCCCCGAACCTAGTGCAGATAATCCCAATGAAAACCCAATGCCAAAACAACCCAAATCAGTCTCCTCTTTCTTTCAGGAAATTTATCAAACACTTAGAGTGCAATCCTCCAAACCAATTTGGACAAACCTCGTTTAAAAATGCTTAAACCAGATTTCCGGAAGTGGAAATCACATAAATGCACAGCAAGAATTTCAACAATCCAAACAATTTAACCCTCAATTGGTTTTTGAAAATCAAAATTTTACCTTGAGAATGAAAAACCCTAGGTTGATTCTTATCTCCCTCTTCTGTGTGCCACTTGTTTGGGGTCTTGAGGGAATAGAGGTGCCTGGATTGCTCTCTTGTAATTGATCGAAGGCTAGGAGTGCTAGGTGTGAAGCAATAATATTTTGGGAAGCTTGAGTTTTATGGAGCTTGTTGTGGTTGCCGTGAGAGGTGTCCTTTGTTACTCATTAACATGGCATGAAAGTTAGCATGGAACTCGGTGACTTTAGTATTGCCACACACGACACTTAGTGTTGGTTGGTACGCCATGACACGAAGGAGAGAGATTGTCCATTTTACATTGGTATTTGGGTATGCGAAGTCGATATTTGTATGTGAAGGCGGCACTGTGGCCACGAGACCTAGTGTATGTAGTGGCACCGCAGTGCAAGATGCCAATTTTTAAAATTTTTCTACCTGTTATCTGCACATGCCAAGACCAGTATGACAGAAAACTCTACGAGGCAAATATGCATGATTACATACAATATAATAACTAACTACAGAGTAAACTAGATATAGGTAAAGGGAAATAGATAAATTTTATACCGAGATGGTGGTGCCTCCCCACCAAGCGCTTGTTTTAAAGCCGTCGGCTTGACTATACCGACGCCGTTCAATTCGGCTCATAAGCAAAAATGACCTTTTCATGTCGCCTATTCGTCAATTCCTTTGGATACTTGGCTGACATGGATGATTGGTCATCCTCGATCTCCTCATCCATCTAGTCATCCATCGGCACAAAGAAACTTTTGCCACTAGAATTATTCACTAATTCGCCTATTTCATTAAGTTAAAAACGGTCTTTGTGCGCTATTTGGCCCTCCCGGATTTCCACAGTTGGGAGCGTGGTTTCTGATTGCTGATTGCTCTTGACAATACAACCACTGTTTATCCTTGTGTCTCCAACTTCAGACTCCACCGGTTGGCTAGTTTGCATTATGACGTCTCCCTCAACAACTGTGTGAGCCTCGTTGCATTTTTCTTACGTATCCACCGTGCAATATTCTACAGCTTCATCGTCGAGATCAATTATGACCGGTAGATGGCATTGCGGTGGATTTGTGATGGCATTGACGAGTTGCCCAAATTGATTCTCAAGGCTGTGCAATGCGGCTTCTTGGCTTGCCATCCGAACCTCATTTCTCTCAATAAAGTCGACGATAAGCTCTTCAAGCCTGTTCTCTTCTTCTTGTGTTGAGTACTCAGAAAAGATGTCATTGGGTTGAGACGTCAACTCATAATGTGGCAGAGACTGATAGTCAAACTGAGAGGCATGATTCAGATCATAATAGTGCTCTTGACTGTAGTCCCATGAGTTTGGATAACCCTGGCAGTTTGGATGATAGGAGATCAGTGCAAAGTCAGCTTGATTCTGACAGTAGGCATTCTGAGTGGACTGACACGCGAGATTGTCAGAAAAACTTAAGGCATTAGCAATTTGAAGTTGTAATCTCTCGAGTCCTTCTTCCGAGCTTGGTTCTGTCGTCCCCTCGTAAGGCCATTGATAACATTGATCGTCCATAATCTGCAAACTTAAAAATAAAAAAGAAAGGAAGATCAAACAAATAAAAGAAAACAATATATACAAGTTCAAAGTAAGACTAAATTGATTTAAATCAATATTGGACAATATTAGAATAATAGATCCCCGGCAGCGGTGCCAAAAACTTGTTAATCGATTTACCGATCACTAAATGCGCGCAAGTATACGCGGTCTAACAAGTAATACAGTGATAAGGAGAGTGTCGTACCCACGAGGAACTATGACTAATATTTACCAAATACCGACTATGTATCACTAAAGTCTTATTCAAACAACAGTAAATGAAGTGTGATTAATCTAGTTAACTAATTAACAAAGCAAGTAAATGGATAACAAATGGTAATTTAAGGAAATATAAGCTAAGGTCACAACTTCACCCCCACACAGGCATTCTGTCGAACACTTGGCGTGTTATACTTCATTAAACTAGCTACCCTTCTCTCTTTGGTCTTAATGGTCACGACAATTTGTCGACCGAGAACACACAGGTGCCTATGCACCTCTGTCGAGGTATGCACAAACATATCCTCTCCAGATCCGCCCAAAAGGGAATAGAACAGAAAGGAACGTCCAAGCTAGATGCAATCGTACATATGTCTATGGAAATCAATCATAACAAGGATTTAAGCATAGGTTCTCAATTAGGTCGCACGTGGCGCACATAGATATGTCTATTCTACGCACAACTTATGCATTCGAAATCCACAATCACATGCCAATATATTTAAGTGTAAATCTACAATTCTTCTGTCAATATTATGCAGATTACCAAAATCATCACTAATGTCTTAGCAAGAATCAAAAAGCACAAATATATTAAACCAAATCACACGGTGCCAACCAAAGAGATAAAGACAATCAATTCAAATAACAAAGGGATCCATTATAACCTTAGAGCCAATAATCAGTTCATATTTAATAAACCAAATATAAGTAGCAAATAAGATAACATTTGTAGAATACAAAATTAAAGGAAATAAATGGATAGAAGAAACTCTGTCAAAGCCCCTTCGATCTCCACGCAGTCCGCTCAAATTAAGTTTTCCACTCCGTGTCGCTCGTTGCTCTTGCTCCAAAGAAATACAAATTTCTCCCTAAATCTACCTAATCTATATTTACAAACATCAACTAAGGGAAAGAAAGAGAAATTACAAAGGAAACTCTAAACTAAGCTAAGCTATATGATATATGGTGTCCGTGTTATGAGAGGATGACAGATGTAGAGCTGCTTCTGTTATATACGCCTTCTCCTTCTTTAGCTAGGTCAAAAGAACTTGGTTTTTTGTTCAGACACCGGAGTCAAGGCTACTGGAATGAGCAATAGTTTCTATGGATAATACATGCGCCACATTAGTATGAAAAACACGGAGCTCACGCCGCGCCGCGAGTCAAAGAAGGGACAATGGCGCTGCGGCGCTATGGTGACATCAGCAGGGACTGGGGGTTGGCGCTGCGGCGCGGGCTTAAGCCTTGGCTTTGGCGCCGCGGCGTGGGCATATGTACTTTGGCCATTTTGTCCCTGAAAGCATGGAAAAGACCTAGAAATCCCTGCATTGCATCAGTTAAGCGCAATAACACTATAATCATAAAGAATCATACAAAATCTACAAGAACAGACAACTATTTAAGTCATAAAATATCTGATTCGTGGGTATAAATCTCACTCATCAACAGTCGGAGAGGACTATTCAAACTCTTGAAGATTTATTAAGACTCTGTGTCCTTGGCTTCAAAGGAAGTTGGGACAAGTTCTTACCATTGGTGGAGTTTTCCTACAACAACAGTTATCAAGCAAGTATTGGCATGGCTCCATTTGAGGCGTTGTATGGAAGAAAGTGTCGTTCTCCAGTTATGTTGGGATGAGGTGGGTGAAGCAACGTTGTTGGGACCGGAGTTGGTACGTATGATTACGAAAAAGATTCAAACGATCCGACAACGTATAAAACCACACAAGATCAACAAAAGAGTTATGCTGATCTTCATCGAAAGGACGTGAAATTCGATATTGGAGATCTTGTGTTGTTACGTGTTGCTCCATGGAAGGGAGTTACGAGATTTGGAAAGAGAGGAAAGCTCAACCCTCGATTCATTGGCCCATTTTTAATCCTCGATCGAGTAGGAACTGTGGCCTATAGACTCACTTTACCGCCAAGTATGTCTCGTGTTCATAACTTTTTTCACATATCTATGTTACTTAAATATGTGAAAGACCCGAACCACATTATTGAATTAGAACCAGATGAGATAGAGGAAGATTTAACGTATGAAGAGTTCCCAATTAAAATCTTGGATAAGAAGGATCATATTCTACGCTCGAAAGTTATACCTCAAGTCAAAGTTTTGTGGAGAAACCACGATGTTGAGGAAATGACTTGGGAGTTAGAATCTGAAATGAAATCAAGGTATCCTCACCTCTTCGATATACCAGGTACGTACCCTAATTTTGAGGATGAAATTTCATAAGAAGGGGAGGTTGTAAGACCCCAACTTTTATGAATAAAGAATAATTTTCTCGAAATATATTTTTGAATATTATGGTGTGGATTTGATATAATGTTATAGTTGTGGGTAATATTTACAAATTTTACAAAGTAATCAAGTGGTTATATAATATTCGATTGGTCAGGGAATATTCGTTTTAACAGAGAATATTCGTACGACGGCACAATCATTGGTGGACCCCACAACAAAAGTATTGTCGTAGTTAGAACGCATGTAATTAACTTTTATAAAAATAACTACGAAAGTGTTACCATTAAAACTATTGAACTACCGGTAGTAAAAGTACGAAGAATACGCTGTGGTTGCATAGTAGTAGCACACCAGTATTGATTATTGATGCTTACGTGAGAAGTCACTCGCTTATACTCAATTATTGCTACAATAATTGTTGCATCATATCTCTCATATTATTGATTCAATTATTGTCACAGTATCATCTGCATAATATTTATTATTATTAAATCAATAATTGAGACGACAAAGTTATTCATATTATTATTTGCAATATTGACAATGTCTAGAAGTTACATCAATGAGAGGTTTAGTCACCTAATGCGGCGCCAATAAGGAGAAATCCTTATCGGAAAGCCCCCTCTTTCCTGGGAACGACCTGGTTGTTAAATATTGTGAGTTATAATATTAATGATGAATAAGTTGTGTTGATTAAAGATGAAATTGATAGTTCCATTGTGTTGGGATTATTAGTGTTAGTGGAAATCGACATTTATTTCGATAATAATTGATGTCTGGAGGTTATATTGACCAATCGGGTAATTAATCGGATAAATGAGCAATTAATTGCTATTATTTCACATGCTTATAACTATTTGTTCACATGTGTGTACTATTGATTCATATTCATGTACTATTAGGGGAGGTGGTGCAAGATTGATAATACTTGCATGACTAAATTAAAAATGGAGGTAGAGTTGAAGGTATTATACTGTAATTAGTTTTTTCACATGATTATGCTATTGAGTCACATGAATGAACTATTACCACGTAAATAAATATTTCTTTAATACTGATAAAACACCTCAACTTTAATTCCTTCATTTATAACCAGATAAATAAATCCATCATTTATATCCACATCAAATAAATATTTCCTTATCATATAAATCAATAATTAATTATTCACAAATAATATTACAAAATCACAATAATGACAACCAGGCAGTTCCCATGAAAGAGGGGACTTTCCGATAAGGATGTCTCCTTACTAGCGCGCAATTAGGTGACCAAACCTCTCCTTGACAGAACTTTCTAGACATTGCCAATAATGTTATCTCATAATATTATTCAAATAATATGAATTATTGATCGGATAATGGGAAATACTGTGCAGTGACAATTATTGAAACAACAATAATATAAAATATCAACGCAACAATTATTGAACCAATAAAATAAAATATTGAACCGTAATTACTGTAACAATTATTGAGTAGTGCCTTCTTACGTAAGAATCAATAATTTCAAAAATATCGTGCAATACACAAGTGCCATCGTCCAAGTAATAACGCGTAGACACTAAGATTTTAACCACGGGTATTCCAAATGTGTTAATCAGTAACCATTATGCCATTATTTATAAAAACTCAAATTTGTCTTTTTCTTCATCAAGCATTATTATTGTTATGGGCCTCACAAATGGTCAGCGTAGTAATGCCGCATTTAATATTCCCCGATAGAAAGAATATTCCACGACCAAACGAATATTCCCCGACAACAATGAATATTTTATAACCACTTGCGTATTTTGAAAAAAATTCATATATCACCCTTAACTTTAACTTTTTATCAATTTAACCATTTACTGAATCATAATTATAAGAAAAATTGAATACTTTTATTTCATAAAATTCGGGGTCTTACATTAATGATGAATAAGTTGTGTTGATTAAAGATGAAATTGATAGTTCCATTGTGTTGGGATTATTAGTGTTAGTAAAAATCGACATTTATTTCGATAATAATTTATGTTTGGAGATTATATTGACCAATCGGGTAAGTAATCGGATAAATGAGCAATTAATTGCTATTATTTCACATGCTTATAACTATTTATTCATATGTGTGTACTATTGATTCACATTCATGTACTATTAGGGGGGTGCAAGATTGATAATACTTGCATGACTAAATTAAAAATGGAGGTATAGTTGAAGGTACTATACTGTAATTAGTTTTTTCACATGATTATACTATTGAGTCACATGAATGAACTATTAATTCACATTATTTACTATTAGGGGAGGTGGTGCAAGTTTGATAATACTTGCAGGACTAAATTAAAAATGAAGAAAAAGAGAAAGGTATTATACTATAATATTTCGAGCCCCAAAATGTCCAATTATCGAAACTATATTTTCCTATAAATAGAAGCTCATTCTTCCTTCATTTCTCACCAATTCACAAAAGCTTTAGAGCAATTATTATTGAGAGAAATTATAGAGAGAAAAAAGAAGAGAAGTCTTCTACCTCACTATTCCAGTATTTAGTTTTTCTAAGGTAAGGGGTATTATTCTTTCGTATTCATGAAGAGAGTTATTTTCTTTCAATACTCGTAAGGGTTGTTATTCCATTCTTTATTATTATGTTGAAATAACTTTGTGCATGCGCGGCACCGCATACATGGTGAAATTCTTTCGTTATTCCATTCTTTATTATTCGTTGAATAACCTCGTTTGTGCGGATTACGATAACTCGGTTCCATTCTTTATTATTACGCTGGAACATCCCATCATGTATAATTACGTTCTTTATTATTCTGTTGGAACATCTTGTCTATGCGGATTACGCATGAGCTGGTTCCATTCTTTATTATTATGTTGGAACATCCTGTCTGTGCGGATTATGCATGACCTGGTTCCATTCTTTATTATTCTGTTGGAATAACCTGTCTGTGCGGATTACGCACGCCTGGTGAATTCTTATGTTATTCCATTCTTTATTATTCTATTGGAATAATTTGTCTACGTGGATTACCGCATGGCGGCAAAAAATCCATTATATTCTATTATACTCAGTTGATTAAAGTTTTGGCTTCTATACTCCATGAAATTAGTGGAATATCCTTGATATTTGTGTTTCATCCAGTATCTTTTCATCAAAATATTCTTCTGAGCATTCTTGAATTTTACTCCACAAAGTAGTATCATGTTGACAATTTGGACGTTATTGATTTCTGGATAAATTAAATTATAAATCTTTACAAATTTATCCTTGAACTTGTTTTTATCAATTCTTATATCATTGTCATCATCCTCATGTTTATAATATGTTGAAAGTCATTTGTGGTATGTGTAGTGTATAGATGGACTTGGTATGATTATGATCGTGGATTATTCAAGATAATCATGACCGTAATGTTACAAATGATGTGGTAAAAGTCCTCATTGGCCGTAGTGCATTGATGGACGATTGTTGGCATGATCTTGACCATTGATGAATACGAATATCTTTGACCCGTAGTGCATGGATAATTTTCGGTCGTGATACTAATGAATATCCTCGTCAGAAAAGTGTGGATGATGTGGTTTATTTATTAAGTTGAGTCTCAAATGATAAAAGTGATGAAAAACCTTTTAAATCATAGAAGATAGTAGATTTTATTCTCTACTGACTCTTCTAATGGATTGCTTATTCACCGCAGATTAAACTTGATGTTTATTATATTTTATCAGTTTAACACTGTTGAAGGCTAATGATAATTTATTTTTCATTATCTTAGTCATAATATTTCTTGTTGGGCTAGTTGAGCTCACCCTTTTTTTTCACTGTTCTCTTCAGGAAATGAGAACGTAGCCGGGACTAGTCGAGGAACGGAGTGACGGTCCAAATGATATCATTAATAGTCCTTACTACTCTGTTAAATAGTGTGACAATAAATGTAATGAGAACTCCATTGAGTGTGGATATTGTCTAGATGACAATATTCTTATTAAAACTCTTAGATTATGTTTTGTCTTATTTTACACGACTGTTGTATAATTAAGTTGTATTTGAATTTTCTACCATGTATTTGGCGACTCAAGATGGGTGATGTATACCTATTTTGGGGGCGTCACATATACCTATTTTGGGGGCGTCATAGTTGGTATCAAAGCTTAGGGATATGATCCCTGGCTGAGATGTGAGACTAGAACTAGGAGGGGAGAGACAGGAAATTCCTTCACTAGTATGACCTACCTAAGTTTATTTGGTATTTATTCAAAGTTTGTAATTATGTGAGTTTATTAATTAAAAGAAATATTTAATAAACCTAATGTTATTTTAATTAATGTAATAATTAATTAGAGATTTAATAATTTGATATTATTAATTAATGAAAAATTATTATATTTTATTTAATTTAAATTAAATAAATTAATTGAGTTATTTTATAAAGGGTGTGACATTATTTAAACTATATGATAAAATAGTTTATTAAATTAATTGAGTATAAGCCTTTAAGGCTAGCCAAACATGGCACTAGTGGAGGTTGAGGGCAGTTAACCCATGATGGGTAACTGACCTCCACAACGCGTCATCTTAATTGATATACGACGTCTTCTTTATTTCTTCATTTTACTAAGTCTGATAAATCTAGTTAGAGAGAAATTGAGATATTCAAGAGAGAATTCAGAGGAGTTGTGAGAAACTCTGTGATTGAAGAAGCTTTTGAAAAAGAGTTGTTATCTTTATACTCTACACTTTATACTCTGGGTAAATTCTCCAAACCCAAATTCTTTTTTTACGTCATTTAGTTTTCATAAAAATGGCTTTCAAAGCTTTTGTAAAGTCTCTGTAATTGGGAAAGGGTATAATTATGAGTTTATGTATGTGTTAAATGTTACCATATCGTATTTGATTATATATATATTATGTAGACCATATCATCAGTTTCATAATATTAACGTATATATGGCCTCAAAATTTACAGAGTATGGAATATGGCCATATGGCCTTATAAGTGATTTTCATATGTCAAACATAAATGTTTTGTAAAAATTTCCCACTCTTATTTGATTATGCATGTTGATACGAAGAGACCAAACCTTAAATGAACGGATTCGGTGTTATAACGAATCCGTAGTATTAATTTTCATGATTTATGTTCAAAACCTTCTAGAACATCAAGAACAGTGAAATTTACATATTTTTAATTCTGTAATTATGTGTTTTAATGGGTTAAAATCATTTTATAAATGTTGGGTAATGATTATGTATGAATTATATCATGTGGGTATGTCTAAATTCGTGTAGAAAATAAGAAATTGGTAGAAATTGGCATGTTCTGCGATTCTTCATGAATCGCAAATTCTCAAGAATCGGTGCATCATAAGCCAATATTTACCGCCTAATTTCAAGACTCACTGCACCGGGGCAAGCAGGCATTGTGTCTCAAGCCACAAGAATACTCACAGCGCCACAAATAGTGAAGACCGAAAGTAAAGACGGTGGCGTCATGCAGCTTACTCTCCGTAATGTTCAGAAAGGAATTATTTTTAAATGTTCAACTCTAGCAATGTGATAGCAACTTAATTTAAAGAACATAGAGTTATGTTAGAAATATAATGAGATGTTAAAATAGATTCTTAACATGCAAATAACATAATTGCATGTGGACTGAATTATTAAATGCATAGTTAGCTTATGATTCGTGAAGTGCTTATTATGTGACAATAAGTGTGATAATTTGACTAAGTATAGTCATATCCAAAGTTAGACAAAAAGAATGAAGTTGCTATGATTAATTACGTTATAATTGAGTGGTATTGTGAACGTAAATGATATGTAGGATTTAAATCAAAGAACGAGTTTAATTAACGTGTAATTTACGCACGAGGCAAGTTTCCTAACCCTACTTGTTATCGTTATATAAGTGATGAATTCACCTTTCTACATTGAGCAAGTTCTCATTATTATTGATCAAGTCTGTTTTGTTATATTAAAGCCTATTAATCTTTCAAGCATGATGATGTTATACAATCCTTATTCTATTGTATACCTTTTGAGATTTTATTCAATTTAAATATTCGATTCATCGTTAAATCTTGTTAGACTAGCTTAACCCTTTATGATTCGACTAGTCCATAGTTGATAGCCGCTCAAAATTTCGTAACCTTGATGAATTATCCAAACCAAACTTCCTTTGGTGTGGACTCAAATGTCAAACTGAGATGAACAACCCTGCAAAGGGATTTACTTATGCGTTAGCATTAAGATATTGTGCATAGTATGGTACTAAGGGTTGATCCCCCTAAGTACGAGAAGAAGAGTACATAGTCTTATGACTGTTAAAGGTTTCAAGTATAACCCTTGATAACCTAGGACATAGTTCAAGGTCTTATGACCCTCAGAAATCTTTTGATTCTTGTTATTCATTCTTGATTCAAAAGTTGAGCTTTTATTTCAGAAGTCTTTGATTCACTCACATGTTATTATACATTATTATTTCATTATTTTACTTGTGGGCAATAGTGCTCACTTTTGCATAATAATAACATTGATGTTAAGAACGAAAGGTCCAACGAGCCTTCTACTAGCAAAGGCAAGGGCAAGATTAACAAGTGATGAAGACTTGTTGTTTTATATGATGATATATTTCTGTTTAAGACTTAAGTTAATGATGTTGTTTAAGACTTACTTGTTTATGTTTCCGCACAGATGTTTAAGGTTAGTATGACCTGGGATTATGTTTATTATTCAGATGTTGTAACCCCATAAGGGGAAGATTTATTTCTATCTATTGCATGATTTGTATTTATTATGGGTAGATAGATAGATGATATTTGTACAGTGAACACCAAATCCTGTGGAATCAAAGTACCCGGATTTGGGGGTGTCACAGATAATATGTGACATGTCAATTAACCCTTGTTTTGTGGCAGTATTTGAAAATGACATCTGAAAATGTTGAGATAAGCAATGAAGCACATGAGACCGTTGAGTCACCAATGATCAATACCCAGGATAATGTGCGTCAGGATGGAAATAATCCTCAGGAAAACAACAACGTTGACCAAATGATGAACGATGGGATGTTCGGAGGCTTTATGCAATTCATGCAACATCAAGCGAGAACGACTCCTATTCAAAATGCAAGTGGAAACACGGGCAACTCTCGGATGGTCACCGCTAAGCAGTTCAAGGAGCTGGGACCACCGGAGTTTTTGGGAGAGCCAAAATCACTTAAGGTGGAGAAGTGGATAAAGCAGATCACCAAGATATTTGATGTCTTGGGATACTCCGATGAGCAAAAGGTTCCCTTTGCCACCTTCATGTTCGAGAGAGAGAGGCGACATTGGTGGGAATCAAGAAACGCATCACCTACCGACCAAGATCTCTTGGGAGAAGTTTCAAGAACTGTTCAACGACTAGTACTTTCCCGAAAGTATTCGTCACATGAAGGAGGTAGAGTTTATCAAGCTGGAGAAAAACAATATGACAGTGTCACAGTACGAAGCTAAGTTTGCCGAGTTGTCCCGGTTTGCATCCCACTTGGTTGATAATGAGGAGAGAATGACCCAAATGTTTCTAAGAGGTTTAAAACCTGAGATACGTCAATACCTAATTTCTCACAAACTATGTTTGTATTCAGATGTTGTAAATAGGGCTCAGTTATTGGAGCACGATAATGAGTCAACCCAAACAAGAGAGAGTAGCCAGCAAATTGATAATACCAATGGTAACAGTCATCGAAGCGGTGACAACAAACGTGGAAGGAATCAACATGCCAGAAATGGTAACCACTTCGGTGGTAATCATGGCCAAGATAATAGAAGTAAAAATTTCAAGAAGAGGAAATTCAATAATGATGGAAAGACGTAAGCACCAGCACCTGTTGTTAAGGAAGGAGAATGACCGTCGATCGTATGTTACAAATGCGGAGGGGAGGGACAAATCAGTCCAAACTCTACGCAGCAGTCCAAAGTATGTTAGTGGAAAAGAAAGTCACCTAGCCCGATTTTATCGTGCACCGAAGTCAAGTCCAACTGGGATGGAGGCATCAAAGGTCGTCCTAGACAAGACAAAACTGGTAGTTCAAGGAAGAGCGTTTTTCTTGAATTCTCAAAAAGCGAGTAACCCGAACGAAGTTAGCACGGGTTAGTTAATTATAAATTCTTGCAAAGTTTATACCTTACTAGATACCGGTTCTACCCATTCTTTTATCTCTCCTGCTTGTGCTCAACGTTTGAACTTGACCCCTGAGAAATTAGACTTTGACTTATCTGTTGAGACTCTATTAGGAGAAACTTTTATTACATCCACTAACTATAAGTCTTGGTTGATCCAAATCGGCTTTTCATGACATTACTCGTCGTCAACCTTATTTCTTTGAAAATACTTGCGTTTGATGTGATTTTAGGGATTGATTGGTTAACTACTCATCATGCAAAAATTGATTGTTTTCTTAAGGTTGTTAGCTCTCATATTCTAACCAACCTATTATGCGAATTCAAGCAACCAAACCACTAAAGTCAATCACTGTCATATCAAGCCATAAAGCTATTCGTTTATTGAAAAATGGATGTCAAGCTTTCTTAGCCTATGTCATAGATTTAAACAAAAATACGTCAGATTTGAATGATATTTCTATTGTTAATAAATTTTCTGACGTATTCCCTGAAGAACTTCCTAGCCTACCTCTAGAGCGTGAAATCGAATTTTGTATCGACCTTGAACCCGGTACAAAACCCTCAAATATTTCTTCACTTAGAATGAAAGTAACATGTGCCAAAGACGTTGGCTCGAGCTGTTGAAAGATTACAATTATACCATTCAATACCATCTTGGAAAAGCAAACGTGGTAGCTGACGCGTTGAGTAGAAGATTGTATGCATTTACGAGTGCGATGTTGTTAACACAAAGACCTATTTCGTACGATCGACTTATAAATGATGGAGATAGAGTTAAAGACTCCAAGAACCTACATGAAGATAGCGAATATACGATTAGAATCGACTTTAATCGATAAAGTTAAAGCCGTTCAAGCTACACACCCAGAGCTGATGAATGTGAAGAAGAAGGTTCAAGACGGCGTTATTCTAGAAGCAAGAATCGACGAAGAGAGTAAATCTCAACCCTCGATTTAATTGGGACATTCGAAATCCTCGATTGAGTAAGAACTGTGGCCTATAGACTCGCTTTACCGCCAAGTATGTCGCGTGTTCATAAAATTTTTCACGTATCGATGTTACATAAATATGTGGACGACCCGAACCACATTATTAAATTAGAACTAGACGAGATAGCAAAAGATTTAACGTATGAGGAGATACGTGTTAAAATCTTGGATAAGAAGGATCATATTCGACACTCAAAGGTTATACCTCAAGAGTTAGAGTCTAAACAAGGTATCCTCACCTCTTCGGCATACTAAGTACGTACGTAAATTTCGAGGGCAAAATTTCATAAAGAGGGGAGATTGTAAGACCCCAAATTTTATGAAATGAATGTATTCAATTTTCTTATAATTATTATTCTATTTAATAGATGGTTAAATTGATGAAGGGTTAAAGTTAAGGGTGATATTTGAAAATTTTTCAAAGTAAGCAAGTTGTTATAAAATATTCGTTGTGTCGGGGAATATTGTTTTTTCTTGGGGAATATCCAGATGACGATTAACCGCTATTGGTGGACCCTATTAAACGGAATAACTGTCGGAGTTAGAAAACGACAGAAATATCTTTTTATAAAAATAACGGCGAAAGTTTTACCATTAAACAGTTGAAATACCCGTTGGTAAAAGAACAGTAATACGCGTGGTTGCATAGTAGCTCACTGTATTGATTATTGATGCTTACATAAGAAGCCATTCAGTTTATTCAATTATTGTTACAGTAGTTGCTGCATAATATCTCTCATATTATTGATTCAATTATTATCACAGTATCATCTGCATAATATTTTATATCATTTAATCAATAATTGAAATGACAAAGTTATTCATATTATTATTTGCAATGTTGACGATGTCTAGAAAGTTCTGTCGAGGAGAGGTTTGGTCACCTAATTGCGCGCCAATAGGGAGAAATCCTTATCGGAAAGCCCTCTATTTCCTGGGAATGATGTGGTTGTTAAATATTATGAGTTATAATATTAATGATGAATAATTGTTCATAGATTAAAAATGTGTTTATTGATTTGTGGTAATTATTTATTCAATTTTTGATATAAATAGAGGGGTTTGTTATGAGGTGTTTGTTATAAGTTTGGCTTATTATTCCATGAGGAGATGTGCTAATTTTTCAGACCGTTGGTTGAAGATATAATAGTAAATCAATATGGACCGTTGGTGGAAAGTTATAATAGTAAATCAATATGGATCGTTGGTTTAAAGTTTTAATAGTAAATCAGTATGGACTGTTGCTTTATGTTTTAATAGTAAATCAATATGAATCGTCCATTTTAAAGTAAATTAATCTGGGTCGTTCATGAATTAGTTACTATTCAATCTTTTTTCCTATAAATAGAAGCTCATTCCTTCATTATTTCTTACGAATTCACTGAAACTCTAGAGAGAGAAACTATAGAGAGCAAGAAGAAGAGTATTCTGCTACTACCCTACTTTAGTATTCACTCTTCTATTAAGGTAAGGGGTATTATTTCTTTCGTATTCATGAAGAGAATTATTTTCTTTCAATACTCGTAAGGGTTGTTATTCCATTCTTTATTATTCTGTGGGAATAACTCTGCTCACGCGATCACCGCATGCATGGTGAAATCTTTTGTTATTCCATTCTTTATTATTCTGTGGGAATAACCTGTCTATGCAGACTACCGCATGCCTGGTAAATAACCCTTCGTATTCAATTGTTATTAAATTATGGAAATGATCTGTCTACACGAACTACCGCATGACATGTGAAAATCTATTTGCAGTTTCATATATTATTTCTTTACATATTCTTAAATCTAAACTTACTATGGTAAGTATTGCTTCTATAATTCCTGAAATTATTATAATATCCTTGAGTTTTGCGCTTCATCCAGTATCGTTTCATTGGATTATTGATCTGAAAGTTCTTATTAAATATTAATATTTTTACCCGGGGTACTATTCACGGGTTACTATTCACTCGAATATTATTCACCCGAGGATTCGGGGTACTTTTCATACCGAGTTACTATTCACGTGTTACTATTCACTCGGGTACTATTCACGATAAAAATTGATTTCTTTTCGGTCCAAATCATTTTTGATACAATAGTATTCTTGAATTTTACTCCACAAAGCAATATCATGTTGATAATTTGGACATTATTGAATTTTGGATAAATTAAATTATAAAAATTTAAATGATGTGGTAAAAGTCCTCATTGGCCCGTAGTTTATTGATGGACAGTTGTTGATATGATTATGACCAGAGATTATTCGGTATAATCATGACCACTGATGATTACATGAACATCCGTAGCCCGTAGTGCGTGGATGATTTAATGATGTGGTTTATTTATTAAGCTAAGTCTCAGCGATAAAGTTGATGAAAAACTTTTTAAATCATAGAAGATAGTAGATATCATACTCTACTTGACTCTTCTAATGGATTGCTTGTTCCGCTGCAGTTAAACTTGATGTTTATTATATTTTTACCAGTTTAACATTGTTGAAGGCTAACGATAATTTATTCTGCATTATCTTAGTCATAATATTTTTTACTATGCTAGTTGAGCTCACCCTTTTGCTTTCATTGTTCTCTTCAGGAAATGATGTGACACCCCCAAATCCCTGTAATTCATTACCTCAAGATTTGGTGTTCACGTAATCAAAACATTCATATCTAACTACCCAATTATAATAAATTGAATAGTAAAAACCTGCCCATATAGGATTAATTTAATAAAAACATTATCTCCCAGGTTCTCTAACCTTACAATCATTCAAGTGCGGAAATAAAATTATTACATCACATCATTATTAACAGTCTATCATCAATGATAAAACAAAATTATAAGTCTTCATCACTTGTACATTTTTCTCTTTCCTTTGCTAGTTGTAGGTTTATCTACCTTCTCATTCATAGCTGCAATAAATGTATAAATATGCAAGAGTGAGCAAACAAAGCTCACTTGAGATAAGAATAAATATCTTTACAACATTTGCCAAATAATAGGCTCAATAGAACTGAGTGATATGTTCTATTAACTTTACAACATTTGCCAATTAATAGGCTCAATAGAACTGAATGATATGTTCTATTAACGTAGTCGGGGCTAGTCGGGGAACAGAGTGACGGTCCGAGATGGTGGCTATAGTAGTACTCACTATTTTATGAAATAATGTGATAATAAATGTAATGAGGACTTCATTTGAGTTTGAATACTGTTTATGAGACAATATTCGTGTAAAAACTCTAAGCTACGTTGTTGTCGTATTATATAAAGGAAGTTTGTATTTGGTTTATGTACCATGTATTTGACGACTCAAAATGGATGATGTATACCTATTTTGGGGCGTCACACTAAATCTAGCATACATGTACATTTTCTTTTTTGGTTTACCTATAATTGCACAATTATCGATAAACTAACTTAGTATTGATGCCCAGTGGCGAAGCCACATAGTGTTGTATGAGGTCAATCGCCCCCACTGAAAAAAAAAATATTTTATAATGTAAGGTAAATTTTAAAATTTTTAAGTATTATATATAAATTGACCCCACTAAAATTTTATAATTTTTCTATTATACGGGGTCAAATTAAAAATTGATAACTTTGTCAATCGAATTTTAATCACATATGACTCATATCATCTTATATATATATATATATATATAATATTTTAAACTAAATAATAATCTAATTTATATTATTTTAAAAATAAATAATGAATTACTTACTTATGAACAGTTGTGATTAAAAAAGTATAGTATGAGTCAATATAGTGTATATATATATATACTCGAAAGTATAAAGTATTAAAAAAAAATAGCTCGAGGGCTACCGCCTCAACCCCATACATTATTTGTAACTCAATAATAATTTCAATTTAATCGATTAAAAAATTCTCGGCTCACGCCATGTTGATGCCCATACATCAATTATACTAAATAATTTATATAACAATCAACTTTTTGATATAACTATATATCTTCTATAAACAAAGTTCTGTATTTAAATTCTAAGAGAATTCCGAATTACAAGCACTCATATAAAACTACCCTAGCATACCGCATTTTAGGGTAACTATTCATCATTTCAGTTTTGAGTTCCCACGTTGCCTCTTCGACATTGTGGTTTCTCCATATCACCTTCACAGAAGGTATCACTTTATTTCTGAGAACTTGTTCTTTCTTGTCGACTATCTGGATAGGAATTTCTTCATAAGATAAATCTTTATCGAATTGCAATGGTTCGTACTCGATCACGTGTTTGTAATCGGGTTTATACGGTCGTAACACCGAAATGTGAAAAACATTATGAATTTTTTCCAATTCTGGAGGTAGAGCTACCTCGTAAGCCACTTCCCCCACTCTCCGTAGTATTTTAAACGGTCCAATAAATCTTGGGCTGAGCTTTCCTTTCTTGCCAAAACGAATCTTCCCCTTCCAAGGAGAAACTTTTAGGAAAACGAAATTTCCTACTTCAAATTCGCGATTACATTCAGTGTTGACGCAAGATACTTTTTTACGGCTTCGGTCTTGGCTACTACCAATCTTGTCTCCGATGAGTTTGACAACTTGATTTGTTGTACCAGTTTTGGTCCTAACAGTTGGCGTTCACCGACTTCATCCCAGCACAGTGGAGTTCTACACTTTCTACCGTACAATGCCTCGTAAGGTGGCATACCGATGCTCGCGTGGTAACTGTTGTTTTAGGCAAATTCTACCAACGGTAAATGTTCATCCCAGCTTCCTTTGAAATCCATGATGCATGCTCTTAGCATATCTTCCAACGTTTGGATTGTTCGTTCACTTTGTCCGTCAGTTTGCGGATGGTATGCTGTACTCATTCGCAACTGTGTTCCCATACATTCTTGTAGTCTCTTCTAGAAGTTTGATGTGAACCTTGGATCTCTATCCGATATAATTGACACTGGAACTCCATGTCTTGACAAGATCTCTTTAACGTACAGTTTCGCTAGCTGATCAAGATTAAATCTAATCTTTATTGGCAAAAAGTGTGCAGATTTTGTCAATCTGTCCACTATCACCCATATCGCATCGTATCCTTTCTGAGTCGTTGGAAGTCCTACCACAAAATCCATTGTGATATGCTCCCATTTCCATTCCGATATTTCCAACGGTTGAAGTAACCCGCTTGGTCGTTGATGTTAAGCTTTCACTTTCTGACACGTAAAACATTTTGCAATGCATTCTGCAACGTCTCTTTTCATATTCGGCCACCAAAAATGACGCCGCAAATCGTGATACATCTTTGTACTTCCTGGATGAATCGAATATCTTGTGTTGTGTGCTTCGGTCAAGATTTCTTCTTTAAGCTCTGGTACTGCTGGAACCCAAATTCTTTCCTCGAATCGTAGTAGTCCTTCGATGTCGATCTTGTATTTTACATCGCTACCCTCAACCACTTTCTCTTTGATCGTTTCGCATTCTTTATCTTGTAGTTGAGCACTCTTTACTTTGTCCACCAAAGTTGGACTGGTATCTATCTGGAATGGTCGTTCATCGGATTCCTTTGGAAATTTGATTTCCAACTCTAGCTTTGCCATTGCTGAAATAAGTTCTTCCTATGTAGTTATCAGCATCAACTTCTCCCAACCTTTCCTGCTCAAAGCATCTGCAACCACATTCACTTTACCCGGATGATAAAAGATTTCACAGTCGTAATCCTTTATCAATTCCATCCATCTCCTTTGTCTCATATTCAGGTCTTTCTGTGTGAAAATATACTTCAGACTTTTATGGTCTGTGTAGGTTATCATGAGTTGGATAACCTTTCTCATAATCCTTCAGTTGTCTTGATGCATAAGCAATAACTTTGCCGTTCTGCATAAGAACGCATCCCAACCCTTTATGTGAGGCATCACTATACACCACAAAGTTACCTGTACTATCTGGTAATGATAACACAGGTCCATGCTTTATTTCTTCTTCAAATCCTGGAAACTTTCTTCACATTTCTCTGTCCAAACAAATTTCACAGCTTTCCTTGTCAAATTTGTTAATGGAGTAGCTATCTTAGAAAAATCTTGAATAAATCGTCTGTAATAAACAGCCAGTCCCAAGAAACTCCTCACTTCCGACTGTGTTCTTGGTTGTTCCCAATTGATTACAGCTTCCACTTTTGATGGATCCACGGAAATCCCATCTTTGTCAAGCACGTGTCCAAGAAATTGCACCCGATCTAGCCGAAATTCGCACTTAGAGAATTTTGCGTACAACTTTTCTTTTCTTAGTGTTTCCAATGTCAAACGTAAGTGTTCCACGTGTTCTTCTTGAGTTTTGGAATACACTAGAATGTCATCGATGAATACCACTACAAACTTGTCTACGAATGGTTTAAATACCCTATTCATCAAATCCATGAATGCAGCAGGTCCATATCGAGTTTTGAATGCCGTTCGTGCTATATCCTCTTTCCTCACTTTCAACTGGTGATACCCACTTCTCAAATCTATTTTCGAAAAGTATTTATCACCCTTTAACTGGTCAAACAAGTCATCTATTCTTGGTAATGGATATTTGTTTTTAATAGTGACTTTGTTTAATTCTCTATAATCAATGCAAAGACGCATTGACCCATCCCTCTTCTTCACGAATAATACTGGCGCTCCCCACGGTGATACGTTTGGTTGAATATACTTTTTATCTAACAATTCTTGCAACTGTACCATCAGTTCCTTCATTTCTACTGGAGACATTTTGTACGGGGCCTTCGATATCGGTGTTGTCCCCGGCACTAAGTTGATCACGAACTCAATTTCTCTGTCAGGCGGAAGTCCTGAAAAATCCTCTGGAAACACATCTTCAAATTCCCTCACCACTGGTATCTCTTCCAGTTTCACATTCTTTTTCTGAGTATCAACTATGTAAGCTAAATAGCCCACACAGCCTTGACTCAACAATTTCTTGGCTCGCATAATCGGACATTTCATTTATCAGGCGATTTGCTACCATAGAATACTACCTTTGACGGAGTCATAAGGTTTACACATTTCTTTTGGTAATCAATTATCGCTCCACATTTGGACAGCCAATCCATTCCCAAAATAACATCAAACTCTCCCAATCTAATCAGAATCAAATCTACCATTAGGATATTCTCCTTAATGTTTACTCTACTGTTCTTGTATACGAATCTAACAGGGATTATCTCTTTATTCGCAATCTCTATGTTCAAAGGAAAATTACGTTCTTCTCTAGGCAATTCTAACCTCTTAGCAAATTCATCAAAGATAAACGAGCAAGTAGCACCCGAATCAAATAATACATAAGCATCAATATCATTGATTGGGATAATACCTGACACGACATCCTTTGATTGCACAGCATCTTGCACAAACATGTTGAAGGTTCTAGCTGTGGGTTTGTTTGATGATGTACCTCCATTGTTACCTCCATTGCTTCTGGTTGTCACTTCATCCTTCTTCTTAGGGCATTCACGAGCAAAATGATCCTTGGATCCGCACGTGAAGCACACGTTCTTCTTAGGTTGAGTGCAATTTGGGGCGATATGACCCTCCTAACCACAATTGAAGCATACTCGTTTCCCCATCAAGCACGCACCCTTGTGAAACTTACCGCATGTAGCACATGCTTCAAACTTCTTGATCTGCTGGTTACCCTGTTGGTTTACAGCACCCACGTTTCCATTCCACTTCCTCTTTGTTGTTGATGTTGTTGATGATGTTGTTGTTGTTGTTTCCTCCACTACCACCTCCATTCTTGATTTCCACCTCGTTCTTCTTCTTTTGTTCCTAATTGAACTTTCTCACTGCCTCGCCTCAACCTTCAGCGAGTATTGCTTTCTCCATTACTGCTGCGAAAGTCTTCAATTGAAATAGGGAAACCCTACTGTACAACCAGGGCTTCAGTCCTTGTTCAAACCTCTTTGCCTTGCGTTCGTCCGTGCTGACTTGATAAGGCGCAAACCTTGCAAACTTGTTGAATTTAGCAAAGATACTCGAGACATCGCCATCGCATTCGCCTCGGTTCGAAATTGTACTTCCAATGACCCTTGAAACTCTCGAAAAAATAGGTCTCAAGAATATCTCCTTAAACCTATCCTGTGTCATCATCCCCGGTCCTTCTCGAAGTTTTATTGGCTCGCCACCAATAACTAGCTTCGCTTTCAACATGAATGTTGCGAAAGCGATCTTACGATCATCTCCTACCCTAGCAACATCGAACACCTTCTCTATTTCCATAATCCAAGTCTCAGGCCTCGACTAGATTCAATCGACCCTCGAAATTGTGTGGTCCACCCGCTTGAACTCCTTAAACGTTGTTCCTTGGTTTCGTGGTTGATTCGCAACGCTCGTTAGTAACGCTCACTAATTGTTGAATCGGGTTAGCATCAACATCATCGTTATTGTTGGTTCCTTCGTTGGTTCTCTGTCGTGGTGGTTGACGTCTGGGAGGCATTTTCTGTTTAAAAATACACCCATTAGATTATTACTCAACCCTTTTAAGTAATTTCTACTTAACTTGCTTCTACAAAAGAAATAACCACAAATCACATAACACTTTGAATAAAATAACAACTTTTATTTATTCATAACCTCTTTGAAAACATAAAAACAATAGCATTACTGCTATTTACATTACTTTCCTGAACTACAAAAGTTTCAGGACAACATCATCCTTATATCCCATAGGTTTCATAACACTTGGGATTTACAATTTATTTAACATTTTATTCATCGTACAACAACTACGATGTTCTACTAAGATACTACTTAGCCTTACTACGTTCTTCGTCCATGACTCGGAACATTGTTTTACGATCTAATACGTACGATGGCAACATCTCGAACTGAATAGGATATCCCATAACCCGATCCTGAGCTCGATTAACCATGGTGTTGAATACTCTATTCATCTCTTCCATCTTCATTCTCTTTGCATGTGCATCTTTCACTGCTATCCCGGCTCGTTGAAACATTACTTCATATGCGTCCTCGGCTCTTGTCCTCTTCGTATCTTCTTCCCTTAGCTTATTCTTCAATTCAGCGACCTCCTCGATCAGTTGGTCTTTCTCTCCTTCAGTCCGTTCTAGCTTTTCCTCGACATTAGTCAGTCGTTCCTCATGATCTAGGATCTTATCATCTTTCTGTGTCATCGCAGTCTGTTGTTCAGCTACTATCTCTTGTAATTCCTCGACTGTATCCTGAAGTTCGACGTTATGGTCGTAGACTTCATCGTACATTCGAGCAGCTATCGAGGTTAGTGGAGTCTCCTCCTCCTCGTCCTCATCATCCTCATTTTCCTGTGGCAACTCAACGGGATCCTCCTCATCCATCTCCATATCATCATCCTCATCTTCAACCACTGTGACCAACGTGGCTGACTCCCGTGACAGTAGTTGTTCCCAACTAACATGAATGTCTCGAGGCTTCTCCTCTATAGGCATCTGAGGTATATCCTCCCTAGCCTGACTGGATTCTCCGACATTAGTCATCCTGACAACAAAATTTTAAGTTTTAATCATTAATCATTACTACTTGACACTCACGAACACATAAGTATAAACACATAATCACATAAGTGTTTTATTATTTCTTCCTTAAAACTCAATAAGAGTTAATCACCACTATCTTTTCAAAGGTTAATTCCTAAGGCTTTTCCCGACCTAAGGTTCATAACCTAAAGCTTTGATACCAACTTATGACACCTCCAAATCCCTGTAATTCATTACCTCAAGATTTGGTGTTCACGTAATCAAAACATTCACATCTAACTACCCAATTATAATAAATTGATTAATAAAAACCTGCCCATATAGGATTAATTTAATAAAAACATTATCTCCCAGGTTCTCTAACCTTACAATCATTCAAGTGCAGAAATAAAATTATTACATCACATCATTATTAACAGTCTATCATCAATGATAAAACAAAATTACAAGTCTTCATCACTTGTACATTTTTTTTCCTTTCCTTTGCTAGTCAGAGGTTTATCTACCTTCTCATTCATAGTCGTAATAAATGTATAATATGCAAGAGTGAGCAAACAAAGCTCACTTGAGATAAGAATAAATATCTTTACAACATTTGCCAAATAATAGCTCAATAACTGAATGATATGTTCTATTAACTTTACAACATTTGCCAAATAATAGGCTCAATAGAACTGAATGATGTGTTCTATTAACTTTACAACATTTGCCGATTAATAGGCTCAATAGAACTGAATGATATGTTCTATTAACTTTTCAACATTTTCCAACTCATAAGCTCAATAGAACCTGAATAATTTGTTCTATTAACATTCTTAAATAAACTCATCGAGGGTCAAGTGACCATGAACCATGTCCACAGTTATAAGTAATCTTTCAACTTTAACTTTAACAGTCATATGACTATAAGGACTCCACATACTCAGGGGGATCAATCCTTCGTACAATGTATTGAGCACAACAATTTCAACGCTAAGCGTAAACCCCTAAACATAGGGTTGTTCATCTCAGTATTTAGAGTACAAGTCCGCACCAAAGAAAGTTTGGTTTGGATAAGCTTTCAAGGGTAATTGAAGTTTAATGATCATCAACTAGGGAACTAGTTGAATCCACAATGTTTGATAATACAACAGTTGTTTAATAACAACATAACTTAGAACATTTGAGAATCATAAATGAACTGATTCTATACATCTAACTCATGCTTGAAATAACTATAGAGCATAAGTATTCAATAGAATGAATAAAATGGTTAACCTTTGCTTGAATAGTAAAATAAGCTAGGTTCAAGTTTTATAATATTTAGAAATGAATTCCTGAACTTTAAGAAACTTGCTTAACTGTAAACAAGTTAGAATGAATCAATCAATTGAGAATTTTCAATAATACTAGAGTTAGAGTTTGCTCAAATGAATTTTGGAAACAGTAACATTTGATATAAAAAGCTTGCTCAATCAAAAGCATGAAGTAATAATAAATGAACTAACTCAACGAAAGTGTAGAGTTAGAAAACTTGCATCAACATAACAAACTAACTCAATGAAAGTATGGAGTTAGAAAACTTGTATCAACATAACTAACTAACTCAACGAAAGTATGGAGTTAGAAAACTTGCCTCGAGCGTAAGCTAAAATATTAAACTCACGTTCACCTAAACACAGTATTAAAATCATAACATCTATTAGACATACTAATATTCAGGTTTCAATAAAACGCATTACTAGCTAAACTTGTTATTTTAACACAAGTCTTGTGCTACGCTTTACATTTCAGAATTCCTAAGTGATAATCATCATAACACTTAACTATCATTCATTGTATAAACTATGTTATCACAGAACGCATTTTTGATTTAATAATCCTATTTGCAACTTTGATCATACTAACCATGTAAGACCCCAACTTATTATTAATGAAATTTAATTTTCTCTATTTATTATTTTTAAATAGTAAGGGTTGATTTGATTAATGTGGATAATTATGGGTAAAATACGCAAATATTTCAAAATAAGCAAGTGGTTATAAAATATTCATTGTTGTCGGGAAATATTCGTTTGGTCGTGGAATATTCTTGCATTGTTGGGAATATTAAATGCGATGGCGCGATCTTTTGTGGGCCCCATAACGGAAAGTGATTGGATGAAGAAAACGATAAATATAAGTTGTTTAAAAATAACGGCGTAGTTGTTACCGTTAATACTGTTAAAAATACTCGGTGGTTAAAACACAAGAAGACGCCAGTATTGCACCAATTATTGATTCTTATGTAAGAAGGCACTACTCAATAATGGTTACATGAATTATTCGCTCAAAGATTTTATTGATTTAATAATTCTTTGCGTTGATATTTTGTATTGATGTCGTTTCAATAATTGTCATTACACAAGATTTTTCATTATCGAAGCAATAATTCATATTATCCGAATAATATTATTACATAACATTATTGGCAATGACTAGAAAGTTACATTCTAAGGAGAGGTTTGGTCAACTAATTAATTTGCTAGTAAGGAGAAATTCTTATTGGAAAGCCCCCTTTCTCGAACCGTCACGGTCATTAATATTGTGATTCTATAATATTATTTGTGAATAATTAATTATTGATTCATATGATGAGGAAAATATTGATTTTATGTGGATATAGATGGAGAAAATTTTTAATGTGACAATTGTTGAAAATTGAATTTTTTTTTTTTTTTGATAAAATAATTCATTTAAATATATTATTATATTTTAATAATATAATAATGATGATATTTTTACGTTGAATGTGGGATAAATGAGTATATGTGAAGGAGGAGTATTTTTGTTACCAAAAATATTTAAAGCATGTTTTATGTGTCGGTGGACCCCATTTCTTGACTGAAATTTGATTATAGCCTGTAAAATCGCCCGTTTGTGAATTTCGGTCCATTTCTGTTTGGAATTTGGAAAAACTTTCTTCTGTAAAGTTGTAGAGAATTGAATTTCCTATATAAAGTCGTGAGTTTCGAATTTTTTGACAAAAAGGCTATTTATTGTGAATTATTGAAGTTCCGAAGCTCCGAAATAATTGATTTTTGGAAGTTTAAAATATTTTAAATAACAAAAACATTTTTTTCATTATGGTGTGTTACACATGTGTGTTGAATGAGCTAAATTCAGTTCTTGGAAGGTTGGCGTAGGAAAATTTAATTTATATATTAATATTATATTAAATTTTCTACTTTTGTGTTCTAAGCATTTTCCTATAAATAGGGTGCTTAGGTTAGAATTTAAAATTACACCAGAAATTGAAGTTTTCTCTCTCTATATTATCAAGCGTATTCTTGTGAGTATTTTGAGTATATTTTGAGTATTGCTATACTGTCTGCAAGTTCAAGTCATAGCTTTATACCTAGGTGTTTCAATTTTTAAGTCTCGATCTTTCTTATTTTTTAATGATATTATTTATTCTAATATCATTATACCAAGTATTGATCTGAACTTTTAATCAAATTTGGAACTTTTAGTGTCGGGGTTACTATTCACGTTATTTAAGACTATTCACGTATAATGATACTATTCACGAATCATTTAAGACAATTCATGAAAAATGAAAATTTTCCTTTTCGTCCAAAATATCTATTCGGATACTAGCTTTGATTGTATTCATATTTTGATCATTCTTGAATTTTACACCACTATGATTATTTTTGAGGTATTTTTGGACATGGATAAAACAAAATACTTAATCCTTAATCCTTAATCCTTGTCATTTTGTTTCAATCGGATTCGTTTCTTTAAAAATATTTTCATCATCCTCGCCTTAAATGATGATATTATTGAATATCTTTTGCCTGTAGTGCAAAGATGAATGATTTTGATAAATATCTTTGAATTCAGTAGTGCAAAGATGAGCAGTGTTTAGATGAACATGACTAATCGATGAATATCTTCGCCTATAGTGCAAAGATGAATATTTGATTCCGGATATATATTGATTGATGTTACAAGGATAAAAGATGAGCGATGAACTTTTAAATTCATACATAGAAGATAGTAGTTTGCATTCTCTACTTAACTCTTCTAATGAATTATTATTTCATTGCTGAATATTGATTTAAAACTTGTTGTCTATTGTATTCTATTAGATTTTTTCCTGTTGAAGACTAACGATAATTTGTTGTATATTATCTTAGACATAATATTCTTTATTGGGCTAGTTGAGCTCACCCTTTTCCTTTTTGTTCCATTTTTCTTCTCGGAGGCGAGAATATAGCGAGTATTTAGCCTGGGTATGGAATGAAGGTTCTAGAGAGAGTTGTTTAGTAGTCCTCACCATTTTGTAAAATAATGTATCAATAAATGTGATGAGGATTTATTTGAGTATAGATATTGTCTGAAGATAATATTTGTATTCAAACTCACAGCTTTTCTTTGTTGTAATAATAAAGTTGTAGTTGTTTTCAGTATCATGTATTGAGAACTCGAGAATGGGTGATGTATACCTATTTTGGGGCTTTACGGTTGGTATCGAGCTTAGGATATGATCTCTGGCGGATATCGGGAATAAAACTAGGAGGGAGAGACGAGTAAATCGCTTAGCTAGTGTGTCCTACCTAAGCTTATTTGTTAGTTGGTCAAGATATAGGGATATTATGTGATATATTAATTTCCTTAATTAACCCTTGTTTTACGACAAGATTTGAGAATGTCGATCGAGAATATTAATAATAGAAATGAAACCGTGGAGACGCCTGTACTCACCAACGAGGAGAGCGTCTGCAACAGTCGGGCAATGTTCCTCCTGTGAACAAACACCACCGAGTAGATGATGAACGAGGGATGTTTAGAAGCTTTTTGCAGTTCATGCAAAATCGCACGAGGAGACTCGTGTTCAAAATACAGGAGGAAATGATAGCAATTCACGGGTTGTCACAAACAAGCGATTCAAAGAGTTGGGACCACCGTAATTTAAGGGAAAGCCAGATCCGATCATAGCAGTAAACACGGGTCAAGCAAATTACCAAGATATTCGATGTCTTGGGATGCACGGAGGAATGAAGGTTCCATTCACCACCTTTATGTTCCGTGGCGAGGAGACTCTTGGTGGGAGTCGTGAAGCGTACCCATCCAACCGCACTTAGCATGTCTTCGGGGAGACATTTGAAACTATTTAATAACAAATACTTTCCGAAAGTGTTCGTCTATATGAAGGAAGTGGAGTTTATTAGACCGGAGCGAGAATAACACGGCGGTGTCCCAAAGACAAGGCAAAGTTTGCAGAGTTATCCGTGTTTGCACCTCATTTGGTGGAGAATGAGGAACGATGACGCGGATGTTTCTTAGAGGTTTGAAACCCTAAGATACGCCAAGATCTCATTCCTCATAAATTTTCTCTCTACTCGGATGTTGTAAGCAGGGCTCAATTATTAAAGCGAGATAACGAGTACGGCCAACCGAGGGACCACAACTGTGATAATATTAGGAGATAGCAATCAACAAAACAACGATAAACAATGGAGAAAGAAAAAGAGCGGACAAAAATGGTAACCACTGGTGGTAATCATGGCCATGAAAATAGAAGAAGCGAGTCAGAGGAGATTTTAAAAGAGGAGATTTAACAACGACCATGTGAAGACGATAAAGGTCTAAGCAAAGAATCGGTTCTAAGGAGGAGAACGACCACCGATCATATGCTATAAATGCGGAAAGAGGACATATCACCAAACCGCCCACAACAGATTCAAGGTATGCTATAATTATGGAAAGGAAGGACATATCGCCGAGATTAGACGGTAAGAATGAAACCTAGTTCAATGGGGACGATGACTCAAAAGATCGTCTCCGAGAAAAGTCAAAGTCAATCTGTTCTCGGAAGAAGCGTTTGTTGTGACTGGTCAAAATGCGAGGAACCCAAACGAGGTGATGAACCCAAGCGTTTGTTGTGCATATATATATTTTAATGCACATGTATATTTTAATATATTTCTATATTTATGATTTATTTTTGTAATTTTATAATTATGGATTTCCAGTCAAGTAATTATTACTCCTTCCATCCCATTTTATTTTGCAAATTTTTTATTTTAGGATGTCCCAAAATAATGACAAAGTTTCACAATAAATGCTTAATGGGAAGTGTATAATGCCATTTTAACATCTTAAATGCACTTAACAGGAAAAGATGATAGGACCACCCCTCACTTGACTTTCCAAGCAATTTAACTAAGATATCCCAATACAAACACTACATTCCCAAGTTAAATTTGAAAAGTTAAAAATTTTAATACTCAAAATGCCAGTTTTTAAATTTGTTCCACTTGAAATTGTTTCTTTATTATGCAAAAATGTCAGGATGCTGGCTCCCGAAGAGGGAAGCTCTTTCAGTCTGTTGCTAAGCGGTAGGTAGACATTGTTAGTATAGTACGGTTCAATAGTAGGTGATAATTATTGGGCCTTGATAGACTTTTTTAAGTATTTCAAAAGAAAGGGTTTGCTGATAGAGAAGGGGGGAGAGGGGGTGATAAAATGAGATGGAGGTAGTATATTTGATATTAGTATATTTCTAATTCACCCACCTCGTCCCAGCTCACAGCCATATGTACCTCTTATATCTTATTCATGATACAATACTCCTCTTCTCATGGTGCATTTATGGGCCAACGTTTGATATGAGCAGACCATCTCCACTAATGTTCCCTCAGTAGGTTTCACTCCAACATTCTTTCAAATAGCCTTGTTTATAATCATATCCTACCTTGTATGGCCCACACATCTATCTTAACATTCTCATTTTAATTATTCCTATCTTAGGCACATTTTACTTTTTAGTCGGCTAACATTCTACTCTGTATAGCATTGCAAGCCCCACCGCTTTTGAATAAAACTTTCCCTTGAACAACGTATTCACAATGGCTGCATCTCTTCTTACATTTCCCCCATCGTTTCAAGTATTTAAAGACATGCTTCTTAGACACCTCCTCTCCTGAAACAATGGCTACATCTCCTTACATTTTTTAACTCCCTCTCCATATACACTTAATTCAAAAATATCTAGATTCTAATGCACTTCTGCATAACTCCAACTCAGTATAAACAATTGCCCGACTCTCGTTGATTAACACAAAAAACTATGGCACCTTGTCCTGAATGTCTTTCATTAGCTCGTCCATAACTAAGATAAAAGGATAAGGGCTTAACGCCATTCCGTGGTATAATCCTATTATGATTGGAAAATCACTCATTGTGCCTTCACAAGTCTTCGTGAGTAGTTGATCCATCATACATATCCTTAATCACATCAACATACTTTCTAGGCATTTTTTTCTTCTGAAGAAACAGCCAAAGGAAATACCATCAATCACATGTACCTCAATTCACTAAAACAAAAAATAATATTAGGTGAAATACCATTTTTATGATGTAAACAGGGTCAATCGAACAAGGTGGATGCTGAGAAACATGTGAAACAGGAATCTGCATCATTAACTAATAAACATGTACCTCAGAATCAGCAGTCGGATCCAGTACAGAACTTGAAATATGCTGCAACTTCACCCACTTCATCATCTGCGGAATCAGTGACAGGCAAGCATTGTACAGTTCCTTCTAAAAGGCAGGGTACTACTAGGAGTGAGGTACGTTTTTTTCTTTCTTCCCATGCAAAATTTTTCTGCGTCGGTCCTTGTAAGCCATGTAAACATTGCTACACTCGACGAGAATTTAGAACTTAGAAGGTTCCCAATTACCGTGAAACTTGAAGGAAATAACTGTTTTACTTGTTACATTTTACCATTTGTGTCATTACATATTGGGGTTTCCAGAATTGACAGTACCTAAATTACTGCTACAGCGAGAAACACGAGTTGGGGTTTTGGGCTGTGATGAGACTACATGCACACATATATTAAGAGAAAGCTTTGTGCATTCCAGATCTTATTCTGTTTAAGTGTTTTTTATGTCAATTTAGACATTCTTCATTATTTCTCCTCAAGTTTGAAAATTGGTTAAAGAACTTGCGTTGAATGACAGGGAGCCACTGCTAATTCTTCTGCACTCTCAAAGCTAACAAATCGACTCAACTTTTTGAAAGAAAGGCGTACTCAAATAGCATTTGAGATCCAAAATTTTGACAAATGGCAGACTCCAGGTCAACCTATTCAAAATTCTGAGAGTTTTTCATCAGAAAAAGGCAGAGGATCAGACCAGTTTGTCCAGAACTCGGATAAAGGGGCAGCAACAGAAGGCTTGTCTGTCCAAAATATTGACAGGGGAAGAACATCAGATGGCCTACCAGGCCCAAATCTGGGAAGAGGGAAATCAGAAAGCTTCCCCAATGTCGACAAAGGTCGAACAACTCCTCTCTCTTTCAGATGGCTATTATGGCGAGGCTGACGGCTCATATGGAAAATCAGATGCTTGCGCCTTATATGCCTAGGCTTACACCTCGAGGCGTTGCGCCTCAAGGCGTTTCAAGGCCTACACCTCAGTTTGACTTAAAAAAACCTAAATCTGATCGACTTCTCTCTCTTTTCTTCTTTTCTTCTTTTCTTCAGTTCAACTTCTCTCTCTTTCCTTCTTGCGAGTTGCGAGTCGCGACTTCAATTCGACTTCGTGTCGCCGACTTGATTTGACTTGACGGTAGATGTGTATGGTCTTCTTCTTCAGTTCTTCTTTCTCTCTCTTCTTCAGTTATTCTCTCTCTCGTTCTTCTTCTTCTTCGACTAGGTAATGATCTATTGATCTTAGGTACATAATTAATAACTTATATATATTATATATACATTATATAATCCATGTGTCTTTCAAAAGGCAATGGAGGTGTTACAAAAGGAAGATAAGAGTGCATATGAATGGTTATCTCCTAAGCCACCTGCTCAGTGGAGTAGGTCTCATTTTCAGACCATATGCAAAAGTGAAATGTATGTCAATAACCATTGTGACGTATTTAATAGCAAAATTCTTAAGGCTAGAGTGAAACCAGAAATAGGGTGTCTAGAAGGACTTAGATTATATTGCATGAATAGGATTGTTAAAAGGAGAGAAATAATGTTGAAACATAATGGTGTAGTGTGCCTTAGAATAACTAAAAAAATAGAAAAATGGAAAGGTCAGGTAGGGGGTGGATTGCCATTGTGGTTAGGTGGTGGTGGGAGGTTTACAGTGACTATGATTTCTGGGGGTCATTAATTTGTGGTGGATTTGGGGGAAAAAACATCTACTTGTAGGAGGTGGGACTTGTCTGGAATACCTTGTGCTCATGATGTGTCATGCATTAACAAAATAGGACATAATCCATACACATATGTATATGAGTGTTTAACCAAGGACATGTATCTAAAGGTTTACAGTCACAACATTGAGCCTATAAGGCACAGATCTGTGTGGGATCCTACTGGGATTGAGCCACCTTTGCCACCAGTTAAACATACTCATGTATGCAGACCTAAAGTTGTTAGGAGTAAAAGTAATGATAGTCCATAATCAAATCTAGAAGGTACAAGTTTGAAGAGGAAAGAAATATCATTGAAATGTGAATTTTGCAAGGAATGGGGTCACAATTCAAGAAGGTGTCCTCAAGTAAGTTAAGTGTGTTTTTATTTATGTGCTTTTTCAAGATCCTATATTGGGTTTAATACATAATACATTTCTTTTATTCATTTTAGAAGCCGAATAAGCGACCAGATGTGATTTCACAATCTTCACAGCTCCACAAAGTCAATCATCTCAACCTCCTCCAAAGGCTAAGAGGGCTAAAAAGGTTCAAAAGACTTCTCAGGCTCATACTCAAGCTTCTCAACCTCCACCAATGATAGCAACACATGAGTCTAAATGGAGCTGTGGAATGAATGTTGAGCTAGAGCAAGACGGGGAGGTTCTACAAAGTGGCAAGGTGGAATCCATTATGAGGGAAGCCAAAGAAATGACTCAGATGATATATTACAAGCCAAGGAATATACATAGAAGGGAAAACAATGTACAACACTAGGAGATCTAGAAGCTACAGCAAGATCCAAAAGAGAGAAAATCCAGTTTAGGAAACCAAACAGTGGAGGGCCTACTGCAGATAAATAGTGTTTGGATGGGATTTTTGGAATCTTTTTGTTCTTTTTTGGGGTACTAAGCTTATGCATTATTGATGTATATATCTAGTTTAGGGTATTTTTTGGGGCCAACTGCAGATAATTGCTCCTAAGCTTATGACTTATTGATGTATGTATGTTGCCTAGGGCCAAGAAGGTGTGGCTGAGATTGTAAATTGCAGTGTATGATGCATTTTGTTAATAGGCATGTTAAGACAACTGTTTTGAATTGTCTCTGATTTGTGGAATGTATTGGGAATTAATTACTTAATTGAATGGGAATAGCAGTTCCTTGAAGTTTATAACAATTTGGTTTTCTATTGAATTGTTTTTATTTAGAGCATTTTGATTAGAACATTTTTTTACCATTGTGTGGTTATTATAACAGTTGGGCAATTGCAGTGTGTGCATGATGCAGTATGGTTTATGCATTAATGCATGGCTTGCTATTATAGCAGTATGGTTTTGAATTGCCTCTGATTTTTGTTAATTGAATGGCAATAGAAGCTTACAGCATTAGCAGTATGGTTTTGAATGCCTTTGTTTTGTGCATTAATGCAGGTGATGTGCATTAGTGTGCAGGTGTGCAAATGTTCAAGTGATGTGCAAGTGTGCAGGTGATGTGCATTAGCTTGTTAGTGTGCAGGTGATGTGCAAGTGATGTGCATTAGTGTGCAAGTGATGTGCAAGTGTGCAAATTGTGACGCCCCAAAATAGGTATACACAACCCATCTTGGGTCGCCAGATACACGGTACAGAATTCAAATACAAACTTCATTTATACAACTATCGAACTGTCGTGTAAAATACGACAACACATAAGCTATGAGTTTTAATAGAAATAACAATACTCACACTCCAAACCGATGATACTTTACATAAAGGTATAGTCGATAACTGTTTTAGGAATTAAAATCTTTGGAAAATGCTCAAGGAATCCTTCATACATGGGAGGCCATGCATCTAAGTTATAATAGATAACATATGACTTGAGCATTACCTTTGGTTGACCCAATAGACCCCAAATAAGAACGAGAAGATTACTATCTTGTTCATTCCAATGGTGGGTATCTTCTTGCCATATAATTATCTTCATTGTCTCAAACCGAGAATTATATTCCAACCATACTTCAAGATTATATAAATAATGCTCATAGAAATAGTCAACAAGTGGATGTGCACAACCATATCTTATGATAACACGAGTTTGTATGTGGTCAGACATCATGTATGATAGTGGAAACACCCCCTTTAAGCTCTTAGTACATTTATGTTCTCCTCATTCTAATGGGGTGCATTTTTGACGCTTCCAAAGTTGGGTTCTCATCACCCTATTGTTGTTCACCAAAATCAATTATTAAGTGACGTATAATATACGAAACTCCCATCTTAGGTCCTCAATACAATTATATATTGCATGTCATGTAGTTTTATAATGTATTGAGAAACTTTCACAGTCTCGGACCAGCACACTATTCCCCTTTTATCCCCGCTCGACCCAGCTACACTCTAAATACCTAAAAAGAATTGTGAAGCAAAAGGGTGAGCACAAATAGCCCAGTAAAGAATATTATGACTAAGATAATTAATTTATGAATAGCCTTCATCAGTACTAAATCAGATATTTAGAACATATGGTAGATAATAAAAGTTTTCAACCATAATTGCAGCGGAATCAACAATCCATTAGAAGAGTCAAGTAGAACATAATGTCTATTATCTCCTTCAAATTAGAAGTACATCGTTAATATTTCATTTCTGTAATACTCATCAACAGTTCTTTGTTGTACCCAAGACAAAGAGAACTCTCATCACCTATCTTCACCTGAACCACCAAAGATTATAGTTAAATTCACAATTCATATTTATAATCAGGTAAATCAATGATCCATCTGCACTACGAGCCAAAGACATACAAATCAGAAACTAATAATCAATATCCATCTTTGCACGTAAGCCAAAGATATACAACTGTAAAACCAATAATCAACAGTTCATCTTTCCACGTAAGCCAAAGATATACAATTGTAAAATAATTAATCAACAATCCGTCTTTGCACGTAAGCCAAAGAGGATTTTTACCACATCATTTGTCTGTAAAATAAATAATTCACATCACCGAATTATCCATGTACTACGGGCCAAAGATATTCGATATTATCACATCCACGAATTATCTATGCACTATGGGCCAAGGATATTCGTTAGTGTAACACCCGAGAATTTCGGATTTTGAATGAATTAAATTTTTATTTGATTATGTGAATTAAATGAATTTAATTGATTTATTCTGTGAGTAAGATGTTCGAAGGTCGTACTATGATCTAGAATATACGGATGTGGTTAGTATTCTGGCTTTGTGCTAGGATTAATTGTTGTGAATTACCAAGACGAAAACGAAGGTTTTCCGAGAAGTTTTCCGTAAAAACACTATTCATCCGATTTTGTTCGGAGCTAGGGTTTGAAAATTCGAGAAACGTGTAGTGATAGAATATAACGATATTATGAAATATCCAATAATATTTTCGTTATGGCAAACAAAGTTTTCGCCTGCGGACTTAAAACCTAAGGGTTTGTGAAAGAGGTTTCCGAAAGGAAAAATGAAATGCGTATAGTCGTTTCAATAATTATACATATAAGATACGAGTATTATACTAGTATAAATACGAGTATGGTATGAAGAATAATACGAAGTATAATACGAATATTGTTTGAGTATTAGATGAAGAGAATACGTGAGATATACGTATAGAATACAAGAAGTTCTAATGGAGTAGGAGTTAAGGACTTTGGTATAATTTAATTGAACTTGGACTAATAGCAAGCCCAATGAATTGAGTATACAAGCCCAAGTCAAGGCCCAACGTTAAGTTATGTCAAGCCCAATCCAAAAAGTTAAACCGTGGGTCGAACCGGTGGGTCGTAGGATGGGTAAAACCCATGGGGCAACCCATGGGATGATAAAAAGGGGAGGTGGGCCGGCCACTTGGCCACCAAGTAAAGTGATTACTTGGTGGCTAAGTTGCAAAGGAGGTGCAATAGTAAGGAGGTGGGGGAAATGGACAATTTTGCCCCTTATTTGGTTTTCTATATATACAAAGCTTGGGTTGAGTATTTGTTGTTTTGAAAATCTTGTTCAACCTATATTGAGAGAGAGAAAAGTTAGAAACACTTAATCAATCTACTTCCAAGCAAACCTTTAGACGTTTATCAAGAACGAGAAGTACGTCAAAGGTAAATTCTCATAAACCGTAATCTTCATCTTTTTCTATTTCTTTCTCGTAGAAGAATCGTAGATTGGTGGAGCATGTTTATTGAGGAGAGATAAGGATGTCTATTAATGATTAAATCATTGATAGGTCATGGCCAAATAGAAATCGTAAGTGTTTACTTAAGTTAAAAACCATAGAAAGTCTTGAACGTGAACTTAGTTATGAATGAACGATTTGAAAACCGTTATAGCTAAAGGAATGTGTCTATTGTTTGGTTAGAAGGACTATGATGAATCAATGGAGTTTTCCATTTGATTTGGCTTATAGAACACGAGTAACGAAGTTATGGCGAATTTTGCGAAAATAGACGTTAAACGTCGAAAACGTAGAAATCTTGGATTAAAGGTCAAAAGTTGTCGTGTGACTTGAAAACGTTGGTTTCCAATGTCAACATGTGAGATAAGGTAATTAAGAGTCGTGGCGAAAGAATCGTCGATTCGACTTATAACGAAGAAAAACGAGTATTTAATCGATCGAAAACGTTAAACGAACGCTCAAAAATGAACTCAAAGGTGAATTTCGAGTTACGGATTCGAAAGTATAAAATTCTTATATGAACACGTAAAGGATGTAATTTGTGAGTCAGACGCTTTGAATGGGTCAATTCGGATGTAAAACGAACAAATTATGAATCCGGAGTTTCATTAGAAAACCAAACTGCTTTTGGCCAATCGGTGTAGGCGTATATGGCGCGCAACGCCAACCCAAAGTATAATGGTCGGGCCAGCAATATTTAATCGAGGCAAAACCATCGGAGAGTGGCGCCATGAGCGCCGAAGTTTATACTAGAGTTGTCAAATGCAGCAAATACCAAGTAAAGGTAAAAATGTTGACCAAGTTAAGTTTTTGTTCCATTGGAATGTAGACCTAAGGTAAGACATTGAAGGTACTTAAGGTACATAATAAGACTAACCTTAAATCACTTATAAGGTGGTAATGTAAGAAGAGTTAGTAAGGTTTAATAGAAATTAAACGAAGAACGCGAGAATGTAATAAGTAAACCGTAAATGACGTTCAACGTTGGTACTCAACCAATAATGATCGAATGTCGTTTAGTAACATAAAAACGTTAACAAACCGTAATGAAGTATAGAAAGTCGAATCGACTTTAATAACGAAGTTAATTCAAATAAGACATAGAAGAGAAAGAAGTTGGTTATAGACAATAAAGTTAGTTTGTTTGATAACAAATTACAGTGTGCTATGTGAATATATCATGTAGATCCTGTAAAGACTGAGAATTGTTGAATTATCTATTCAAAGACGCTTGAAGGCAAGTCTTTCTTAACGCTTGTCTAACCTCCGTGTTAGCCAAGTTTTATGTGATGCATGTTATACAATGCATGAATGGTTTTAAAGAAAGAGTCGATGCCTATTTTAACTCGGCTAGAATAATATTGAAGAGTCGATTGATTTGTTTACAAGTCTTTCGATATAGAACTGTTAACGCTATCTTATGCCAAGTATTTGGTACGGATGAGAAGGTAAGTTTGTCTATGTACAAACAAAAGTATTTTTCATCGATTATTCGATGGGCACGCGAGGTTGCCAAATTGTTAAGCATAAATACGTTTAACGTAAGAGTGTTGATCAACATTGAGTACAATAGGCTGATCACCTAGAAGTGCTCGTAAGTAAAGACGGGTGGATGGCCTTGGTGTCGGATATCCTTTTCAAGTATGAAAATGAAAAGAGTATGTTCATGGTCTATTGACCGGTTCATCATTCCTAAGCTATTATATATACTCTGGAATTGTTGTTATGAGAAGTACTAGTCGAATGTTTCATAGTGCTTCGTAGTTAATTGTTCAAATATGGAAATAAAACATGTAATTGTTAAGGTGATATTCATATGATTCTTTGTTAAGACTTGCTGAGCTAGTTATGCTCATTCTTGCTTGAACCATATGTTAGCAGCTAAAGTCGAACGAACTGAGAGTTCTAAGCAAGATAAAGGCAAGGCTAAGATGGACAATTAATTGTCCTGTAATAGATTAGTGTATTTAATTGTAATATACTTATGAAGAACAACGAATATATTCAGTTTATGAACCTAGGAAAGGATTTATTATAAATGTAATACAAAGATAATATTTACACTCATTTTGTTGTTATCTCAATGGAATGATTATATGGATTGTAGTATCGTGGAGCACCATTTGTCGGGTTGGAAGATACCCGAATTTGGGGGCGTCACAGGTTGGTATCAAAGCATTAAGTTATAAAACTTAAGGGGGGGAGAACCTTAGTCTAATAACCTCGTTAGGAAAGGAAGAGTCCGAAGAAAGTTAACTCGAGTCAAATGAGTTAATAAGGTATTAAGGAAACTCAGTACCGAAAGATTTAAAAGATGAAAAGTAATCCTAAATGGATTACATGTGATTTGTGCTTATATTATTGTGTATTATGTACTAATCAATTTGTTATGTGTTATTGTAGATGTCGGTCGATAGCTTGATGTATAGGGATATACATGTGGTCAGCGAGGAGTCCGTGAACAGAGTTGAGACAGTACCGATGCCTATAGCAGACATACCTGTAGTGATTCTAGAAGAGTCAGAGCCCGAGGAATATTACTCGGAGGAGGATTATTCTGAGGAGACCATGGGAATAACATCATATCTGAATATGATGATAGATGTGGAGGATGACATGGAGGTGACATCGATTATCACGGTGATGCCTCGCCCTAGAGTCGACACCTCACCGAGACTATGAGGCGATGTACCTCTCAAAGCTGATCAGAATGCGTAAGCAATGCAGACAATATGGTGCAAAGACTGGAAGGAAGAGATCAAGTGATCTCTGCGGCAATGTAAGGAGTCTGCAGAGTCGACTATGAGATAGAGCATGATGAGAAAGTGCTCATGATCGACAAGGCTAGGGACTATAAGAATGAGGTCGAGAACTTCGTGAGAAATTGGTCAAAAAGACCAGAAGATAGCATTAATGTCATATATAAATGACAAAGCATGAGGATTTCAAGCTTAAGATAGCTTGTTATTCTATTGAAGTCGGGATAGACTCGACATACTATAAGTCGAGATATTGTGTCGATTCTAATAACGAGAAGCATGAAAATGTTGTTAGCAAGATTAGGAGTTAGTATGGTACATACTTTTTGTGTAGTGACGTAAAACCCTCTTTTCAGATAATTAAAGGGTAGTCTTTTGTAAATCCCAATTTTGTGGAAGTCAATCATGGATATATATATGTAATAGCTTTTGGGCTATGGAAAGCAACTTGTAAATAGTTTCGATCTATAAAGAAGCATTTTAATCTAAGGAAGTTTTTATTTTAAATTGCTTTGTTGTGTATGAAGTTATTGTTTTCAATTATTTGACTACTAATAACGAAGTAAGCAAATAAGTAATAACGGAACTTTATTTATTTAATCGTAAATGTCGCCAAGAAGAAGACAACGTAACCAAGAGGCTAATAGCATAATGATAACGAGGGAGGTCCTAATAACCCAATGCAAGAGTTCGTTAATTTATTAACTACAATGATTTAACCAAGTCGGGGTAGAGCACCCTGCAGGACCTAGGTAGCCTTAACACTACCTTTAAAGAATTTAAGAGTGTAGGTCCACCCGAATTTAAGGGAACAACGGACCCAATGGAGGCCCAAACATGGGTCATGGAAATAGAAAAGGCATTTGTTATTACAACGAGTCGAGGCGCGAAAAAGACCTCTTTTGCGACCTACATGATGAAGGGCGAAGCCAACTACTGGTGGGAGGCTCACCAGGGTGGGGCTGGAATAGGTGTTGTTATATGGGAACAGTTCAAGAAGGTATTCTTTAAGAACTACTTCCCTACTAGCATGCAAGGGAGGATGGAGATTAAGTTCCTCGAACTTAAATAGGGGAACATGATTGTTCCCCAATACGCGGCCAACTTCAATGAATTGACAAGGATTGCTCCACACCAAGTGGACATGGCGGAGAGGAAGGCTCGTAGGTTTGAGCAGGGCCTAAAACCCTGGCTTTATAGTAGGATATCGGTTTTTCAGAGTGCTTCCTACGGGACCATTCTGGAAAAGACGATAATAGTGGAGGGTGGTAGTCAGGCGTTGACCCAATACCACAAGGATAGAAAGAATAAGAGTAAGGGAGAGGGAGGAAATAAGGCAGAGTTTTCCAGTAGTAGTGGCAATGTGCCTAAGAGGAAAAAATTTAACCCTGAGAATACTGGGGTGAAACAAGGGGATCCTAAACGTGGGATGGAGGCACGCAAGACACATGCAAGAAGACTCATCTGGGAGTCTGTCTGAAGGGGAAAACGGGTTGTTATAATCGTGGATGGAGGGTCACATATCTCCCAATTGTCCTAATCCTAAGAAAAACCTGGTTGTTTTTATTTGTGGGTTTGTGGACCACATGGCAAGAAATTACCCAAAGAAAGAGGCGAGGGTAGTAAAGGTTCTGGTAGTGGCAATTTGGCCACATCGACCAACACCATCATCATGGGTAGACCCTCAACCCGAACGTTTAATATGACCATTCCAAGATGCTGTTGCAGATCATCGGATGATGTAGGCAGTATCATTCTAGTCAATGAAATAAATGCATACGTGTTATTCGACTTAAAAGTGCTACTTGTTATTTTATAGCATGTGGATTTGCTAAGCAATTGGGATTAAATCTCGAAAAGTTAGAAATACCTTTTAGACGTTAAGGTAGCAAACGAGGAGATAATTCCCATTGAACACATTCATAGGAATTGTTTCGTAGATACCAGGGGTAATAGATTATCGGTAGATCTTTTACCGATAAGGTTATGGGAATTCGATGTGATTCTCAATATGGATTGGTTAATTAACTATAGAGCAATAATAGATTGTCATAGAAAGAGTGTGAACTTAAGACTTTCTAAGAAACCAGAGGTGGTGTTTTATGGTAATAAATCACCGAGACGTTCTTGTTGTCTAACCATGACACAAGCTAGGAAGATGTTGAAGAAGGGGTGTAAGGGTTATCTGTGTCATGTGGTGGATACCTAAAGAGTAGGAACATCATTGGAACAAATAGCGGTAGTTCAAGAGTTTGCGGATGTGTTTCCGGAGGAGTTACCCAGATTCCGCCAGATAGGGATGTAGAATTCATGATTGATTTGTTCACGATGCACGGCACTGCTTTCAAAGGCACCATATAGGATGGCGCCAGTTGAGATGAAGGAGTTAATGGTTCAGTTATAGGAACTGTTAGATAGAAAGTACATTCAACCGAGTGTGTCTCCGTGGGGAGCACTGGTATTGTTTGTAAAGAAGAACTACGGATCGTTACGACATTGTATCGACTATCGAGAGTTGAACAAATTAACGATTAAGAATAAATACCCGTTGCCCAGGATCGATAATCTATTCGATCAGTTGAAAAGGGGCAAAGTATTTTTCTAAAATAGATTTGCGACGGGTATCATCAATCGAAAGTGAGGAAGGAGGATGTACCTAAGATTATACGCTCGTAACTCGTTATGGGCATTACGAGTTTCGGTGATGTCTTTGGGGTTTAACGCGCCCAACCGCATTTATGGATATGATGAATGAGTTTTCAAACAAAGATTTGGACAAGTTCGTTCAGTAGTGTTCATTGATGATATTCTAGTCTATTCTAAGACGCCGGAAGATCATGCTGAACATTTAAGAATAGTGTTGGAAACACTACGGAGGGAGAAGTTGTATGCGAAATTCACTAAGTGTGAATTTTGGCTTGAACGAGTGCGGTTTCTAGGACATTACCTTATTCATATCTTATAACGTCCGATTCATTCGACTCGGAACGTCATCCAAGTTATAATCATTAACTCGACTTCTTAACGTTATACGTCATTGTCATTAATTCAGTTTCTTCACCGTTCACATGTTTAATCATTATTATTCATTACCTTACGGTCAAACCATACATGGTGTGTAGGTTCTGCTCGTTTAATATTCGCGTACACTCAACCCTTACGTCGGCTAAAGTGTTTAACGCTTACATTTCATTCTAACATTCTCTATCTGACTTATACTCGGACTTCCATTAACATTATTACCGTTCATTACGGCTTTTTTGATATTTCACATCTTTTTTACTACCTTCGTCAACGTTTAAGTTATACAACCAATGTATACTTAGAACATTCGCACGACACGAATACGATTCAAGAGAATCGTTTACGTATTCAGCGTTCACGTTGTTTGTCGTTTAAACCTTCATTAAACTTTTACTTAAGGTTTTAATCACTCTCCTTCGTGATCCATTACATGAACACTACGTTCATCATCCTTTCTTAATGTCGAAGCCATACGGTTCGTTGTATGCTAAAACCGATCGTTCATCGCAACTACGTTGCGTTTATAGCGTTTATACGCTTTACATCTAACTTTCATTTTGGCGTTATAACATTGAAATGTTATAAGTCACCATCTCCCCACAACTTCTAAGGAATCACAATCATAGCAATCCCACACGTTCGTTTTATCGCGACTACGGTCCCCAGATATCGGTTACGTAATTCGTGTTCACCATTTTATAACCTTTATTCGACTTTTCATCGTCAAACTCAAGGATATTTTTCTTCATGAATAATACATTCATGCTTGCCCCTTAATTACCATCCAAAAAGTTGGATAATAAAAATCTTCAGTCGAGAAAATTTTCCTTAAGAGAAATTAATACGCCACTCTATACAAAAACCCATTGATTGCGGCATGGGTTAGCGATGGTGACTTCAGATCAAGGGCCGCTGCCTTTCAAGGTATAATCGGCGCTGGTGCGAAGATTAAAACTCAAAAAATTTTATTAGTGTTGAACATGTTTGAGACGCCTACTTTTGAAATCTTATAACTTCTTCGTTATAACTCGGAACGAAGTCATTCCAAAGCCATTTTCTCACTCTCTTACGTACTTCAACTTCCCTCGGACATAATTTCATTATGAATCTGTTAACATGCCCTTCGATTGGCTTAAATTTCATCATTCGTTCGTTTTACGTTATTAACGTTCTTCGTTCGTTCGTCCGTAATTCGGTCATCCGAACTCGGAATTATTTGTTCTTGAGTCCACGACTCACGTTTTCTATGTTTTCTTACATCTAATGAAACCCTACACATTCGGGTTCATTTATATACTTTCTATTTTTCGCTCGTCTTTTACTTAAATTTCGCACTTTATAGCAAGTTCAATCCATTCTATAAGCGTTTCTAACATTCATAACCAAGCAATAAGCATTAAACTTATACGCGATGGTTTTAAACTTGTCCATCAACAAGTTTTAACTACGATAGTTTTAAATTTGTCCATTAACAATGTTCTTCGTGTTCTTTGCGGTCTTCGTTCGTTCTTCATTTTTAATCGATAATTTGATTATGATTTCACTTTTTCTTAGAATTTTGTGTTATAAACTACCATTCCTTACTTATTTCACCAAATCGTTCATATGATTCATTCGGATCGTTCAAATTCATTAAGCAATTCATACTTCCTTAAGAAAGCTTTTAAGAAATTTATAAACTAAACTTCTAATTCTTATTTCTTCGTTTTCTCATGATTTCAACCATATGAAAATCATTCTTAACATCTCTTACTTCTATTCTCATTAGATTATATGATTTCCATATAAAACCTAAAGAAAATTAGATTAAAGTTAGGTTTTAATACCTTTCTTCTTTAATCTTCTTCCGTTGGACAAAGTTTGCACTTGGGCTAGCTTTTCCTCTTCCTTTCCCTCCTCATCTGACTTTTTTTCTCTCTTTCTCAAGTGTTGGTGATTTTTTAAATCACCAACAAATGAGCTTAGGCTCTCTTTTTATGAAAACCCAAGGCTAGGGGCAAAATAGTCATTTCGCCCTCAAAGTTACTATTCCCACGCCCTTAACCAACCTCCTTATTATTCACGAAGCTTCTCTTGGAAGCATCGTGGTTAAAATCTTAATGTGAAATTAGGTCCGACGGTTCAAAAAATCGCGATTCCCGTAATCCAAATATTTTTGGATATTCCGTCTTTCCTCTACAAATTTACTTTTATGCATTCATCGGAACCTCGAAAAATTGAATGACAATTTTTGTTGATAAGCGTTTTCCTTCACGTTTTCTCCTAACATAGTTAAACGAATGAAAAGTACATGACACTACTTTTCGTCGTTTTTATTTTGTTTGATTTCTGCACGTTTTTCGAGAAAAACTTATCGAATAACTTAACTTTTCATAAGATATTATCTTCAAATCTTTCGACGGAATGTCATTTCGATATACCGATCTCTCGGAAAGGCTTAGGTTATTCAAACCCTAACTCTTAGGGTTTCGTCGGGTGAATAGTGCCTATTTCGTCTTTTTCCTCAAAAATATTTTATTTTCTTCTTGAAAATTCTTACTCGTTCAGTCTAGCTCTTAGCCAGAATCCTCCTGTTTTATAACCATCATAGGTTCTAGAACGATTAATAAACACATAGCACAAAATATTATTAATAAAAATTCATTTTATTAATAACTAATTTTTTAACTTAAATTTTGGACAATCCGATTTTTAGGGTTGTCACAGCTGATTTATAATGGGTATTCTCGAGTTGATCATAAGGTTATTGTTTTATTGCTTATACAACTCAGATGGTGTTTCACCAAGGTCAAGCTCAAGCTACGATTACCTACGTTTCACTTGCGATGGTGTATTAGAGAAATAACATAATATTGTTATTTATTAGGATAGTTTTATATTTATCAAGTAGTTAGGATATTGTTTTTGAATTACCATAATTATCTCTTGGAAATCTTTGATTATGTAATCCCTTGATTTTAGCATAGGTGGTTATCCTATATGTATATATAGGACAACTCTCTTTGTAAATGAAACAAGTTTATATAATACAAAACTAAGCTTTCTAATAGCTTTAACTAACAGCCTACATACGATGTTTTGACTGATTGACATTTTCCCCCTTTTTTATAAGATGATTGATTGAATTAGTTGGGTACTTGGCTAATGAAAAAATAAAACAAGGTTTTTGTTATGAAAGTCCCGAATTCTTGTTCGGAATCTAACTTTTGACCTGGGCAGAATTATTTTGTGTGGCGAGCAGAAGGAAAGAAAGATAAGGTTTAGTAGTGGTAGCGGAAGACTGAAGCCGACTTGTATTATTTGGGCCCATTATGTTTTTAGCCCGGCTAATATATGTTACTATAGCTAGGGTTTCAGTATTCTTTACTTCATAGTGTATATAAGTTTTTGATAGAGATTCACATTTGTACGTGGTTTTTCCCGATTTGGGTTTTCCACATAAATCTTGTGTTGTCTTTATTTCTCGTCGTTGATTTTCTGTGTTTGTCATAGTTTGTCCCAACAGTTTCAATATGGGAAAACATTAACCACATAGTAAAATTTCTCTATACTCCTACAGTAGGAATAATAATTGAACCAGGGATAATATCAACGCCAAAAGTAAAGTACCTTATTCCTAGTTGACTTGTCAAAAGTACGTTTAGTACTTGTAGCTTCCAAATCCTTCGGGTTATCTTTCCTGTATGCAAGTTGAGGTGTGAATAGGCATATAGGAAAATTCTGAGAAGCAGAACTAAAAGCAGACAACTGTCAAAAGTTGACTACAATACAACCATTGAAAAAACCAATAGGCTTTCCCCTCTTTACAAATTTAACTGATCACAATTATATAACAAGGCATCTTAATCTTACCAGAAACTGAAATTGCACATGAAATAAAATTAATGGATTCCAAAGAGGATTTGGGACAAGGGAGAGAGAGAGACAAACAGACGGACAAAGGGTTACTAGGGAACTCTTACTGCCTTGTGTTCCGCGTACTAGGTACTATTGTTCCGAAATCATAGGAGAACTATATGCCTTGAGCATTCTACTATAGGTAATGTTCCTCGTACCTGATTTCGTTCCACATACCCAGTCGATCAATGTTACTTGTAATCATGGGACAAACACAAAGGAATAAAGAATGGGGAAAAGAGTTACAGTTTTTCTTGATGATTTGAACTTTGTTCTGGCAGATTGTTGGGATCATGCATGAGATCAGAAATTTGTTCACGCTGTTGATTAAGCTGTAATGTGAGATCAGCAGCCATCTGCTTCAAATTGATGACATCTGCCTCCACTAGAGCAATATTTTCAAGTTTTGCCTTTATCTATAAAAACATCTACAAGTTAATTTAGTGATAAATCAAACCTAAGTACTAGTGATTGTGCTATATTTTTTTAAGGATAAAATAAGTAAACTATTAACAAAAATACCATAATAATATTAAAACTAATAAATGAAAATAAAAATTAATTAAACCTACCACCACCACCCTTCTCTCTCTCCCTCTTTCTCTTCACTCGGTTCATCTTCATCAGCCATGGTTAGCAACATGATGTTTACAGAGTAGCGGTATAATCAATTGATTGCGACTTCAATTCATTGTTTCATCCCCGATAAAAATTCATCCAAGTCGAGTTTAACCATTAATGAGTAAAACCCTAACCCACACCAACCCCAAATTGATCTAAAAATTTCTCACTCAATTAACTAAAAACATCAATAAAATCGATTTGGGATTAGATTTTAGGTTTAAGATTATTATTGTGAAGAAGATAATAAATAAAAGGAGCAATTTGATGTGAATTTTATTGGGTATGAGATTAGAAATTGGAGTTATAGTTAGAGATCAAAATTAAATGAAGGTTTAAGGTATTTGTGGAAGTTATATCTGTAAAGAAACATCAAGATTCATTTTCTCTCTTAGCTTTTCTAGGATGAAAGAGAGGAGGAGATGAATTTTTCTTTTCTATCTAACTCTACTTTTATTGGATGAAAGGGTGAATAAAATGTAATAGTGATTAAAAAGAAAGGAGATGTACCGATGGTGATGAAGATGAAGAAAAACAAGAGAGAGAAAATGAAGTGGTTAACATTTGGGTGTTAATTTTAGAAATTAGGGTTGATGAAGAGTAAATGTTTGTTGTGGGTTTGAGGTTAAAACGAAAAAGATGAACAAAAGTGAAGAGAGAATGAGTGATGTTAATTTAATTGTTTTCTATGTATTTTTTTTACTTTTAATTTAAATATATTTTTAAAGTATTAATCATAGATTAACCTGAACTTCAAGTTATTTTTAACCGGTTGAGGGTACGGAGGATGTTTTATGTTATGCAAGTTAAACTTTAGGGTGCAAGTGGGCACGTTTAGAACTTCAGGTGCAAACCTCAACATACCTGTAAATTTTAGGGTTCAAAGTGTATTTTAGTCTTTTTAAAAAAAATTAAATTTTTAAAATTTTAATATAAATTATTAAAATATTTTTATATGAATAACCATGCTAATTGCCCCTGCATAGATTTAGTTGGTTCAAAATAATAATAATAATTTTAAAATAATAATATTAATAATAATTTTAAAATAATAATAATAATTTCAAAATAATAACAATAATAATTTTTTAAAATTTAAAATTTTTATATAAATTATCAATTATTTTTATATGAATAACCATGCTAATTGAACTTAAAATATGTAAAAAAAATAAAAAAATAATATAAATTCATTAATTTTATATAAATACATTTGTAAAAATTATTATTATTATTATTTTGAAATTATTATTATTATTTAGAAATTATTATTTTTACTTTGTAATTATTATTATTATTTAAAAATTATTATTTTGAAATTATTATTAAGATACAATTATTTTAATATCTATAAGCGTGGCATAAGATTAGCGATATACATGGCAAAGCACTTAGTCACATCAAAGAAAAAAAATTAGGTCAATATGCACACTTAGCACTTTCGTTCGTGTTTTGGACAGAATCATAAGTAATGACCATTTGGTAATTATTTTAAAGTATAGTTAATGCGATTGTAACAAAAAAATAATTCGGTAACCACAATGAAAATCGGGCCCTAGTACAGTGACCAAAAAGTCAATTATCCCAAAAACCAATGTATTTTGTACTTGAAGCAAAGACACCAAAAGAATGACCAAACAAATATGGTAGGCAATGAAGATATTGTTGCTATTATTATGAAGACTGCTGGGACATGATTATTTGGGCCCGAGTTATATGGTGGGCTAAGATCCATGTGAGGTTATTTTTACCCATGTGGGATTCTGTTTTGGTAATTGGAGTATTTTAGGGAATTATGGATTCCTAATTATATTTGGTTTCTAAATTCAGAAGGAGGTGTTAGGATTTAATCCAACTCCCTTCTTTTTAGGAGATCTTTCACAATTCCATTAAGGAACTATGCCTAATGAGGAACCCTAATTCAATACGGGGAAGGACTCTATGGAGGTGGTGAGATCACTATAAATACAAGGCTTTACCCTGATTCTAAGGTACACACAATTGTTATTTTCCAACACTAGAGCATTAAGCCTCCATTGTTAACATTATTCAACATGTACGTATTCTCACACCGGAGCTATCCCCCGGCGGCACAAGCCGTCAAGCTTTTGGTGTTTACCCGTTTCTGTGGAGGATTAGACGAGCTTTGGTGATTGGAGCGCGTTGACGGATCTTGACGTTAACATTGGCACTAGAAGGAGGGCTTTTCTAGTGTTGCTAATTTTCAATAACAACAGTTCTCTCGGTTGGAATCATGGTGGATAGCAAGACGTTTTACGGTATTAGGCGATCGGCATCAAGCAAAAGGATCCTCTCAACCAAGAGTGTCAGTTAAAGATAGGTTGGGATCGTCCAAAAGTATCCAAGACAAGCTCGACCCGCACAATCATTCGGTGGGGCCAAAGGATGCTAACCAGGAAGATGTTAGGCAAAGGCTGTTCTCAAGGACCAGCAAGGAGACAAAAGACAAGAGGCGTGTAGGGGGCACACCATCCTGAACATGACTTTGTGATGATCAGGATGACAGAAGATCGGTCCTGACAAAAAGGGCTAAGGAAACGGATGATGCGTTGAAAGCCTTACTGCTGAGGAGGAAATTGAGCGGGTAGATGGTTCATATGGTAGAGAGGATGATCGCCTCCACCACGGCCAGAGCCGAAAGGCGGGCGATTGCTCGACAGACAAAACCAGGACACATCGTCTGGATGACTCTAGGTGGACCGTGAGCGAGTTTTGAGTCGCTCTCGGAGCAGGAGCAGATCAGGTGACCGTACATACGGGAACCGGTCCAGGACATACCATCCGGAGGGTTCCCGGCATAGTGGAAGCAGACGCCGAAGTCGTTCCAGGGCGGCTAGTTCGAAGGGAAGGGGCCGTTCAGACCGAAGGAGGCAAGACCCAATCCCATGACTACACCTCCGAAGACTGATGGGGAAGAGGCGCTGGCTAAGAAACTAGAAGAGATTCAGAAAGAATTATACGAAGTCAGGTAGGCAAATGGGAGTACGGTTAAAAAATCTTCACCGTTCTCCCCTGAGATTGTTCGAGAGAAGACAGATCCGAGCCAAAAAACTCCCCCATATGAAAAGTTATGACGGGTCGGGGGACCCTTATGAACACAGTCAAGCTTACGACCGGTTGATGGACTATTATGACTATTTGGATGCGGCTAAGTGTCATACGTTTATGACAACCCTGAGGAAGGATGTCAGACAGTGGATGATGACGTTGGCTCTGAACTCAGTATCATTATAGGAGGAGCTCTGCGATAAATTCCACACTCGGTTCGGCAGTAATAAGAGGAGGGGAAAGCTAATTGGGTCACTATCCCAGATTCGACAGTATTCAAGCGAAACTTTGGGCCATTATGTGAAGCGATTTCGGGAAGCGGTGGGTCAGGTTACGGATTTGAATGACCTTCAAGCAGTGGGACTCTTTCAAAATGGGTTGGATCTTGTGAAATCAGAAAAGTTGGTAAAAAAGTTAATGTTCAACTATCCGAAGAGACTGGCTGAAGCCTTTGAGAAAGCTGAGGGGTTCATAGTAGTAGAAGAGGCAATTAGCAATCTGAAGCAAAGTACGTTTGACAAGCCGAAGGATAAGGAGAAAAACAACAACAACAAGACAAATGGGTACCAGAAGAAGTACAATAGTAACAATGGCGGTTCGGGAGGAGGACGCCCACCTTTCCCGAGTCAGAAAGTTAACAAAATTTACACGAAACTTAACACTGATCGGGCCACTATCCTTGAACAGATAAAGGGTAAGCCTTACTTCGAGCCACCCAGGGACAACATAAAGGGGAATATGGGTAATATGAACAAATATTGTGATTACCATGAAGTGGCTGGACATTCTACGGAGACTTGTTGGGATTTGATCGACTTGATTGAGAAGAACGTGCAGAACGGAGCTCTGGTTCAATATGTTGCAGGACGAGATACTTCGGGAGCGCAACAGGCGCACAACACCCCTGTACCCAACCCGACGACCCAGCCCCAGCGCCAACAACAGGACCAGACCCAAGCAACACGCGGGGAAGTGGATGTGATCATAGGCGGGTCTCTTGGGAAGGTTACAGGGAAGAAGCGACGAGGATTCCTGGATGCGATACTATCGGTGTCCGACAAGACGTGAAAGACCATATCCAGGTTCAGTGATATCTTTTATTGATGAAGACTTCCCTTCAGAGCCAATCGAACCGCATGAGGGTGTGTTGGTAATTACTGCACGGGTGGGTTCGGTGGATATGAAGCGAATGATGATAGATAATGGTTCGTCGGTGGATATATTATACGCTCATGCTTATCAGAGGATGGATTTAGAAGGTAGGAAGATGGACATCGGCCAAGAGCATCCCTCGTATGGTTTCAGCAATGAACCAGTGAAGGTTGCAGGGACAATTGAGCTGCCAGTAGTCTTCGGGATGGCTCTTCGGCATGTGGAAATCATGTGTAGGTTCTTCGTGGTGCATCTGGATTCGTCGTACAACGCAATCTTGGGTAGACCAGCATTGACAGCCCTTCAGGCGGTGACTTCGATCTCCAACTTCAAGATCAAGTTCCCCACGTCGAGCGGAGTTGGTGAAGTGGCTGGAGATCTTGATTTAGCAAGGGGGTGCTATAGGAATGCGTTGATCTCTTCGGGAGTAGAAGTTAGCAAGCAAAAGCAAACCATGGCTACTGAAATTGAACCTTTTACTGAAGGCAGTACGGAGCCACAGGTCATGCCTGCCGAAGAAACAGAAGAGGTGGAGTTAATACCAGGAAAGAAGGATAAGACAGTCAAGATCGAATTATAAGAGCCTTTTCGGACGAGTTTGGTGGAGCTACTTTAATGCTATGTGGATATCTTTGCATGGGTCCCTAGTGACATGCCCGGTGTGGAGGAAGAAGTGGTTGTACATGATTGCACGTGGACCCAAAGAAAAGATCGATGACAAAATAGGAGGATTTTTCGCCCCGGAGAAGCAGAAGATAATAGATGAAGAACGCCAAGCTTCTGGCAACAAATTTTGTTTTCAAGATTGATTATCCGGAGTGGTTGGCGAATGTGGTACTGATTCAGAAGTAGAATGGAAAGTGGCGAGTTTGCATCGATTACACATCTGAACAAGACATGTCGAAGGACTTTTACCCACTTCCCCATATTGACCAGCTTATCGAATCCACTTCGGGATTTGCACTGCTCAGTTTTATGGATGCTTTCTCGGGGTATCATCAGATTTTGATACACGAGGAGGATATCCAGAAAACAACCTTCATTACTCATCAGGCTGTGTATGCCTATAAGAAGATGACCTTCAGACTGTTGAACACATGAGCCACATATCAGAGGATGATGAACTATGTTTTTCACCGACAGTTGGGTCGGAGCATGGAGATATGATAGTTAAAAGTATGTCAGTTTGGGGACATCTAGATGATTTAAAGGACTGTTTCCAGACTGTTAGGCACTACAAGCTAAGGTTGAATCCGACGAATTGTACCTTCGGGTTGGAAGCAGAAAAGTTTTTGGGGTACCTTATCAGCAAAAGAGGAATTAAGGCGAACCCGGAAAAGATAAAAGTTATCTTGGACATGAAATCCCCTCAGTCGTACAAGGATGTTTAGCGTTTGATGGGTCGGATCGCAACGTTGAGAACATTTATGTCTAAATCAACAGAGAGATGTTTGCCTTTCTTCGAGACTTCGACACTTTGAAAGGGCCGAAGAACGAGAAGACCTTCCAGCGGACTTCAGAATGTGAAGATGCGCTTCAGGGAATAAAAAAGTACTTGTCTTCGGTCCCATTGTTGGTGAAGTCGGTCCCTTTCGAACCACTATACTTTTACTTGGCAGCCAGTTCGTTAGCGGTCAGAGCGGTTTTGGTTCGTGAAATCGGGGGTATCCAACATCCAGTTTACTATGTGAATCATACTCTTCGAGATGCAAAAACGAGGTATCCGAACCTTGAAAAGTTTTCCTATGCACTATAATAGCCAGTCGGAAGCTTTGGCAATACTTCCAAGGTCAGTTGATTATGGTGTATACTGATCCTCCATTGAAGAAGGTGTTAAGCAAGCCAGACGTCTCGGGCCGACTTGCGGCATGGGTAATGGAGTTAACTCAGTTTATTTTGGAGTACCATCCTCGGATAGTGATACTGTTGAGAATAGTTTTATTTCATTGAAGTTCTTTTTCTATTACATAGATTGATATATATACACAAGTATACTAATTATAGTTATGGTAATTCCTAAATTCCAATAATGTGTACATAATCGATTATGGATGCTACAATTATGGTAAATCTATATCATATCTTCTAACACTCCCTTTCAAGTTGGTGTATAGAAGTCTCACATACCCAACTTGAAACATAGTGGATGAAACATCTTACTACTAAGACCCTTAGTCAAAATATCAACAAGTTGATTTTTTGTTTTGACAAAAGGTAAGCAAATAAGACCACTAGTTAGCTTTTCTTTGATAAAGTGTCTGTCAATCTCAATGTGCTTTGTTCTATCATGTTGTACTGGGTCGTTTGCAATACTAATGGCTGCCTTATTATCACAAAATATCTGCATAGGCCTTTTAGTTGTAACACCCAAATCTTCTAGTAAGGTTCGAAGCCACATTAGTTCACATATACCCAAGGCAATAGCTCGATATTCAGCTTCAGCACTAGATCTTGCTACCACTGACTGTTTTTTACTATGCCAATTAACAAGATTACCTCCAACAACTGAACAGCAACCTGATGTAGAACAGTGATCCTCTATAGAGCTAGCTCAATCTAAGTCGGAAAAAGCTTCAACTTTCATATGACCATGTGGTGCGAACAATAAACTTTTTCCATGAGCAGACTTGAGATACCTCATAATTCTATAAACAGTTTCCATGTGACAATAATGTCTAGGATCATGCATATACTGACTCACTATTTCCACAACATAAAATATATCAGGTCTAGTATGAGAAAGATATATCAATCGTCCCACCAAACGTTGATATCTTTCTCTATCAACCGTAGGTCTGTGCCACCATTAGATGATGATTAACTTCAATAGGAGAATCAACGTGCTTACATCCCAACATGCCTGTTTACATTAAAAGATCAAGAACATACTTCCTTTGAGATAAAAAATCCCACTAGGAGATCTTGCAACATCAATACCAAGAAAATATTTTAAAGGACCAAGATCTTTGATCTCAAACTCTTTCGCCGGACTTTGCTTTAAGATTAACTATCACTTCTCTATTATCCACTCGTCACCACAATGTCAGCAACATAAACAATAAGAATGGTAGTCTTACCTTTTATCAGTTTGACAAATAGAGTATGATCTGTTCGACTCTGCTTATACCAAAATCTAATCATTGTTTTGTGGAATCTACTAAACCAAGCTCTGGGAGATTACTTCAGGCTATATAAAGCCTTTCGCGTTTACAAACTATATCTTTGTGATGATGAAGCAAAACGTAAGGTATTTCCATGTATACTTCCTCCTCCAAGTTACCATGAAGGAATGCATTTTTCACATCTAATTGTTGAATATCCCAGCCGAAATTTGCTGCACATGAGATTATGGTACGAACAGAGTTCATCTTCGCCACAGGAGCAAATGTCTCCTAGTAATCAATCCCATGAGTTTGAGTATACCCTTTTGCAACTAGCCTGGCTTTGAGTCTCTCAACTCTGACTTTTGTTTGACTATATATACCCATTTACAACCAACTGGTTTTTTTCCATAAGGAAGAGTAACTAGTTCCCATGTATCATTCTTCTTCAGGGCATTCATCTCCTAAATCATAGACTGTTTCCAATTCTCATCACTAATTGCTTCTCTCCACCCTTGAGGAACAAATATTGAAGACAAGGAAGAAACAAATGAGTGGTAGGATGCATATAATTTATTATAAGCTACGAAATTAGAGATAAGATGTTAAGTACAAGATCTAACTCCTTTTCTAAGAGCAATAGGAATGTCAGTATCATCAGAAGAATAAGTAGGAGTAGGATTCTCACCATTAGCATTATTAAGATTAGGTTCGGAGCAATATTGGTGTAGTGGTGCAAAAATGGTCACCTTATTCTTGTCTCTTCGAACATAGGTTCTCAACTCAGGCTCAGGCTAATTCTGTCTAGCACATGGCTCTTGTAACTGTAACTCCCCCTATGTAGAAGTATTAGAAAAAACAACTGGAACAGTAGAAGATGGTATAGTGGAAATTGTAATACTAGCCTCAAGAGAAAGCTTTTCATCATCAATCACCTCCCCCTGAGGAGAAGGTAAAGAAGAATAAAAAGGTTCTAATTCCCAAAAAGTTACATCCCGAGTGATAAATACTTTGTTAGAAGGAGGATGATAACATTTATAATCTTTTTAGGTTGGAGAATAACCAATGAAAACACACCTAAGAGCCTTGGGATCTACTTTTTCCCGAGTGGGAGTATTATCATGAACATAGTGCACACAACCAAAAACTCGAGGCAAAGGAGAAGGACTGATCGTGTGTTGACGAAAAGAGATGGAACTTTTATTCCCAAGAACTTGAGAAGGAAGGCGGTTTATAAGAAATGCAGCAGTCAGAACTGCATCTCCCCATAGAAATTTAGGGGTGTTCATGGTGAAAATAAGAGTGCGGGCGACCTCTAGTACGTGTCGATTTTTTCCTTTTCGCGACTCTATTTTGTTCTGGAGTTTGGACACAAGAGGTTTGAAGAATGATGTCATGCTGAGAAACATAAGATGCAAAAACATGATTATTACTATATTCATAACCATTATCACTTTGGAAAATTTTGACTTTCGTTTCAAATTGGGTTTGAATTATTTTATGAAATTCCTGAAAACAACCAAACACCTCATTTTTGGAACGAAGAAGATAAATCCAAGTGACGCGAGAATGACAATCAATAAACCTAACAAACCATCTATAACCAGAACGGGAAACAACCCGAGAGGGTCCCCACACATTAATATGTATAATAGCAAAAGATTCGTAATGTCATTCGTTAATAGCAGAATAAGTAGAACGTTTGTGTTTCCCCAATTCACATGGTTCACACTGGCGAGTTTTATTACATTGTTTAACTAAAGAGGAAATAAAAACTCTAATATAGAAAAAGAGGATGTCCCAAGTGTCGATTCCATTGATGGAGAGAAGTCGTGATAGTGTCGAAGTAGAGTGAAGAGCACGAGTAGAGAAAATGTTAGAGGAGGGTCCAAATAATAAAAAGACCACCAACCGCACTACCACTTGCAAATCTTTTGCCCCATCACCAAGTTCTAAAAACAAAATGAGTTGGGAGAGGAAGATTGTCCTAAATTTTGAAATGGGTGGTGGTGGCCCTTTTTGATTTGGGGGAAAAGGAGTTTTATAATTTTGTCTTTTTCATTTATTCGAGGGCGCGACTCATTAATGGGTGTTATGATGGCGTTTAGATGGTGGATTTGAAAGGTTGGGTTACTATTTGATGTTTGGATTTTAGGATATTGGGCCTTGATTTGGGTTATTGTTGCTTTCGTTCATTATGTTTGAATACTCTTCCATCAAATATTCTATTTGATGAAAGATCGAGGGGCAAATGTTAGGCCAAGAATATTTGGGCCTACGATATGTCACGATGGTACATTTTCAATTGATATTACGTTGGCTTGGATAAGGGGTTGTTTTGGTAGACGGGGGATTTGTGGATTAAGATTCCTAATTATATTTGGTTTGTAGATATGGAAAGAGGTATTGGAGTTTGAACTAACTGCCTTAATTCTAGGAGATTTGGTGCAATCCTATTAAACTCCATTTGGTTGGGTGGGAACCTTGATCCGGTTGGAGAGAAGGATTTCATGCGGTGGCGAGAATATTTATAAATACAAGGTTTTTCCCGATTCTAAGGTACATGAAAATTATTACTTTATATCACTAGAGCATTAAGCCTCCATTGTTAATCTTATATCAGATTGTACTTATTCTCACACCGGAGCTATCTTTGGCGTACCCGTCTGTGTCAAGCTTTTAGTGTTTACCGTTTTTGTGTGAGATTAGGCGGCGCTTTGGCGATTAAAGCGTGATTCGGTTCTTAAGCGTTAACACTTATGGAAACATAACTGCTTTTGCTCGCATTCTTGAAACAATATAAAACTTTTGAGTTGATAAGTGGTCATAAGACCATGAACGCGTTCATTTTCTTTTCTTGAAAATGTTCCATCGAAATTCATCGTGAACCGTCTTGTCTTTTACGTATATTACGGTGGGTGATCAACTCTTTTATGCCTGTATTGATCAATACTATCTTATCAAAAACCACATTCGGGTCCAACATTCTTGCCTTTCATAAAATCTTCCCAATTCAGGGATTGTTCATTCTCGGTGGAGTCCAAACTAAATCAATATAGCTAGACAAACTTAAACCATATCAACAATAATATTTTAAGACTTAATGTAAAAGAAATGAAATATTTTAATCTGTGTCTAGCCGGAACAAATGGCTTAGACTGCTTTCAAACTGTTCATGCATACTAAAATTGAACGAGTATGCATCATAGCATTCTTATATCAACATAATGATATACTTTCAACTTATAATTGAATAAAGCTTAAACATACTTGTTTAAATAAAAAGAAGTTAGGATACTTGCTTACTTAATGACTTATTGCATAAAGTAAATGCAAAGGTTTAGGAAACTTGCCTTGTTCGTAGACTAGCAAATTTCAGTTTATAGCCTAATGTTTCTTCACGTATCCTACACAATTGTATTCATGTATAGGTACTAATTAGCTACATATATTAAGCTCATATATCAAATTCAATTGAACTATACAGATTCTTGGCTTCGCAAAATCTATATCAAGCTTTGTTTGATATTATCTTTTCATACGTGGTCACGTAGTTCAAGTAAGCATACACATTCCTTGCCAATTTATACACATCTGTAACATATATGTAATCAGTCACATATGAACCATATCAATGCATATAAACCATATAATTACACTTCGGCTTTAGTTAGCTTTTAGTTTTGAGAAACTATATGCTTACATTTAGTTTTAGTGTTTTAGTTTTGAAAACACTTTGAAATTCTTTACTATCAACGTAGCCAATATGAATTTGAATAGTTAAAACATTTCCTTGGTACTATATTCTAAAAACGTGGCCGCTGCTGACGTGGCTTTTTTGAATTTTTGGGCGGCTTTTTTGAATTTTTCCCAAAAATTTGCTCTGCAAATATTCGAACTAGCAACCTCTGGTTTGGAAATTGAACCATATGACCGCTGCAGCAACCATGTCATCTGTTAGTATTTTGCAAGGATTAATATGTATATCAAAACATGAGATTTCTTCCATATATTCCTTTCTTTTCCTTCACTACATACCATTAATATAATCTAGGAAGATATATATACTACAATAATAATAATAATAATAATAATAATAATAATAAAAAAAAAAAAATAAAATAAAAATAAAATAAAAATAAAATAGTAATAATAATAATAAAAATAATAATAATACAACTTCGTCTAATTAATTCAACTCTAACATGTGTATACACGCAAGTTTTTTATTTATTTATTTATTATTATTATTACTCTCAATTGTGCTCAATAATAAAAATAAATTGTTGTTTGTTGTTTATTCTTGTTATTATTTGGTAAGTAAAATTATGTATTCAAAGAGGCACTAAGAGGGTTGGTTCCTATGTACAAATAACGAAAAATGGCTGGAACACACTAAATTATGCTATTTCGTAATTATATATTTTCCTTGTAAGTGGGGGTGTTTAGTAGGGATCTTATAAGCTCTGTTTTCTATTGGGAATGATTATTTTGGATTTCACAAAATAGCAATTGTTATTATTATTATTATTATTATTACTATTTTATTTTTATTTTTATTATTATTATTATTACTATTTTATATATATTTATTTTATTATTATTATTTTTATTATTTTTATTGTAGTATATATATCTTCCTGAGATTATATTAATGGTATGTAGTGAAGGAGAAGAAAGGAATATATGGGAGAAATCTCATGTTTTGATATAGATATTAATCCTTGCAAGATATTAACAGATGACATGGTTGCTCCAGCGGTCATATGGTCCAATTTCCAAACCAGAGGTTGCTAGTTCAAATCTTTGTTGGGCACAATACCCAAATATCATTTCCATAACAGCTATAAACATTTCCATAACAGCTATAAACTGATTTCAGAATATTAGTCACAACATTACATACCATATTACAATATCAATTATTATCTATAATTCTTAAATTCTTTTGATTTTCTAAAACATTGAACATAGCCATATACCCAATTTCATGCATAACCTATCTAATAAAATCATTACAAGACGAATTCCTTACCTCTTGCATTGGGCTGATTTTAATTAGGCTTGCTTCAATTCCTGATTTGCTTTATTATTATCAATTCCTTACAGCTCTTGAATCCAACTAAAATCTTAAGCTTTAGAACAGTATAGTAGTATAAGATAGCTAAGCTGGGAAATGAAAACCTAAATTGGTTTATATAGAGAATTTTAATTATGCAGAGTATTGTCTTTCCTTGCTCAATACTCATAACACTTGGTCATCACGTTTGATAGCTTCGCTGAATGTTAAAGCTATTGATCTGCCAACAAGTCAGCTCCAGCTTAAAAATTTCATAACTCAACTTGATTAAACTTGGGCAGCACTCATGAGCCCAGCTCATGCTTTACCATACTGACTCAACTACTTCTTATAACTTAAACAACATACTAGCATTAAACATATACATATATTATGTATTTATGTAATACCCTCTATACTCATCGCATTACAAATATTATGTACATTAAATATACATAATACTCTTCAAATACCACAACCAAATATCCATAAATATTTTTCATAAAAATGGAAGCTATTTATTAAATAAAAATTTTATTTAATAAATAAATTTATTATATTAAAATAATTTATTTCCCATAAATTACTTTAATACACACAAAATTACATCCATTATATTATAGTTTACTTCTAGAAATTATTTACGTAAAAATATATTTTTAAATATTTATCACATCACATACATACCTACATTATACCACAAATAATCACATAAGCAGTATAATGAATCAAATAAATAATAATTTTATTCTTTTCACATAATAAATTGTTTATATCAATTTATTAAATATAGTAAATATAAATTATTATATTTACCGTATCACATACATCCACATATTACAAAGACACGTAACTACCCATACCATGCAATATAATAAACTATTAAGATAAAATTTATTTTCTTAAATTTTATTTTAATATTAATCTAAGGATTACAAATCGCTACATTCCCCCCAATAAGATTTCGTCCTCGTAATCGCATAAAACAAAACTATTAGAATAAGTGAGGGTAGTTCTTTCTCATCTTCTCTTCTAATTCACACGTGGCCTCCTCGCTATTTGTGATTTCTCCACAATACCTTTACTGAAGGCCTTAGTCCTTAGAACTTGCTCTTTTCTATCCAATATTTGAATAGGAATATCTTCATACGTTAAATCTTTCTCAAACTAGATAGGTTCATATTCTATCACGTGTCTATAATCCAACTTGTATGATCGTAAGACCGACACGTGAAATACATTATGGACATGTTCTAATTCCGGAGGTAAAGCTACTTCGTAGGCTACCTCTCCTATCTTTTTTAAAACTTCAAAAGGTCCTATAAAGCAAGGACTTAACTTTCCCTTCTTTTCGAAACGTATCTTTCCTTTCCAAGGAGATACTTTTAAGAATACGTGTGATCCGACTTCAAAATACCTCTTTTGCCTATGTTGATCTATATATAATTTTTCTGGCGATCTTGAGTCGATTGAGCCGCGTACGTATTAATTTCACAACTTATGTGGTTTACTTTACCAATTCAGGTTCTAGTAAATCGACGTTTCTCGTATCTCATCCCAACAAACAATGGTGTTCCCTTCCATGGAACGCTTCGTATGGTGGCATGACTATACTAGCATGATAACTGTTATTATATGCAAATTCTACCAGAGGTAAATAATCATCCCAACTTTCTTTGAAATCCATTACACAGGCTCTTAAAATATCTTCTAGAGTTTGTATCGTTATTTCACTCTATCCATCAATTTTAGGATGATATGATGTACTCAACCTCAACTACGTTCCCATGTGCACTTGCATGCTTCTCCAGAAATTCGATGTGAATCTCAGATCTCTATTCGACACAATTGACAGTGGTACTCCATGTCTAGAAATGATTTCTTTGATATAGAGTTTAGCCAACTGATCTAGGTTATACCGAATCTTAATTGGCAAAAAGTGTGTCGACTTCGTTAGTCGATCAACTATAACCCAGATAGCATCGAATCCTTTCTGCGTTCTCGGAAGTCCAACCACAAAATCCATTATGATATACTCCCACTTCCATTCAAGAATTTCTAATGGTTGAAGCAAATCACTAGGTTTCTGATGTTCAGCTTTGACTTGCTGACACGTCAGACATCTACTAACGTATTCCACGACTTCTTTCTTCATGTTCGGCCACAAAAATATTGTCGGAGATCTTGATAAATCTTTGTACTACAAGGATGAATTACATACCTCGAACAATGGGCCTCTTGCAAAATCTCTTCTTTCAGCTCTAGAACTAACGGAACCCAAATTCTTCCTTCAAATCGGATTACTCGTCATTATTAATTTTAAACTTATTTTCTTTTTCTTGGGAATCTTTCTCCTCAACTTCCTGCACTCCTCATCCTTGGATTGTGCTTCCTTGACTTTATCCAATAATATTAGACGAGTTTCCATCAAATATAATTTCTCGTCTGATTCTTGTGGAAGTCTAACTTTCAACTCCATTCTCTCCATTGTTGTTATTAGCTCATCTTGAGCTGTTAACATCTTCAATTTTTCACACCCCTTTTTACTTAGGCGTCTGCCACAACATTCGCTTCTCTTTTTCTTTTATCTTTCAATCCGCTGTTTATGTTTGATAATGAATGGCTTAGTGGCGGTCGTGGTGACAAGGGATGGTAGCGACATGGTGGTGGTGGACGGTTTGGTTAAAGGCTTATCAAAGTTAATTGGTTATGACCAATGGGTTTGGCGTAGTAAAGGGGCACTTGTGACGGTTGAGATGTAAGGTTGGGGCGGCGGTAATGGTGATTATTATGAGTTAAGAGTTTGGAGGTGATGAATGAGACTTGAGATTTTATTTTGTTTTTAATCTTTAAATTTTAAAATGCAATGATTTATTACATTTCAGTCCTCTCAACTCAATAAAATGATTAAATATATTGTAAAATGAGTTCTTTTGTGACACATTGCATTATCATGCTGCCTGTCAAAGTCAAATCATTAATTTTTGACGTGGGATTCTAATTGAATTAAAATAAAAAAAAATTAATAATTTTATACCTTGATTGCAAAAATTAAAAGGCCAATTACCAAAATAAAAAAAAGTCAAAATTTAAGATAATAATTCATATTTAAGATAACTTTGAATATTGTTTTATATGCATGGTTGACTCAACAAAGTTTTTTAACTTAAATAAATCGTATAGCATAGATGGCTTGAAGATGCATGCATGCATCTGGATCGGTGCATGAACTGATCTGTGAATGAACAGCTCAGATATTTGCTTTAGGAGGTTATTCATTACTCAAGCAGCTGCATTGAATTTAAATTTTGGAGCATTTAACAAACAAGAGAGCTTGAAAATAACAAAGCTCCATAGGGACAAGCATCTGATCATAGGGCTTAGTTATAATAAATTAGCACATTGATACTCCTTATAATCTAAATTTTAATATATAGAATTCTACTACTTCTGTTCCAAAATATAAGATTCAATTAGATTTTTCAAATTTAATTTGAGATATTTACAAATTATATTCATTTAACTTTTAAAAATAATAAATCTTGTAATAAGTAATACTATTTAGATAGTTTACAACTTTCTTAATTGAATTGTCTATATATAAATTAATTTATATTAATTTTGAATTTGAAAATATTTAATATTGATTTTATATTTTGAAACAGAGAGAATACTATTTTTAGAGTAAAATGCAATTTAGATATTAACAGAAAGAGAAGCTTACCATGCTCTTCAAGAAACTTAAGGGCCTTCTCCAAGAAAGATGGAGTCCCATCTATATCCTCCAAGGCAAGTAAAATCGGTCGACCAATAACTAGAAATTTTACTGGCTGCCTGTCCTTCGCTATAGAAGAGTAACAAAATAACCAAAAATAATTAGTTCCTAGGAAGTAGTTACGAACAGCATAAAGCGAAAACAAGCCTCTCTTGGCTCAATGGTAAAATATCTACTCATTAGGCTTTGGGTGTAAGAGAGGTCTTGGGATCCATTCCTGCCCAAGACAGAGATGTTAAGATTTCAACTAAAACTAGAAGGAAAAAAAAAAAAAAAGAAGCAGCAAGCACCCGATCAATGAATTAGCTATAACTATGTTCAAGGCCCAAAAATAAAGTACTCCGTGTTCTTGAAGATCATGAGAAAACAAAAAAATACCAAACAAATATTATCAACAATCATAATCAAAGAAAATTACAAAATATATGTCACACTTACTGGAGAAAGTCTTTTAACGAACTTCCTTATCACATGTAACAAAAAGGAACAGGGAAAAGGCAAGTCTCTAAAAGGGCACACACAACCACATCATGTATAGAGGTGGACTGCCTCAAACTCAAAGAAACCCAAGGTTACCAAATGTCATCAGGAAACTGTTTGCATGAAACTGGAACAGAAGAGATGATGCACCGACCTAAATTAGGGATTAAAAGTTGTTCTACCTTCAAACAAGGCAGGCTACTTGTTAGATTTTGGGTTTTAGTAAAGTAAATTAGTGAAACTTAGCAATAAATATGAAGAACTTACACTGTTCCAAAGGCTTATCAGCTGCATCAGGTTGGTCATTCCTCAATATTCCATTTTGTCCCGTAGCAGCACTTGGTGCATCTGCCAAAGCTTCCTCGAGTGCTGGCTTCTACTCAAAAAGATCTTCTGAAGTTTCAGCCTGCAGCAATAAAAGCTAATCAGCGCATGAGACCAGAAGGTGCACTAGTCTTCTCAAGATGATAGTGGTAAATGAAAATAGTAATGGTGAAGGTGATCAATCCAAGCTCGGTGACATAAGGGGGGAAAACTCTCCAAACCCCTTAAAGTATAAAAGTGAGGAGGAATTCAAGATTCTGATTTACAAAAGTGCAATGTTATTTTTTATTTTCTTTGTTGAAAGAATAGTTACTGGAAAAGCTGAAAAGATAAAGATTACAATGTGATAAGAGGACTAACTATCCTCCAAACCATAAAAACAGGAAAGTAAAAATAAAAATAAAAATAAAAATAACAAAGCCCTTAGAAGAGCACTGCTCTTCAAAGTTGAACTTGAAATCCCGTTAAAAGAACTTAAAGTTGAGGACCACAAAGAAGCCAGGAAAGTAACTGTCTAAAATGTAACTTATAATAGGACATGAATTGGCAGCAAAAAGTCCGAACATTCCTCTCGTCTAAATACACCAGACAATAGCAAAGCAATCGTGCCACCATAGCACCTTAACATCTCTCCAAAAATCTCATACAATGAGCACCACAACTTCCATTCCTCAATGCAATGGAGAAACAAATGAGAGCTATCCTCACTAGCCTGCATACACATCACATAAATGTCTATAGACAAAGATTAGTAGCAGTTACTTCGCTGAAGAATATTATTTGTATTGAGCATATCAAGGACCAAAGACCAGATAAAAGCTTTAATTTCACAAGGAGCTTCTGTCTTCCACGTATAATTACCCACAGGAAATTTTTCCACTGGATTGGGACTAACAAAATAAGAGGGAAAAAAAAGACTTACAAGAGAAATCTCCAAATGAATCAATAGTCCAAAGAAGCTTGTCAGACAAAGAGAATAAAGAATGCAAATTAAGTAAGAAAAGGACGGAAGCTAAATCAATCGCTTGAAAGGTAATTTAATCGAGAAGATAACCAAAAAGGGAAAATCCCCCAATCAAATATCCTCCCAAAAGCCAAAAGGTTTTCCATCTCCTACTCGACATCGAACCAAAGGCAAAAAAGATGCATAGCCATGAGATATCAACTTCTAGTGACTTGAATGAGTAAAAGAAGAGGGACATTAATTAGCATCTCTCATGAAATTCACAACTCCCATCAGAATCTTCCAAACAGATAGAAAATAAATTGAAATAATGGACATATAAGCCTGAATCAAAATAATCTAACCTCCAAGGAAGAACAAAGAAGTAAGCACCTATCCAACAACCTAACCTCTTAGACACACACTTAAGTACCGGATGCAAGAGGTAGAAGATCTGGGATTTTCCCTAAAGGAACCCCAAGACCAACTAAACTACATTTTGCAAAGTTAACTTTAAGCTAGAGATTCAAAAATTCTTACTAATCCTTATCCAGCCATCAAACTACATCCTCATTCTTACTAATCATTCTGCTCAGCACATCAACCTCAAGAGTGAAAATAAAAGGGAAAAGGATCCCCTTAACGTAGACCCTTGGATGCCTGAAACCATGATTTAGGCTCACCATTAACAATTAATGGAGAAAAAAGAAGAATTTCATCAACCATGAATCCAAGACCGTCACCTCCCTCAAAACCCATTACACTCTAAGATCTATCAAGGAAAAAGCCAACACACCTTGTAGCAAGCTTTCTCAAAGTCTAGCTTGAGATCCATCTTGACGACCCTTCTAGACACATCTACAACAACCTCATTGGCAACCCAAGGTGCATCGAGAATTTGCCAACCACCCATAAAAGAATTTTGATGCACCGACACCGTCTCTGCCAACACCACCCCCAACTGAGTTATCTGATTCAAGGTGCATACATAACTAAATTTTTGTAGTATGTTGCATACAAGCTTGTATATAAATATTAGGTTGAGGGTGAGAAATATATGTATAAAGATAGGGAGTAAGTGACCGAGAAAATATATATATATATATATATATATATATATAGAGAGAGAGAGAGAGAGAGAGAGAGAGAGAGAGAGAGAGAGAGAGAGAGAGAGAGAGAGAGAGAGAGGGAGAAGGAGAGACTTCTAAAAGTACAAATCTATATATTCAATCACCTAGTTTCTTAATCAAAATCTTCCACGGGGAACCAAAGCAAGTCATGTTAATAATGTGGCAAAGGCAACACAATCAAACAAGGTGTAAAGGTAAACAGCTTTACACATGGCCTTACAACTAAAGCTCATATGTGGAAATCTCGCATAAGCTTATAATAGCTCGAATATTAGCTATTTAAAAGGATAATAAACTACACTTCGCTGTAAACTAAATGGTGATTGCGCCTAATGAAATATCATAAATACTGAGTTTTGAAACATAATTTTTTGTTCATCCCACCTACTAACTAGACATAAATGACCCTGTTTGTCGCAACTGGATATTATTAATAAACAAATTTTAAGGATCTCATAAATTTAGTGAGTCTATTAGAAAATATTCTTGGAAGTTTACAAAAAAAAATTTATATATTTACCCACATAGAAACTTTTGGATTGTGTGCATTTTAAGCTATAATATTTTTTTATCCTTTTTTTTTGATAGGCATACAAATTTTAATTCGAAGAGAGAGAATACAAGATAAGGAGTCAAGTGATCATCATTTACCATGGTTAAACTGCTAAATTTATTCTCTACCAATAAATTATCTATATGACATATTGCTATTGGATGGTTTAAAGTAATTGTTTTACAAACAGTCCTTATTTAATTTATTTCCCTAGTTTAAAATATAACAATAAGGGCATAAAGTCAAGGAAGATGAAAATCAAAACCATGAACATATAGGTAAAGGAAACATCAAAAAGAGTACCTTAAGTGTAAAAGCTCTCCCATCACGACCATCGGGAAAAAGCACTGTCAAGAGTTTTTTGTCTGCTTTCACAACCACACTGATAATTCATAGAAATAAATAAATGAAAGTTCTTGAATAAATACCGGAATAACTAATTATGATAACATGAACAAGTTAATATGGTAAACATTATTTTTAAATTAGAATAAGCAAGCCAACCTGCCTGAACTGTTAAGGTCAATACCACCAAGAGTAAGATTCACCTCACTCCCTTTCGGAGGAATAGCACTCTGAAAAATAAAAACCGCCACGGATAAACTTTTAGCATCGTGCAATATTATAGGCACAACATATACACCAAAACACATTATTTGACAAAGGTAAAAAATTAAATAGATATGTTTCTAGTTTCTATCAATTTTCAATCTAGCTAGCTTCATCATCAGTTCTTGAAATGCAAATTCAAAACCAAGCCGTTCCCCAAACACAGCATAGGTCTATTTGTTCAATGCATCTGTGCACAATACTTCAATTTCCTATCAGTTCCCACACAAATAATGTATAAAACACCAAGCCATGAAAATATCCAACTTTCCAGCACAAAATTCATGTTACATATTTTGTTTCAGGATTTTTAGGCAACTATATGTGCATGCTGCTCATGTCAGTGTATAATGTACTCCATCCTTCCCAATATAATTCAATGTCTTATAATTCATTCAGAAATACACCAACAAAAATGTATCACTTAAATTGGGATGGAGGTATATATGATTTCACAACATAATATGGCAAAAAGAATATACAACTTTCCGAAACAATCACAGTTAATTATTTTCACCTTAGACTTCCTTCAAAACTAGTAATCACTTGAGCTCCCTGCTAAACTCCCAAAAGAAAAGGTATTTGTGCTACTGGAAAAACAATCCAACGCAGAAAAATATTTTAAATCACCAGGCAGAAACAAAAAAAATAAAAATGTCTAATCATTATGGAAATTGGTTGATTGACATTTCTTATGAACAAAAAACTATGTATAGTACCAAAACTTGCAAACAATGAAGCATTCAACAACAGTTGTCAAAAAGAAACTGCAGGAGTCTAAAGCTATGAAAAATAGAAGAAGGAAAAGGAGGGGAGGATCTCAAATCTCTCCTATGCAATCCTTCGGGCACAAGAAAGAAAGCATATTCTCTTTGAAACATACATACAGCTGCCAGTAAATTATCCTTCACAAATAATATTACTGTTGTCTTTGTATGTTATCCATTTGAACTGTAATTAAGTTCAAAAATCACTTCAAAGATCACTTAACACTGTATAAAAGATGATGATGCAGGAGGATTTGAATCCGACAGTACTGACTTGTTGGATAGTACATTGATGGCATTGAAATACCATTAGTTAATGGATCGGTATGCAAGTGGTGGGCATTATGTCTTGAGAATTCGGGAGTTGGCTCAGTTGACTTAACCGGGAGTTTGGCTTTGGGAAATCTCTTGAGAGTCGGGATTGGATTTCCTTATGAGTTTTCTTCGGTCTGGCTTTGGGAATTATTATTTTAGCTATTCTTATTTTTGAGTATGTTTTCGTTCTTTTATGATAGTGTTTTTATTTTTAGGAAGTGAATCTTTTTGTTATTACGTAATTAATTATGGTATAATTATTAGGAGTTTATTACCATAGTTATAGGAATTATGTTACATTCTAATAAGGAAATCTTTTAGCTATAATGTGACACCCCCAAATCCGGGTTCTCTAACCTCGGATCCAGTGCTCACGATCCCTACTATTGCGGAATAATAAGTATACATTGTTCATCATAATAAAGTCTTACAACATAATCCAAGGTCCTATTAACCTTAACTTAAACATACCTTTAATATTATAAAAGGTTTACATAACCAAATTACATCAAAGTAAATAATACTTAAACATTTTCATTAACTATTCTTGAACTTTCCCCTTACCCTTGTCCTTCTTGGACGTCTCTGACTTAACTGAAATAAACGTCATGATATAGCAAGAGTAAGCAACTAATTTTCTTAGAAAGTTTAAATACAAAGGGGATATACATGATTAGAAAGGAATTTAGCTTTCAATGTTCAACAATAGAAATCGATTGGGAAAGGACTTGAATTAATTCTCAATAATTGAATATTCGAATAATTGAATAATAGATACTGAGTGGTTTGAAATAACAATGAACAAATACTAAGATTGTCAGTATTTAAACTGGTCCTTTTAAATAAGTTTTGGTAATCAACACTACAAAAAAAATGGCCATCTGCGACCAATGATATCAATGATCGCACTATTTCGTCGTCCGATAATAATAATAATGACCAAATATCTGCGTAATCGATAAGGATTCTCGTCGCTAGTATATATCATGATCAGTATCGCGATCGTGAGAAGAATTCCCCAAAAATTTGGTGCGAAACTTTGGTATGGCGACGATTTATATCAATGACGCACGCGATCATTGATATGTCCACATCATTAAAAACTAGCGACCGCATCACGATCCGGCCGATGCAATCGGCCGATCTTATAACCTCGAATCGATTCAGTTCATTCGATCAATCTGAGTAAAAGAAAGAAAAGAGGGAGAAGAGGAGTAAGGGGGAAGAGAAGAGGAGGGAGGCGTCGACCATTCCGACCACCGCCGACCATTATCGACCACCACCGCTGGCCACCATTGCACCATCGCTTTCAATGCCGCACCACCACCACCGGTAACCCCAATTAACCCCTAATTGATAGTTTGTGTGAGCTTAATGTTTCATTATAAGGTTTCTAAATTACTAGTCTTTCTTGAAATTGATGTTTTTCAGTGTAATATTACCATATTTAAAATCATTGCTTGTGGGTGGAAATAATTGCATACTAATTCTTGATTAAATTGAAAGATGAGCAGAAGTTATACTTTCTCAATTCGAAAATTGGACTTCAATTTCTCCTTTTGATGTCCAAAATGAGGCTATTGTTAAAATTAATGTGCTTCATTCATCATTGTTTGATTATGATGTTGACAATTGGTTATGTTAATGTTGAAAACATTAACTTTCTAAATATTGACTTTTGATGGTGGATTATCATTTTGAGGCATAATTTTAGTTAAAGTATAATGCAATGAAGTATAATTTCATGACTTGTGCTACTATTATCTTTCATTCTCATCCTAATTTGCTTGTCAATTTGAAGAAAAATAGTTGGGATTGTCTAGTTTCTTTTTCAAGTTGGTGTGTTTATCTGGAATTGGTTAGTGAGTTTTATGATCACATGTTTATAAAAGGGCCTTTCATACCCGGTGAATTATGTATAAACACTTAATAATTGAGCAACAATTGTTTTCCAATATCATGCTTTAATAAAATTGTCATTTTTCTCAGCCAAGAGTTCTTACCAAATCAATTGATTAAGAACAACTTTTAAAACGTATTTGATTTTCAACTTTAAACATGCTTGATCTAGCTGATACAATTAGCATAGATCTATCTCATAAATAGTTCAAAAATAAAAGAACTTTAATTAATTCATAATTCAATAATAGTAGAACATGAATTCAATTGCACAAGTGCGATTAACAATAATCATTAAGGATGTGGAATAATCAACAATAATTATCCACTAACATGCTTTGAAAATAATAACTCGAGCTCATCTGCGGGCTATTGCTACGAAATTTAAATCTATCCGCTTAAGCAATTTAACTATCTTAGTTGAAAGACCTATAATTGATCTTAGATTAGTAAATCATATAATATCATCACTCTATATTAAATTATCGAACATATAGCCATTACATAAATCCTTGAGTAATATTATCATCCCTTGATAATATTACTATCACATTAATCTTATATTAATCTCATTCAATAATATTACCCTGAATAATATTTTATTTACTTCTTAGTATTATTAATCAACCAATAATACTTTACTGCTTACTAATATTATTAACCTCTTAATAATATTTTAATCAATTACTAATATTATTTATTCATTTAATAATGTTTTATTTAATTTCAGTATATTATTAATCATTTAATAATATTTAAATCTCTAATGATACATTAATCTAATATTATTAATCTTTTAATAATATTTTAAGTTAATATTATTAATTACATTAATAATATTTTAATTTAATATTATTAGTCCTTTAATAATATTTTAATCACGTATTATATACTTTAATCTAATATCATTAATCATTTAATGATATTTTAAATCCAATTTTAATCTATATATTATTAGTTATATAAAATATCTTATTCTAATATTATTAATATTTTAATCATCTATTAAACCAATAAACTAATTATTAAATTATTTTAATGGTTTACCCTTTAATAATTTATTTATTTAATAACCATAAAAGGTCACAAATATTACTTCTCATCAAAATTACCAAAATCCTCCAATATTCAAGATACAACATATTTAGGGTTTCCAAGCATTAAAATCACATTTTACCATTTATGACATCACATAACTAATTATTTTCATTT